>JAXCLQ010000010.1:6922252-6957359 GCA_035584115.1 Cedrela odorata | reverse complement strand
GTTTGTCATACTAAACTCTTGGAGCTTGTTTGAGTCCATATAAGGCTTTGTGAGGTCTGTAGATATGATGTGGATATACTTTGACTTCAAACCCTTCAGGCTGTGCCATGAAAACTTGCTCAACCAACTCACCATTTAAGAAGGCATTATTTATGTCAAGTTGTTTAATGTCTCAGCCATTCAATATTGCTAAATTCAGAACAACTCTCACTATTGCATACTTAGCCACAGGGCTAAAAGTTTTAGTGAAGCCTACACCTGTTGTTTAGTGAAATCCTTTAACCACTAGTCTAGCTTTGTACCTTACTGCTAATCCATCAAACTTATATTTGATATTAAATACCCATTTATTTCCCACAATCTTTGTGTTTGATGAGAAGGGTACCGAGGACCAGGTTTTGCCATTTTCCAGTGCTTGAAGTTATTCTTTCATTGCTTTTCTCCATCTGTCATTCTTTCTTCAGTGGTATTCGGAACTCTTTCAATACTCATGTTGATTATTTGAGTGAGAAAAATCTTCGGCTTGAAGATCCCATCTTTGGACCTTGTTATCATTGGGTAAGTGTTTAGTAAGTGTGGTTTAGTTTCTTGTTCAAATTCATCTGTATAGGGTTCATCAAGTAGTATTTAGTTTTCTATATGGGTGTGAGATATTAAATCATATGATGATTGCAATTGAGAAGAGCTATTTTGATGTGATTGTGTTGTTGATGGAGTTTTCAAGAATATTTCTTCATGCCCTAAGAGTTCAACTGATTCAGATTATGGTTCCAATAGAAGCTGCAAAAGATTTTGATTGTGACTGATGTTTTGAGACTCTTTGATGGCTTTAAACATGGAATCTATTTTGAAGGGAAAATTAACTTCATTAAAGATGACATGTTCGGCTATATAGATTTTTCTTGAATTGTGTAAACATTTGTAACATGGTTTGAATTTTTCAATCTTACAATAGCGACAATATAAAGAGAGTCTTTAGTTTTATATAAGTCCATTAGTGTTTGTATGGTTTTGATTTATTAGTAGATTATTTTTTTTGAATATGGCCTCCCGAATGTAAGATTGAAAAATTTGAGCCACGTTAAAATTGTCAGTCTTCTTTATATATTTTGTGGTGTGTTATTTTAATTAATTGAATAAATTAATTAAAGTTGATAATTACTTAAACGAATTTACCAGATAACACTAATTTTAATGGGATCTACCAATTTTTTTATTAACATTTGACACCTAACACTTTCAGCTCTTGATAATTGTGGTGGTTTCAAAATCACCACACCTCAATACCTTACACCTAACACCTTCATCTCTAGACAATTGTGGTGGTTTCAAAACTACCACACCTCAATACCTAACTAAGTATGTATATTGTGAAGTTGTCTATTTTATATACGGTTAGAATACTTGATATTTGAGACCCAAATTAAACCAAGGTCAATTACAAATTATTGAGTCAGCTCGTATGAGCAGCCCTATTCTAATACAAGTTAATATTAGGAAGGTTATAATATTTTTACCCTACTTTTTATGTAATAACACTTTACTCATTAACACACCATGCTAAAGATTTTAAAATTATAATTTTTATAAATAAATTTCGATCTAAATTAAAATTTTCTTCCCTAAAAAAATATTAGGTTTTTTTTTTTTGGCTAATTTTTATCAAAAAAAAATTATTAGTAGACATTTATATATGTGATAAAATTTTAAGAAACTTGGTTATAAACAGCTTTCAAAAATTTAAATTTTATTCAAAAATCGTGTATTGCATAAATATATATATATAAATAATATAGAATAAGGTTAATTTTAGTATAATATGAGATTGATTTATAAATATTATAATTTTTAAGATTTTAATAATCTGTGTTTATAAGTGGGTGTCATTATATAAAGGGTGGGCGAAAATATCACCACTCACACTAAAATAATTGTTAATTGTTATGAGAAATATGACAAGGTCACTTATGTGATTTTGGGCGTAAGAGATGCCACATGACATAAGCCTTTTTTAAAAACAAGTTTACTATGTTTGAATGTTTCATGATTTTTCTTTTCATGACTGTTAAAAATATTTCACGAATTTTGTATTTTTATAATATTATATTTGAAAAATATTTATGTTACATAAATATTCTTTTATATCTAAATAGTTATTTATATATTATTTATTTTTGTAAGCGTTCAAAATCATTAAAAAAAAAAAAGAAATATAAGAAGTATGTATTGATAAATTATATCTAAATAGTTATTTATATATTATTTATTTTTAGAACAAATTGCATATAATTTATCAATACATACGACTTCTATTTCATTTTTTTTTTATGATTTTGAACGCAAAATAGTTAAATACTCAAGAGAAGTGATGGTCAAGATTTATGAGACGCTATATGTTTAAAGAGAGAATTGTTACATAGACGTCCAAGTTCATAAGAAAATTATATCTCATATTGACATGTTTAAAACGATCACAAAACATGGATTATATACATATTAATTTGAACCAGAAGAACCAAACATGAAAATACCAGGCAACACAACACCAACGACGACCCAAGAACAACAATAATTATTTCATTACTGAGCAGCTACATATATAGTTGTGGTCAACAAAATTTGTAGCTTGTTATTCTTCCAAACACAAAGACGTAAGACAAGCATACATGCATGCATGAAGTAGCAGCTAGCTGCTAATTTATCAGTGAGGACTTAGCATTTGTAGTAGCAGAAGCATGCGAATCCAGGGAAGTCGAAATGGCAAGCCCCGTCTACAGCACCTTCCCTTGTGATGCAACTGTTCTTACAGCTTGATGATTTGATACAGAGCCCTATCCATTTCTGAGCTCGTTCCTCGCTTTGTCTTGCTTCTGCTATTGGCATTTTTGTCACAAACAAAAATATTTCATTTTGTATGCAGTTGGATTATATATGCCTAACTAATATGTTATATCATCACTTACAGGGTATATAAGCTAGAGCTAGAGCAGGATAAAATTACTAGATGTCGAAGTAAATGAAAGGAAGAGTTAGTGGTAAACAATAGATTCCATGTAGAAATTAATATTTATCAATACTTTAACTCTTATGCTTTCAAAATTAGGTTGAAAAATAATAGTTACACACATATCCTATAGTGTTGTGACTTTCAATTCTGAACAATTGATACATAGTAAACCATTAATGATTTTTTAACTACTGTACTTTTAAAATTTGTTGGGAAAAATCACCAATTTCCTTGTTGTGTGAACCTAGTAGGAACAAATAAATAGAGCAAATACGTCCACAATAACAAGTCAACTACCAAGTAATCAATCTCCACAACACAAGCATAACAACAAAAGCAATTTTAACGTAAAAAACTTTCCCAATGCGAGGAATAAAAATTAGATTACAGTAGTATACTCAAACACTCTATTATAATTAAATAATGAGAATACACAATATTTTTTTAGTTAAAACTAAAAGTATATAACTTTAATTAATCCCAAAATTAACTAATCTTGGCAAAAGAACAATTTTCACAAAAGAAATTGAGAGAAAATTGGAGAAATCTCACCAAACTAATGGCCTAAATAGTAACTGAATATTTGAGTATATAGAGCTCTAAATCTAATCTTCACTATCCATAATATAGCCTATGTGTTTTTAGTAAGTTGGTCAAATTTATCTTGATCCTATGGTAATCGAACCCATAATGACCTTTTGACCATAACTAATCGAATTTTTTTTCTTCTCCCCATTTTTGTCTCTTTTTTTTTTTCTCACCCTAAATCGAAGAAAACATTTCTTTTATGTTGGGCTTAAGTGCATTTGAGCCTCCTCCAAATGGAAGGAAACCTAGCCCAATAAAACTAAATTTGAACCTCCTCCAAATGGAAGAAAACCCAACCCAATAAAACTAAGAAGAAAACAATAGTTACAAATATACTCTAGCAAATAACATCATATTGTCACTCACAAATGGAAGCAAAGAGGATAAAGTTAAAGTTGTACCAAAGCTAGCAATAGAATTAGCCATTTTGGCACTTCCTACTAGTATAGTTTTTGATGAAAATGGTACAAGGCCTCAACCCTATTTATACTTGATATAAGGTATCTCTTTGTCTTCAATCTCTTAACTTTGGTAAATTTTAGGAGACATTAGAAGAAAAAGAATTCAAATGCTCTAAAACATTCTTGGTTGAAATCTTGAGATTTAAAAAGATTATCCTATGCCCCAAATTTCAATGACTCAGTCTTCATATAACTTGTAAAACAATCTTATTAAATTCTTTGTTTTATAATATATAGTAATTAAATTCACATGAGTAATACATAATCTTTTATTCTCAGATTTTCAAATCTAAAAGTTAGTATTTGAAATTTGGATTCACAACCAAAGTTCCTTTGTAAGTAACTTGAAGAATGTTTCATGCTTTCTTTACGGATACACAAGTTGAAATTAACTCATATTCATTCATGTCTACAATATTAAAGATTGCATTAAGAGTCTTGGAGATCTAATTTGACAGGTTATCTTCTACACTTGTCCACGTTTCTTCTGGTTTTAGAATCGTATTGTTCTTGTATCGGTCATGGTGGGACAAATCCAACCAGTAAGTATTGCATGCGACGCCTTCTCATTAATGGATTTGATAAAATCTCTCATTCTTGCCTTTCAATATCAAGTAGTGATAGTCAAGAGATTTATTATCATTCTTGTTGGGAAATTCTATCCAATGATTTCCCTCCAAACAAATGCTTTTAGAAAAGAATAATTGCAAAATTCTAAATGATGTCAAAATAACAAAATACAAAACACAAAATAAAGAATACTAGGATTTAAAGAGGTTCGGCATAAATACCTACGTCCTTGGGCACTGCTGAAATTTCCATTAACATAATACAATACTTAAATGAAGTTTTTTTAACTTAATTAAAAAAACAATACTCAAGGTCTCTATATATAAGCCTAATACCAAGAGGGCAAATGAAATCCCACCAATGTGGGATATTAAGCCACATTACAACAAATCTCTACTTTGGCTTAATTAGTCAAACTCTTCATCTTCATATTCACTTTATCAAAAGATCAACAACATCTCCATATGCATCAAATGACATGATCAAATTCGCAGATGGATCTAGCCTTGTAGCAGACTTTATTTTCTCTAGGAAATCCATCTTTCTTTACAAATACCTATTTACAACCAATTGCCTTCTTACCCTTCAGTAACTGAGCAAACTCTTAGGTTTGATTCTTTTGAAGAGATTGCATTTCCTCATCCATAGCCTTTACTCACTTTTCTGTTTCTGAACTATTGATTGCCTCACGATAAGTGTTAGGGATGTTAACATCTACAACTGGAAATGCATACGCTACGGTATCATTCAAATAAGCAAGCTTTCTTATTCTCTTTTTTCTTTACAGATTGCAATTGGTAGGCCAAGATCTGAAGGTTCTTGAGTTGGAATATCCTCTTCTTCCACTGGAGTATTGATATCTATTTGTATAAATTTAGTTGGATTCATTATAGCAACCTCAAGCTTTACCTGTTAAGGAGTACGCTCCACCTGCTACAGAGTATTGTATGCTACCTTTTTCAGCATGACGAATTCATCAAAAGTAATATTCCTGTTAAAAATGATATTCTTTGATGTTGGACACCATAGACGATATCTTTTTACTTCTGATAATTCCCATAAATAACACTTTTTTCACTCTCGGATCCAACTTAGATTCTTTCACATGATAATATGCAGAGGAACCAAATACATTTAAAGAATCATAATCATTTACTAGTTTTTCAGACCATACCTCTAAGGGGGTTTTGTTCCCAATTACGGCTGATGGCACGCATATGTAACAGCTTCAGCCCAGAACTGCTTGCCCAACCCAGCATTGGACAATATACAACGAATTTTTTTCTAACAATGTTCGATTCATGCGTTCTGCCACCCCATTTTGTTGTGGTGTATCTTTGACAGTGAAGTGATGCATAATGCCCTCATTTTTTGCAAATTTGGGAAAATAGAGCATTCGAGAATTCTGTGTCATTATTTGACCGAAATTTCTTGATCCTTCTTTAAGTCGAATTCTCTATCGTTTTCTTCCAAGTGAGAAAGATATTCGTTACTTCATCTTTTGACTTTATAGTATACACCCAAACTCTCTTTGAAAAGTTATCAACAAATGTAACAAAATAGTGCTTACCTCCAAGAGAAACTACCTTGGTAGGTCCCCATACATATGAGTGAATATAATCCATAATACCTTTCGTATTATGAATTGCAATGTCAAACTTCACTCTTGTCTACTTTCTCATAACCCATTTTTCACAAAACCCCAACTTGTCAACTTTTGATTCTTTCAACAAGCCTTGCTTAGTTAATGTTTGTAAAGCTTTCTCCCCTGCATGTCCCAAGCGCAAATGCTATAATCTCGTCATCTCTGTATTTGCATTTTCATCTGTGGCTGTTGTAGTTATCCCAACAACTATGCTTCCTTGGTAGTGATACAAATTGCTTCTTCTGACTCTTTTTAACACCACTTGTGTTCTAAAGATAACTTTCAGAATTCCATCTCGTATTGTTATATTGAAACCTTTAGATTCTAAGGTTCCTAAAGAGATGAGATTTTTACCAAACTCTAGTACATATCGAATTTTGTCAAAACTCTAGTGGATCCATCATAATTCTTCAAGCAAATGAAGCCAACCCTAACTATCTTGCATGTTTCATTATTAGCCATATAGACGACACCACCATTAATTTCTTAAAAGTTGAAAAAATATTCCCTCTTGGGACTCATGTGGAAAGAGCATGCTGAGTCAAACAACCACTTATCAGGATGAATTGCTGAAGAAGGAGAAGACAAAGTAAAATCTGACTTGTCATTGTCATATTTAGCTACACATGCATCTGTTGTAGCCTTATCTCCTTTTTTCAACTTAGGACAATTTTTCTTCTAGTGACCTTTCTCATGACAAAAGGTACACTCATCTTTGCTCGGTCTAGTTTTTGGTTGACATCTCTATCTTCCTTGCTTACGGCTTTGCTCTCAACCTCTCACTGCATAAGCCTCTCCTGTTGCGTATATATTTTATTCCTTACTCTTCTTTCTTATTTCATTAGAGTTTAAAGCAACACTAACCTTATTAAAACGTATAGTTTCTTTCCCATAAAGTAAAGTGGTTATGAGATGATCATTCATCAATAAGAGAAGCTAACAATATCAAAACTTTTTCAACATCTTCTACTTTCTCATCTAAATTCAATAGATCAATTATTAGTAAATCAAATATATTGATATGTTAACTTACAGTAGTATCTGACATATATTGGAAGCGGTATAATATTGTTTTCATGTAGAGCTTGTTCTGACTGCTCTTTTTCATGAACTTATTTTCCAGCTCCTTCTACAATTTTTTTACACTTGTCTCTTGCATAAACAGACACTTCTGTTCTTTGATGAGACATAATCGAATTGTTCTACATGCTAGTCAATTTATCTTGTTTCATTCTTTTTCACTTCTGTTCTTGCTGTTGAACTTTTCCATATCAAATTTTGTATTTATTATCATTGTCTTGATGATGACGAAGGCACTGCGATAGACGAAGGCACCACGGTAGACGAGGAGGCAGAGGTATTAAAAACTAATTCTGCCATCACTACTATGAATTATTATATTCCAAAAACTTACAAAGCGGAAATTGCGGAAGTCTTATTTCACATTATTTAATGCACTAGAAAAATTTCCAAAAAAGACTGGAGGGGTCACAATGGTCCCACTTAAAATCCAGACTTCTTAGGCAATTTTGGCATTTTTTGACAGAATTTTTATATACACATATTTACGCTACTTTATAACCTTCAGCTTTGATACCAATTGTTGGGAGAATCTATCCAATAATTTTCCCCCAAACAAATGCTTTTGGAATATAATAATTTCAAAATTCTAAATGATGGCAAAATAATAAAATACAAAACACAAAATAAAGAATACTAGGATTTAACGAGGTTCGACATAAATACCTACGTCCTCGGGCATTGCTGAAATTTCTATTAACATAAAACAAGACTCAAATGAAGTTTTTGTAACTTAATTAAAAAACAATACTCAAGGTCTCTATATATAAGCCTAATACCAAGAGGGAAAATTAAATCCCACCATTGTGGGATATTAAGCCACATTACAATAATTCTCTTTGAAAATACTAAAATCTCACCAAATAAATTAGTGACATGCTTTAATACCAATTGATAGATTCATTTTAGCAAGTAATTACCAACTTTAATTAATTTAGCCAATTAATTAAAATAACACACCACAAAGCAAGTAAAGGAAACAAATAATTTTAACATGGTTCGGATTTTCTAATCCTATATCCATGAGGTCAAGCTTAAAGGAAATAATTCATTAAGAAATCAAGTGATACGAACACCAATGGACTTATACAAAACTAAAAACTCTCTTTTATGTTATCACCATTGTGTTGAATCTTTAGGTGGACTTGTTCAGCGAGATCTACTTGCTTTGATGTTGTCAAACTCCCTTCAACTTAATGAGATCTCCTCACTTTAATGACGTTGAAATTCCTTCAATAAATTCAGTAAGATTCCATTGCTTGATGCTCTTGAACTTCTTAAACTAACACAAATTCTTCATCAAAAGAATATCTTGTTCATCTTCCGAAGAACAATATCAAAACGTTTTAACAACACTTAAGAGAATACTTTTAAGTTTAACAAAATATAAATTACAAACTCATAATCTCCACTAAGTTTTTTCTACTTAAAATTATAGAAAACAAAAACAACTTAAATAATAAAAATAAGATGAAGGAAAACTTCAATCACACAAACAAAAATCACGCAAGGCTCTATGTTTTTGGCGTGAGCAAGGAGCACCCACACAACTAAGAATATTACAAATATATAGTGAAACCTTAAGTCTTATTTAATCAAGATTTTTGTTTCTTCAATCTAAAATGAATAGATCTTTTCAAATAGGAAAAAATCTTTCCTATTTACAATTCCTATTTCTCAATAATTTTTTTTTGAGTTGTAGAATTAGTAATACAAATTTTCCTAGTTAAGCTTGATGTCTATACTTTAACTAAAATAACTACTAAATTTGAATTCCACAAACGTGCATAATGAAATGGAAAATTTTTTAAAATGACCTTATTTTGGACCCTGTTTACGTAAATGATCACGTTCAATTCCATCTTACTAAGTTGACCAATTTCACCTTTTTTGGATAATTACTCACATAACCGTTTATGCTTAAAATAACATGAAAATAATAGATAAATACTAATAAATATTATTTTATATTGTAAAAGCTATTGTAACTCAATGGTATATATAGTTTTATGTATTTTATTTATTTATATAGGGAAAAATTGTTTTATTTATTTATATAGGGAAAAATTGTCCAAAAATGGTAAAATTGTTCAATTTAATAAGATTAAATTTAAAGTGGTCATTTATGTAAATGGGTTCAAAATAATATCATTTTGAAAATTTTCCCGAATAAAATCAATATATCCAAAATCTGACCAACAAAATATACAACAAAAATTCTGTTTTCAAAATCCTAACACATGAAAAATAAATGGAGATACTGTTCAATTTAATAACATTAAATTAAAAGTTCTCATTTATGTAAATGGGTTCAGAATAATATCATTTTGGAAAATTTTCCGAATAAAATCAAGATATCCAAAATCTGACCAACAAAATATACAACAAAAATTCTGTTTTCAAAATCCTAACACATGTAAAATAAATGGAGATAATTATATTCGTCCCGCACAAATGATCTTGCACTCATACTTTAATAAGGCAAAATAAGAACTTGTAATGCATGAGGATACAATATTTTGTAGTGTTTGTGATTTGAGATGCTCCGACTTTAGAGGTCTGTTGTTACTAATTTACATATTCCCCAGCTACAGTACTGAGTACGCTAAAATAATTTTAAAAAAAGAAAATAATGTTATATATTTCAAATTATATTGGTAAATTTCATATGGTATTTATCAAATTGATAATGATTTTTTTTTTTATAATTTTTAAAAACCATTTATATCATTTTCTCTGACATTATTGCTTGTATGATTAAATAAGTTGATTGATTTTTTTCTTTTTGTTGACAAACATGTTTACCGACCTTTACTTGGTTTTCTTTTCTTATCTATCCAGCTGTAATTGACTTGCTGGTTTTAGCAGTCAGCATCTTGCATTTAGTTAAATGTATGAACTTTTGAAAAAGAGATGAAATTAGTTAGCATGAAACTTCCTGGAAGGCTCAAGCAAGTAGCTAGTCAAAGAGATGAATATGCAATCGCTGTTCATTGAATTTTCAGATCTAAGTCTCTCATCAACTAATTGAAACTGTGATGGCTTCTTCGGCTGCCACTATGATTCCTCAAAAAATGTACGATGTTATTCTTAGTTTCAGAGGCGAGGACACTCGCGACAACTTTACCAGCCATCTTTATGCAGCCTTGTGTGGAAAACATATCGAAACTTTCATCGATAACCAACTTATCAGAGGAGATGAAATTTCACAGTCCCTTCTGAATGCAATTGAAGAATCATACATTTCAGTTATCATTTTCTCAGAACGTTATGCTTCTTCTGGATGGTGTCTTGATGAACTTGTAAAGATCCTGGAATGCAAGAACAAGTATGGACAAGTTGTGATACCAGTTTTCTATCGCGTTGATCCATCTGATGTAAGAAACCAAACTGGGACTTTCGGGGAATCATTTTCGAAGCTCGAAGAACGATTTCCGGGAAGATTAGACAATCTGCAGAAATGGAGGATTGCTTTGAGAGAAGCAGCCAGTCTGTCTGGCTTTGATTCTCATGTCATTAGGTCACTGTCATTTTCTCGCAAATTTTCTATGTATATCTATTTCTTATACTTAGCAGTTATTTAAATGTCATAAAAAAAAATTGCTAGTAGGATTATAAATTTATTAGCAAATAACAAAATGATAACATAAATCTTATAAAGTATTAATTTATGAAATACAGAATCAACATGTAAAAGAATAAAAATTTAGTGAAAGTCGTACAGTTAAACAATTATTCTTCACATGTATACTAACTAAAATAAATAATAAATTGTATTATATATTTAAGGTCCATAAGTGATTAATATAATTCATAAAAATAATATAAAATAATAAATTGGTTTTGATGATTATCTGGTAACTATATTGTATATTTTCTAATTAGTTTATTTAAATCAGAACTTACTATTAAATAAGATCCTGGAATTTGTCTCTTTTTTATTGTATTCGAACTTACTATTATTTTTCGTATTTGTTAGGCCAGAATCAGAACTAATAGAGAATATTGCCAATGAGATTTTGAAAAGAATGAAACATTTGTTTTCAAGTGACAAGAAAGACCAGCTGATTGGGTTAGAATCAAGAATTTTGGAATTGGAGTCCCTATTAAATATTGGGTCAAAAAATGTTCACAAGTTGGGGATTTGGGGCATCGGTGGCATAGGCAAGACAACAATTGCTACTACTGTTTTCAACAAAATCTCAAGCTATTTTGAAGGTTCTTGCTTCATTCAAAACGTTCGAGAAGAGTCGGAAAAAGTTGGAGGATTAGCTCACTTGCAATGGAAACTTCTTTCTAAATTATTAAAGGATGAAAATGTGAAGATTGATATTCCTAATATTGTCTTCAATTTTAGAAGGTTAAGTCGCAAGAAAGTTCTGATTGTTTTTGATGATGTGACTTATTTGGAACAGATAGAGTCCACAATTGGAAGTCTTCATTATTTTGGTACAGGGAGTCGAATCATAATAACAACAAGAGACAGACATGTGCTTGAAGTTTGTAGAGTGGATGAAATATATAAGGTGAATGAATTAGTGCATGATGATGCCCTTAAGCTTTTTAGTAGACACGCCTTCGGGAAAAATGATCCCAATGCAGGTTATGAGCAACTGTCATGCAAGGTAATAGAATATGCCCAAGGTGTTCCTTTAGCTATTAAAGTACTGGGTTGTTTTCTATTTAAAAGGAGTAAAGAAGATTGGGCAAGTGAAATTAATAAACTGAAAGAAATTCCTCATATGGATATCCAAAAAGTGCTGAAGGTAAGCTATGATAGTTTGGATGATAAAGAGAAAAATATTTTTTTAGATATTGCATGTTTTTTGAAAGGAAAGGATGAAGATCTTGTAGCAAAATTTCTGGATGCCAGTGGTTTCTATGCAAAAATAGGAATAAGGGTTCTTATTGATAAATGTCTTATAACTATATCAGATGATAAGATAACAATACATGATTTGCTACAACAAATGGGTAGAGAAATTGTTCGGCAAGAATCAGTTAATTATCCTGGAGAACGCAGTCGGTTATGGCATCACGAGGATATCTACAAAGTTTTCAGTTATAATATGGTAAGTATTTTGTTGAAATACTATTTTAGAAATAATGTTCACTGTTCTTATATCTATAAACAAACTTATTTGTCATATAATTAATTGAAAAAAGTAAAAATAGTATAAAAGAAGTTTAGAATAATAGTAAATAGATAATGTAGCAATTAATTAAAATGAAATTTCAATTTCTTTACAAAGCTTTGTATACATAGTTTATTGCTTACTATTATTTGCATTATTACGTTTGCTTATTGGAGTTGCGAATTTTATCACTTAACAATAATTGTTGGTTTGAATTATATAAATTTGATGTTAATTTCTGGTCTCTTATTAATTATTAGGTGACTAAAGCAATTGAGGGCATCTCCTTGGATATGTCTAAAATAAAAAGTATATGCTTACATCCCGGTACTTTCACAAAGATGTGCAACCTCAGATTCATCAATTTTTATAACCACTGCTCACTCAATGAAGACAACATAAACAAGGTGCATATTCAAGATACGGAATCGATTATGATGGAGTTGAGGTACCTTCACTGGCCAGGATACCCATTGAAATCATTGCTTATTGATCCAGAGAAACTTGTTTCACTTGAAATGGTTTCCAGTAAGGTTGAACAACTCTGGGATGGTGTTCAGGTCTGTATATGCTAATACTTTTATGGAAATCTTTTATCAATAATTGTTGAACATCATAAATAGATGCTAATTATATATTTGTGTTGGTCTTCTCTCTTTTTAATTTTTTTATTGTCAGAATCTTGTTAACTTAAAAGAGATAGACCTCGGCGGCTCCAGGCAGTTAACGAAACTACCAGACCTCTCAAAGGCCCAGAATCTTGAGAATTTGATTTTAGAAGACTGCTCAAGTTTGGTTGAGATTCACTCGTCTATTCAATATTTGAATAAGCTTGTTATCCTGAATCTATCGAATTGCATAAGTCTGACGAGTCTTCCAAGAAGAATTCGTTCGGAATCTCTTAAACAGTTTATTCTTTTCGGTTGCTCAAATTTTAAGAGGCTTCCAGAGATCTCATCTTGTAGTTTAGAAATATTAGTTTTAGAAGCAACTAGAATCGAGAGACTGCCCTCATCCCTCTATTGTCTATCCAGACTGGAATCCTTGATCCTTAGCGATTGTGAATGGCTCGAGAGTCTCCCAAGCAGCCTATTTAATTTGGAATCTCTTCTAATGCTTGACATCTCTGGTTGCTCCAATTTGAAGAGGCTTCCAGAAATCTCATCTTGTAATTTAGAAGATTTTTATTTAGATGGATCTGCAATTGAAGAACTGCCCCCATCCATCCAGAGTCTATCAAGACTAGTTACATTGAATCTTAAGAATTGTTCAAGGCTTCAGAGTCTCCCAAGTAGCCTCTGTAAGTTGAAATCTCTTGAACATCTTAGACTCGCTGGCTGCTCAAATCTTCAAACACTTCCTGACGAATTCGGAAATTTAGATGCTTTGCTGAAGCTGGAAGTTGGAAGAACAGCTGTAAGTGAAGTACCGTCGTCCATAGTAAGTTTGAAGAACCTTGTTAGCTTACATCTCGAGAAATTAAGGGGACATGAGCAGACGAGTTTCATGTTGTCTATTTTATTATCTTCAGAGGGCTCGCACAATCTAGAGTATCTAAACCTAATCGATTGCGCCATCACGGAGTTACCAGAAAGTCTCGGCCAATTATTCTCACTTGAAGCCTTGTATCTTGACAAAAACAATTTTGAGAGGATACCAGAAAGCGTCATAAATCTTTCCAAATTGGAGATACTCCATCTGAATTATTGCGAGAGGCTTCAATCCTTACCATATCTTCCGTGCAGTCTACGAGACATGGATGCAAATCATTGCTCGTCACTTGAATCATTATCGGGTTTATCAATTTTATTCACAATTCAGATGATGTCTTATCGGAGATTTTCCTTGAGAAATTGTTTAAAATTGGATGAGGATGAGCTTAAAAAATTTGTCGATAATGCTCGACACAAAATTCAGCTTGTAGCAACCGCACGGTCGAAAAGCCAGGGGAAAGTGTGTCTCTGACCCTCTCTTTTTATACGAATACCATGCTAACTAATTAATTGACATATTATTTAACTAAAGTTGCTTGATGCAGCCGTATTTGGTACCTGGTTTTCATAGAATCTGTTACTCTGGAATCTGTTACCCTGGAACAGAAATTCCTGAGTGGTTTGATTATCAAAGTACAGGATCTTCCCTAACACTCAATCTGCCACCAGGTGATCGGTTCGGTAATGAATTTGTGGGCATAACTTTTTGCGTTATCGTAGCATTTGAAGACCATCATCAAAGTGACAAGGATTTTGATGTGTACATTGAATTGAAACTCAAAACTGAAGATGGCGAATGCTATGGTGCCTACCCTTTGTTTATTGAGACAATTGGTTCTGGTGACGCAGATCACGTAATTTTGGGGTACAAAGTATCCGATACGTTTGGACATGAATTTGTTGACAATTGTTACCATAATGTGGCCTTTTTCGAGTTCTATCTCATGGATAGAACTTGTAAGCGTATGGAGTGTTGTGAGGTGGTGAAAAAATGTGGGATCCATTTATTATGCGCTCAAGATTATGGGGAATCAAAGAAAGATGGCAGCAGAAGTTTAAGCAGCTGTAACGAAGAGGAACCGCACGCCAAAAGATTGAAATATACAAGTTCATTTTGAAAAAGTTGGTTAGTTGTACTAAGTCACTCATTTTATCAGAAATAATTTCTTATACTTAATTGGGTTTTTGAACGACAGATAATGAACTTCCCCAGATTTCAATATATTATTATTTTCTTTGTTCCTCAAGTCCCATTCTTACATATTTTTTCCTCATTGACATTTGGCTTAATCATCGCGCAATAAATCAACAAAATTGGCCTGTACACTACATAATGTCTAATTAAATTATGAAATTAATTATTTGTAGAATTGAAAAGAGTGGGATGTTGACCGTAGTAGCACACAAACAAATACGAATATTTCTTTTCATTCTTATACTACTTCATTTGAATGAAATCGAATCGGATTCTAGTATTTCTTATTTTTCACCAACTATAAAGAAAAACTTGAAGTAGAAGGTCATATATGTTTTCTAATGAGTCTGTTTTTATGTTATTTTTTATTGTACAATTCCTTATTAAAACATGTCACTAAATCAAGCAAATAAAAAAGAAAGTATTAATAACTCAAATTTAAAAATCAAGTTATAAGCTAACAGTATTAATACTTAAATTTTAGAAATATATTTGTGTGTGTGTGATTGTGGTAGGTTTGTAAGCTCATTTGCTTTGTGCAAAAACACACTTTCAAAACTTGTAAAATGTTCCAAAACATCCTAGGACATGAACTTAATTGCAAATTTCAAAATTGGACAAGGACCAAACTGCAAGGCTTTGAAAATGTTTGAAAACAGAAATAATTTACTAACCGGCCCACCGGTTCCTCCAATCAGTCGACCAATTGCTAGCAATCAGCCCATCGGTTAGTGCAACTAGCTAACCAGTTGCTTAGGTGTTGGAAAACAATTTTCACTCGCCAAAAGTAACAACTGTCATATAGTTGTGCGACAAAACTTCTGGAGGATCGTAACTGAAAATTATGCAAGCTTTAAATTTTTTTAACAAATTTAAACAAAAATAACAACAAGGATATAAAAATTATATCCTACATTGTAATCCGAAAAAGAAAACCGTCTCCAGTTGCCTCCAAACGTATCCACACGTCAATTTGTTGACGATATTTCTGGTTTATGTATTGAGAAACTTGATTAAGATTGATTATAAGATAAGACAATTTTCTCTTTTTTCTTTCTTATTTTCCTTAGAAAATATCAAGGAAAATATTTCTTCCTTTCTTTCTTAAAATTGTCGTATCTTCCTCACTTTCATTCTCTTAATTTTTTGTTTCATTTTTATAGATGTATCAAAATACATAAATGAAAGTAAACTTGACAAATTTCCATTGGTGGATTTCAAAATTCGTGAAATTTAATTCATTCATTAAAGTTTTTGATTTCATCAAATTACTTAACAATTAAGTAATAATAAATATTAATAATAAAATAAAAAACTTAGGTGTCAAAATCCTTATCATTGATTTTCATTGTTATAGATAAACATTAAAAATATTTTGACACTTGGCCACTTTACATGATACTACTTGTTAAATAAGTATTTATATAATTATTTCAAAAATATTTAATTCAAAAATATTAGGTATCATAATCTACACCATTGATTTGCATTATAATAGATAAGCATGAGGAAGATTTTGATACTTTACAACATTTGATTTTGCAATTTGTCAACCAATGATTCATTTGATTTTATCACTTGGCAATATTTTATGATGCCACTTGTCAAACAAGTATTTATTTGATTTACAATAATATTTATTAAATATTAATAAATAAACTAAATTATTTATTAATATTTAAATAAAATAATATATCAATCAGTCTCCAATATATCCATAAATCATATTTACGGTATTAATAAATTATCGGAACATTTTTCGAACTTACGGATATTAGCTTATTATTGTCAGAAAATTTATTTTTTACTTTTAAATAATAAAATTGCATTCCAATAAACTTATCGGAGCAATTTAATTTTCGTCAATACGAAACATCATTAACTGGCTTAGTGTGTGTGAACCCCTAGGTTCACCATAAACTGGACATGAGCCAATACGAAACCTAGGTTCACCATGAATTGGACATGAGCCAATTCGAACCATTTCGCATTACTTGGTTACAACTCATTGTAATCGAAGTTCTCAATGATCATGAGTGACCTCTAGCTAACTATCATGACTCCCAGAACACAAAGAATATATTTTTGGATAAACCTAGATAGTCGCACTTAAATGTAGTTGTCATGACCGCATTTTTTGCAAAATAATAATACATAAAATACTAGTTTAGGTGATACAATGGAAAGGCTATAAAATAAAATTTAAAGGTTAAAAATTTAAAAGACCTATGATATATATATATATATATTTAAAAGGCATGAGTGATGTTTTTAAATTGTAAAGTGTTAAGTTAAAACAAAATGAATAAGAAGACATGAAAGATGGCCTTGTACTGCATATGTATATATACCTAAACATAATTCAATTGCTTTTAATTCCTTCCCCTTTGTCAGTTTTGTCTTCCAATTTGTTTAAGCTAACAAAGCCAAAGCACATGTTTAATTGTTTCTGTACATGTATATGTATATAAGCATAACTCATTGGCTTTAAAAAGCCTTTGCCTTTTCGGTTTGTATTCATTCTTCAATGCTAATTAACTAAATAGCAAATGAAAATAAGGGTTAGAAAGGGTGACAAACCGAGAATCATCAAGGCTTGGATGGATGATGAATTTTGGCCGATTGGAAGGGAAATCATGGCCAAAATGATTCAAGAAGGAGAAGCAACAAATTAATTGAAACAAATTGAAGGATGAGAAGGGAACTTAGTTAAGGAAGAGAGAGCTAGCCAAAGAGAAATCGGGAGAGGGAGCAAAACTTAGAGGAAGCACGTTGTATTGGCCAAAAAAGTGAAGGAAGTGGCCAAAATTTGGTGAAACAAAGAGGAAGTTGGTTGAATTGGGTGAGTAAAGAGAGGTTGTGGTTGAATCTATCCAAGAAGAAGAAGAAATAAAGTGAACTGAAGAAAAGAAAGGGAGAAAGCAGCTGGATGATGCAAAACCAAGAGGCTAGCATGGAGTTGGGTCAGAAATTTGGAGGAATCAAGTAGAAGCTGGTCGGAAATATGTGAAGAAGGGAAGAAACATATTTGGATCTAAGAGGAAGAAAGCCAAAACAACAGGTGGAAGGTCATTTTCAACAAGCCAAGGTAAGTTACAATGTGTTGAGTTGGTGAATGTGGATTTTGAATGTATTAACTTGTGTTTGTGCGTTGATTGTGTTGTATTGTGTAATCTGTTGTGGTCGAAATAATTGAACATATATGAGTTGAATTTATGGCAATATGTGCTGTGGAAGAAATGGTGTTATTGTGAAATGAGTGTGTAAAGAATGAAGTTGAGAGGTTTGAGAAGTGTTAAGGGTGTAGTTGTGGTGTCGCCGAAAAATCGAAACACAAACTTGCGACATTGGTGCGTCACAGTTGTGTGTTCATGTGGTGAGTGTTCTAAGTTGATAAATATGTTAAATAAGAGTGTTATAAGACATGAATAGGGTAGCGCATGTGAGCGGAGTGCCGAACAAGTGAGAGTGCGAGTGAAACGCATAAGCATCAGCGGCAAGTAATTTTTGCGTAGGATTCAGTAAAATGGGGATTGTGTAAGTTCCAAACCTTGGATTGAGGAATTGCAAAATTTTCTATAAACTAGACACATAGAGGTACGACATAGCCAAAAACTGGGTTAAGAGGTTGAGTGAGGCAGTGCTAGATTTTGTAGGAACTGAGTTGCCCCGTCGAGAGGTTACAGCTGGTTACACTGAGTAAGGTAGAAAAAACTGGTTATAACTCGAGCGGTCGGACTCGAAATGTAAATCCGTGAGAAGTAGTAGAAAATAGACACGTAGTAAAATATGTCTTGAGAAACTTAGGTTGAGATACCTTACGGGTGCGACGCACCGCGAGTTTGAAAGTAGTCGATGCGCAGTGAGCATCATATGAATTTCTGAAATGTGTAAAATTAGTTTAGTCTTATGGGGGTGGGGGTGCAGATTTTATGTACAATATAATTGTATAGTCATCTAGTTACAGTGATAAAATCTAATAGGAAATTATGTATTATAGATCATCAAGCCGATCACTTATTAACCCCACAGTAGATTGGATATACCCCAACCCGATACCGGTGAATGGGTGTTTGTTTGTATATATGTATGTATATATACGTGTGTGTATGTGAAACAGTACTGAAAATGTGTGTGATATAAATTGATTTAGACGATTCCATATACTATAAGATGAGTATACGAAAGCGATATGGATATATTGTAATTTGATTGAAAAAGGATGATGGTGTGGTACGAATGTAATTGGTTGTATAGAGAATGATAGTTTGAAATGATTTACTATTTTTATGCATGATAAACTTGGTATGATGTGTGGTAACATGTAATGGAGAAAAATGAACTGTATTGATATTGTGGAATACTGCCTTATCTTTTTAATGTGGTGTTTATAATTATTGTTATGATTGCATACATGTGCGTGTGCGTATGCGTGTGAGTGTGCGTGTACGTGTTCGTGAGACACAAGATAGATCCATGTATCAAGATATAATCCATCTGCTCGGTCAAGCGTGTAACTCTGGGTATGGACTGTCCATCTGTCCGATTAAGTGCGTAGCGCTGGACATAGACCAAATATAGATGTATGCACCTGACGATTGGTGTTATGACTTAGGGGACAGCAGGAACGAGATGCTTTAAGGTATTTGCAGGTTATTTCTTAGTGTCTTGGGGGATGGCGGGATGTACGCCCTGAAGCACTGTGGTATTCGTTTGGGTGTTTGTTACATGTGCATATACATATATATCTCATAAAAATATGCAAATTATGACTTGAATATGTAAATGACAACAAGGTATAAATATATGTATAAAAAGTGATGTTTGTGTGTGTATCATTCACTCACTGAGTCCTATTAGACTCACCCCCATACCTTTCAGTTTTGCAGGAAATCCTTTAGTCTGGTGAGTAGACACAGATTTGGAGAAGAGGTCATTGGTTGCAGTCACCACTGTATTGGGTCCATCTCATGTAGAGATTGGTACTTTTACTTTTGTATTATCTTATGATGTAAATTTGTGGTTGACTTTAGTTGCATGTATATAGTTAGTTTGCTTTTGGTATCTCTTGTAAACAGTTGAGTTGTATATAATTTCAATGGTAGTACGATGCTTTTGAGTTAGTTAAATGTGTTATTTTACATGAAGTCATGTCGAGCATGCATGCATAGCAAGTGTATGTGAACAGGTTGTGTTATGCTTAGAGTGATGGGAGAGACCTATCACCTGCTGATAACACTCCTAGATTTGGGATGTTAAAGAGTTGGTATTAGAGCATGGTCTAGGGGGTCGGTGACTGTGATGGGGAGGTGTTAGTGTCTTGTGTATACTATATACCCGGGGTACTCATATAAAAGGGGCTACTCTCTGGTGTCCTTATTCCTCGAGTAATGCCTTGTCCTAGTAAGAATATAAATTTTTTGAATTTCTACTAATCTTGTTTATTTCCATAGAGATATCATGTTACCTTGACGTAGAGCTATATTAGAGGAGGCACTTAAGGATGCTGCCTCAAAGTAGAGGTAGACTACACCTCCTACAGAGGATATAGAAGAACCATGAAATGAGAGTCACCAGGATAGAAATGGTAAGAAGGTGGATGAGAGACTAGTTGCTCTGACAGTGAAGATTGTAACTGCAGGTATGCAGTAGTTGCAGTGCACAGTAGATGTTCTAGTGGAGCTTTTTACTCACCAACAGCAACCTCAAGCTCTAGTGCTAGGGGCTGCAGTACTATCAGTGTCAGTACCCGCTTCCATTTTTGCTATTCCAACTCACCAGGTAGCATATTTATCCGATATGAGGGTTCAAGAGAAGCAAGAAGAACGGGGATCTCGTAATAGGTTTAAGACGGAAGGTCAAGATAGATACCATCAGAGCGAGCATAGTTAGCATCATCAAACATTGACCCTTTCTCTTATTGCCCCTCGGGATAGAGATGTTGAACGTAGAGGTCCCGACCGTAAACCTATTCAGGGTGCCACTTCTAGTACAGTGTTATCACCCTCTGAAGCCCAGGCAGTACCATTACCATGTTAGACTTGTAAACGGTTCCATACGGGTGTTTGTCAATGGGACTCTGACGCTTGTAATTAGTGTGGTCAGGTAGGTCATTGGAAGAGAGATTGCCCAGTACGTACCTTGCAGACCCCATCGGTACACTCATCACCAGCACAACCTCGATCTCAGTTTAGTAGGAGAATGAGAAGGACAGGTCAGAGACCACCTGTTAGGGGACAGATAGTAGGTGACATGGGACAAACTTTAGCAGATAGACACCTGTTAGTGGTTACAGGTACTCTTTCGATAGATTCACAGTATGCAAGGGTATTACTTGATTCAGGGGCTACTTATTCCTTTATTTCACTATATTTTAGTTACTCGTTTGAGTAGAAATATGGAGTTACTAGATGTCCCTATAGTAGTTTTGAGTAGAAATATGGAGTTACTAGATGTCCCTATAGTAGTTTTGAGTAGAAATATGGAGTTACTAGATGTCCCTATAGTAGTAGCCATTCCTACAGGCGACCTGGTGGTAGTGTCTAAAATTATAAGAGATTGTATGGTGAGCATTGTGGACATGATTACTGTGCTAACTTGATATTGTTGGAGATATTAAGTGTTGATGTTATATTGGATATGGACTGACTATCTGAGTATCGCCTTACATACTTTTAGATTGCTTAGAAAAGGAAGCAGTGAATATTTAGCATATGTAGGGATTCTAGGAGTGATGATTTGTGTATAGACCAGATTCCAGTAGTCAGAGAGTATCCTGACTTGTTACAAAGGAATTACCTGGATTACCTTTGATAGAGAGATCGAGTTTGTATAGACATAGCTCTAACACCCAGCCTATATCGATTCTACCATATAAGATGACTTTTGCAGAACTTAAGGAGTTAAAGGCACAGCTACAATACCTTCTAGACAAGGGTTTCATACGCCCTAGTGTGTCTCTTTGGGGTACATCGGTGTGGGTTATGAAGATAAAGGAGGGAACCCTCCGATTGTGTATTGACTATTGGCAGCTGAATAAGGTGACTGTCAAAAATAAATATCTGTTGTCGAGGATTGATGATTTGTTGATCAGTTATAAGAGGCATAATGTTTTTTTCAAAGATTGATTTGCGGTCTGGGTATCATTAGCTTAAGATTCAGAAGAAGGATATTCCAAAAATAGCATTATGGACTAGGTATAGGTATTATGAATTTTTAGTAATGTCTTTTGGTTTGACTAATACATCGGTAATTTTCATTGATTTGATGAATAGGGTAGGAAACATTTTCTAGACTGGGTTGTGATAATATTTATTTATGATATCATGGTGTATTCCTCGGAGTGAGTAGGAGCATATTGGGCACCTTTATAAGGTGTTGTAGTTTCTGAGGGAGCATAGGTTGTACGTGAAGTTATCAAAATGTGAGTTTTGGCTATCGAAGGTAATATTTCTCGGTCATGTGACATCTAGAAAGGGGATCAGTGTGGATCCACAAAAGATTGAGGTTATACAGAGTTAGCATCGACCAACCAGTGTGACAGAGATACAGAGTTTTCTAGGGTTAGCTGGTTATTACATACACTATGTGAAAGAGTTACATAATTGTTTTCGAGATGAGATGTTCTTTCAGATAACAGACCAGAGTACGTGATAGCACAAATTTAGGTGAGGTCTGTTTTTATTGATGAAATCTGTGCAGCTCAAGAGATGGATTGTAAGGTGTAACAGATAAAAAGTTGTATAGAGCAGGAGGCAGAGGAAGAATATCATGTTGATAGTGATGGCCTTTTTAGAAGATAGAACAAAATACTAGTGCCTTCAGCATTGGAATTGAAACATTCATTACTAGAGAAAGCTCATGCTTCATTGTATGCGATGCATTCTGGTATCACTAAGATGTATTATGATTTGAGAGATTTGTATTGGTGGGAAGGGATAAAGAGAGATATTGTAGAGTATTTATCATGATACCTTACTTGTCAGCAAGTTGAGGCTGAGCATTAGAGACCAGCGAGAACACTACAGAGTTTAGAGGTTCCTGAATGGAAGTGGAACCAAAATACTATATATTTTGTAGTTGAGCTTTCGCAGACTTCTAAGGGTTATGATTTTATTTGGATGATTATTGATCGATTGACTAAGTCCGTAAATTTTCTTCCGATAAAGGCTACTTACTTTGTAGCTCAGTATGCCAAAATTTTTTTAGATGAGATATTATCTCTTTATGGTATTCCTATTTCGATTGTCTCAGATAGAGATGCTCAATTTACATCTAAGTTCTGGCAATTATTTCAAGAGGCTTAGGGACACAGCTACACTTTAGTACAGCTTTCCACCCTCAAACTATCGGCAATGTCTGAGCGTACTATTCAGATATTGGAGGACATGTTGAGAGCTTATGTACTTGATTTCGGGAGCAGCTGGGATATGCACTTGCCGTTAATTAAGTTGCATATAATAACAGCTATCAGGCAAACATTTAAATGGCTCCCTTTGAAGCCTTATATGGTAGAAAATGCAAATCTCTAGTGGGATGGTTTGAGGTTGGTGAGCATAAGCTGCTAGAACCTGATTGGGGTGCAAGATTTAGTAAAAAAAGGTTAAACTGATTAGGGAAAGGATGAAAATAGTATAGGATCGACAAAAATCCTATGCAGACCATCGGAGACTGGGCTTAGAGTTCTTTGTGGGAGAGGTAGTGTTTCTGAAGGTTTCTTTATTTAAAGGAGTTATGAGATTTGGCAAGAAGGGCAAGTGAAGTCCGAGATATATTGGCCCATTCCAAATTCTCACAAAGGTAGGAAATCGAGCATATGAGCTTGCACTTCCTCCGAGCCTTGATAAAATTCCCCTGTATTTCATATTGCTACACTTCGAAAGTATGTGTATGACGAGTCCCATATATTAGATCCGCAGACAGTTAAGATCGGACAAGACTTATCTTATCTGGAGTAATCGGTGGCGATAGTTGACAAAGAGGTCAAGAAACTTCGCTCCAGATAAATTCCTTTAGCTAAGGTGATATGGCATCACCATAGAGAGCATGCGGCTACTTGGGAACTCGAAGAGGTTATGCAGAGACAATTTCCTCAGTTGTTCACCGATGAAGGTACATTTTACGTCTTTGGTTAAATTCAATTTGAAAACGAATCATTTTAAGGTGGGCGAGAGGGGGGAGAATTGTCAAGACTGCCTTTTCTGCAAAATAATAATACATAAAATACTAGTTTAGGTGATACAATGGAAAGGCTATAAAATAAAATTTTAAAGGTTTGTATTAAATAATGCAAACTTATGATAAACGGTAAACAAGTTAAAAATTTAAAAGACCTATGATATATATATTTAAAATACATGAGTGATGTTTTTAAATTGTAAAGTGTTAAGTTAAAACAAAATGAATAAGAAGACATGAAGGATGGCCTTGTACCGTACATGTATATATACCTAAATATAATTCAATTGCTTTAAATTCCTTCCCCTTGTCGTTTTGTCTTCCACTTTGTTTCAGCTATCATAACTAAAGCACATGTTTAATTGTTTTCATACATATATATGTATATAAGCATAACCCGTTGGCTTTAAAAAGCCTTTTCCTTTTCGGTTTGTATTCATTCTTCAAATGCAAATTAACTAAATGGCAATTGAAAACAAGGGTTAGAAAGGGTAACAAACTGAGAATAATCAAGGCTTGCATGAATGATGAATTTTGGCCAATTGGAAGGGAAATAATGGCCAAAATGATTCAAATAAGAGAATCAACAAATTAATTGAAACAAATTGAAGGATGAGAAGGGAGCTTAGTTAAGGGAGAGAGAGCTAGCCAAAAAGAAACCGGGAGAGGGAGCAAAACTAAGAGGAAGCATGCTGTGCTGGCCGAAAAAGTGAAGGAAATGGCCGGAATTTGGTGAAACAAAGAGGAAGTTGGCTGAATTGGGTGAGTAAAGAGAGGTTGTGGCTGAATTGATCCAAGGAGAAGAAGAAATAAAGTGAACTGAAGCAAAGAGAAGGAGAGAGCAGCTGGATGATGCAAAACCGAGAGGCTAGCATGGAGTTTGGCTTGAAATTTGGAGGAATCAAGTAGAAATTGGTCGGAAATAGGTGAAGAAAGGAAGAAACATATTTGGGTTGAGAGGAAGAAAGCCAAAACAACCGGTGGAAGGTCATATTTAGCAAGCCAAGGTAAGTTACAATGTGTTGAGTTGGTGAATGTAGGATTTTGAATGTATTAACTAGTGTTTGTGCATTGATTGTGCTGTATTGTGTAATCTGTTGTGGCCGAAATGATTGAACATATATGAGTTGAATTTATGGTAGTATGTGCTATGGGAGAAATGGTGTTGTTGTGAAATGAGTGTGTAAAGAATGAAGTTGAGAGGTTTGAGAAGTGTTAAGGGTGTAGTTATGGTGTCACCGAAAAATTGGAACACAAACTTATGACATTGGTGCGTCGCAGTTGTGTGTTCATGTGGTGAGTATTTTGAGTTGATAAATATGTTAAATAGGAGTGTTATAAGACATAATTGGGGTAACGTACGTGAGCGGAGAGCCGAATGAGTGAGAGTGAGAGCGAAACGCATAAGCGTCGGTTGTAGGTAATTTCTGCGCAAGGTTTGGTAAAATGGGGTTGAGTGAATTTCGGACCTCGGATTGAGGAATCGCAAAATGTTGCATAAACTAGACACTTAGGGTCACGACATAGCTAAAAAATAAGTCAAGACGTTGAGCGAGACAATACTAGATTTTGTAGGAACCGAGCAGCCCTGTCGAGAGGTCGCAGCCAGTTACACTGAGTAAGGTGGCGAAAACCAGTTATAACTCGAGCGTTTGGACTCGAAATGTAAATCAGTGAGAAGGGATAGAAACTGTGCTTTTCATATTATGGGTACTGTACAAAACAGTTACTGTTTAGATTAAATGTACTGTACAAATAATTACTGTTCATATTAAAGGTACTGTAGCATATTCAAAAATACTATAGCACCTTCAAAATTACTGTTCACTCGAGAGAAAAACACTCTAATTTCTTCCAATCAACACTTAAATTAATTCCAAATCAACTCAATACTATGTTTCCTACTCCAATTTAATACAATCTAACATTTCTATGCAAAATTAAGTGAAAATTTCTCGGAAGAATGGTAATTTTAATTTCAATTCATGCTTAAAATTGAAAATTCAAGCTTCTAACACATTATAAAGCTTACCGGTAACTAGAATTTGAAGGAAAATCGGCTAAATTTGAAGCCGTTTGGCAAAATTTGAAAGAGAAAATGAAGAAAATAGTTTTTGGGGTTTTACTGGGCAAAGAGATGAATGCTACCAGATGATTGCTAACTTTGTTTTATTTTAATACGCAAAATTTCATTGAGACCTTTATTTTTTTAAAATTCTAAAAATAACCTAAAACTTTAAAAACCTTTCGTTTTAGTCCCTTTAAAAAATTCTAAAATAACCTTTAATATTTTAAAATATTTACATTTAATTCCAAAATTAATCCAAGCACTATTTCCTTTATCCAAGTCCACTTATAACCCAAGTTTATGAAATTAATTTTGGGCCTAAATAAATTTTTAGAATTCATCTAAAAATTCTAAATTACATGAAATTTTAGTTTAATAAAGTAACATCAAATTATTAGATTAAATTTTTTAAATACTGTGAATGCCACAATTATAAATTTTTAAAATTGTGAGTGTTACAACACATGTGCATATGGTCTATCTCTGGTCCCAAAGGCAAATCTCTAGTCATTAAAAATCAAGTGCATGTCTAAAAAAAATCAGATTCATCCTCATGCTTTAAAATCACAAACCAAACCATGTTATAAATTCCATGGATGTATATCAAATCCTTTCTCCAAAATCCATTTCTTAAATCAAGAATTTAAAAGAAAATCGTATAAAATTCAATTAATCATCGGCATGCTCAATCATATCAAAATAACCATGATTCCATAATTTCACAATTGAACATATTCAATTATAGTTAAATAATTCAAATCAATCCTAAAAATATTTATAATTCAAACATTATGTTCAAACCATATTCTAGAAAAATAAAATATTCACTCATTAGTTAAAGCTTGACCGATCCAAGTCACGATGTCGTCGGTGGTTGATGTGGTTGACGATCTACAAATAAATGTCTTTCTGTTAAAACTCACAATGTTGTATACTTATCTCATGAATGAATAAATATATTATGCATGAACAATGAACCCTAGTAGGAACTTAGAATATTTAGGATTCCTACGGATTTTAAGGAGCTCAAATTGAAGTTACCTAAATCGGAGAATTGTAAATTAACTTTTGATTATTCTAAGTAATACCTCAATGAACAAGGGATGACTTTGAAACTCTGCTGTAATTAATTGAGAACATATCTTGATATAATATTATCTCTTATAAGTCTAGTTTCTGTGACTTTTTACGAATTTTGATTTCGAGTCCTTTTGTTACTGAAATGGTATCTCCTCCAAGGGGATATCATTAGACACCGCACAGGTAAGGGACAATTTCAAATTTAAGTGCCCTTAGAATGTCTCCTAATCTTTCAATAACAACCAAGCCATGACCAATACTCCAATACATTAATTTATGATATAAGAAAGTAATTTCACCAATTGGTATAGTCTTTTGATTTGAGTTTCAAGGTCAAACCAATATCAACACATATTGTTCCAACTAAATTCCACAACAGAGCAGCTGGTTTACGAAAATTGCTGGGATTTCATCTTTGTATGAAATAATCTGATTTTTAACTATGTAATTTCGTAATGTGTCTAGTTTCCACATAATTTTACAATTCTTTAATTGGAGGTCTAGAACTCATTCTGTTTGCAAAACACTAAACCTTGTCCAGAATTTTTGACAACCAAAATGCACACTCTTCACATGCTAATTCACTGCCCTATAATTCAGCACAATTCAGCCACCATATCCATGCATTACTACATCTTAATTTCACATTTTCAGGCACCGAAACATAGCCATAGCACACTCAATCAAGTGCTTAATTAAACCCTAACATAAAGATTGAAGTTTACAATAAAATAAACAAATCAACACCAAATTCTATCAACAAAATCAATAGATCACTTACCAAGCTTCCATTTTTCTTTCACTTTCTTCCTTTTTTTCAAGGTTTCTTCTCCTTTCCTTTCCTTTCACTTTTCTTCTTTCTTTCCTTTCTTCCTCTCCCTCACAATTTCTTCTTCATTCCCTTCCTTTCTCTTTTTTTTTTCTTGTGTTTTCTTTTTATGTCTTGAATTAACTAGATAAATGTAGAGTTTTCTAGAAATTGAGCCCTCATTTTCAACAATATTGGGCTTGGATTAGGCCCCCATTTTCAACAATTCATGGGCTTAAATTTACTATATTATAAATTTGGCTCACTAAAATTTAATTTTAATTTTATTACCCCAAATTAATAAGTAATTTCTTTAATTTCTTTAATTTTCCACAAATTAGCACATTGACCTCTTAAGTTTAGAAAATTTTCACTCTAGTAACTGATATTCCATTATAGTTGTTATGACAAATGTGGGTCGTTACATCTAAAGACAGACCAACTATTTTAGAGGCAAAGGAAACTACCTAAATTTGTCTAATAAAAGATTATGTTCAATTATTAGATGTACTAGATACATTTATAAGACAATAGGAGAACATTTACTTCTTCTGCCATTTTTGAGTGTCTATACATCTCAATAAGTAATACATTACTTAATTCATCTTTTATGAATTCTTTTATGAAACACATACCTGTGTAATCATAACTTAATTCATAATTTTAAATGAGAATATGAATTAACTACTTAATTCATCTTTATGACAAACACAGAAGAAATACTTGGATCACAATCAAGTTAAGCTCAAAAGCTTCTCTTCCGTTGCATATTCTGATCACAGTGTTAAATTGATCCTTGCTATTCTTTGACCTTAGGATAAACTTACTGCGTCATTAAAACTTAAATTTAGGATCTAACTATAAACCATATTTTATGAACATAGGGGTAAAATAGTAATTTCATGATATTCATTTTCACATATGCATTATTAATGGTTAGTTGGTACATTATCGAGACTTTGGTGAATTTAAATTTTAGTTTAATGATATGAGTATAATGAATGTATTGATTAAGGTTAGATTGAGTGTTGACGGTTCCAGACCCACGGAAACATAAAATCAGTTGATCGGATACAGAACGGTCGACTAACAAAAATAAATTTAGAAAAATGGGGAACCGGTCGACCGAATTGAGAAAATGGTTGTGAGACCTTCTTCTTAGAAATAGGGATAAAATGATCATTTTATGATATTCATTTTCAAACGTGCATGATCTAAGATTAACCGATGCATTTACGAGGCTTAAGTAAATTTAAATTAGTGGATATGAGTATAACAAGTACTAATTACTTTGGGAAAACATATATCGGGTCTTAGTTTAAAATTTTCGAGTTCATGAGTTGGTAAATTGAGTGTGAACGGTTTCAAAAACTATGAAGACATGGAATCGGATGACCGGGTGAGGGAATCGAATGTCTGAAAGAGCAGAAAAACTAAAAAAGGACTAAACTGCAAAGTTTTTAGGGACTAAATCGCAAGATTTTCAAAAAGTAAAAAATGAGTTACTGTAGCGGGATACTGTAGCACCGATCGATTGGTTTTCGAAAAAGGTCGATCGACAATAGCTTTGTCACGGGTTATTGTAGCAATCCGCTAGATCAGTTTCTGAAAAAGGGCAATTTGGACTTTTTGCCCATCTTCTATATATACCAAGCCCCCCAAATAGTTTCTCATTGTTCTCTCTCTTTAAACACACAAAAATTTTCACTCTCTATCTAGAAAACCTATTCTCTCCCCTCTTTCTATTTCTCTCCGATTTCTTCAAATCTCTCAGATTTTGGTCAAATTTTCTCCACCAGACGACTCCCCATCCTCTTATCTTCGCATTAGTACTGATTTTAAGATAAGAAAAGTAAGAAACGACGAGGAGCAAAAATGGGTTTTGAATTAAAATTGAGGCTTTTCCATTTAAAAGGCAAATCGAGGTTTCTAAGGACTTGAACAAGTCACTGGTAAGTCTATTTACTCATTATAAGCATGATTTTAAGACTTGGAGCAAATTGAAGTTTAGATTTTACTGTTCATCCGAAAATTAAGTTGATTTTCATATAGAAAACATAGAAATTGTGTTAAATGATTATAATTGGAAGAATATGACGTTGAATATGCGTTAAATGTTGTTTGAAATAATTGTACGTACATTTGACAGAAATATAGAATTGAGTAAAATTGAAATGGAAATTTATGATGTCATATATGTGTTGGATGTTGTTGAGAATAGGTAGATTCGTCTTAGGCGTAAATGCGAAATTCGGAATAATTTCAACCATAGGATTCCATTGTTGAGAATCAAATAAATGGCCTCGTAATGTAAAATGTGTTAAACCAATGAATTGTGGACATATTAGTTAGAAACATTGCATTTCGTGCATGATATAATTATTAGGAATATAGAATTTATGAGACTACGTATGTGTGATATTAGGCAATGAACACTTGGGAGAAGGATATACTAGGCGCGAGGATTAGTATCAGGATTGAATACCTTCCCTGCTGCAGTGAGTGGATCTAAACATGTTTTTATTATTTTAAATTGTTTTATGAAACTTATTGTTTTATGAAGTAAGAAATGATTTATTATTGTTGTTTTACAACATATATGAATGGTTTGGTTATTGAGTTGATATGTGATTGGCCATGAGGCTAAGTTTGATATTAAAAATGCATGCTTTATATTGTATTAGAAATGAAATGTTTATAAATGATTATGTTCAAAAGATTTGATTGTGGCTTTGTATTGGTGATATGGCCGGCAGGGTCAAGATTGTATGTGACTGTAGTTACAGGGAAGTAGCCTAGGGATGGACCTGTTGAGAGGTCGCCTAGGTGAGTGTGCCGTAAGTGGTGGGGCAGTCATATGGTTGATTATTATGAAGATGCTCACTTGCTGGATTGTCGAGGATAGTCATGAGTATCACCACGTCACTTATCGACGCCAACGTCAATGGTGGGACAGTTTTGAAAATTTATCTGCATTATTTATCTTAAAAAGAACTATTTTTATTAAATGAGTATTGTTTTCCATGCATAAAGCCCGCCGACAGTCTTGGGGTTACCACGGTCAGGTAACCATAGAGAAAGGGAGCCAGCCCATTGATTTTGAATAATAGGCCATGTTTTTATCAAAATAAATTGTTTTACGTACATTTAGAAATGATTTTCTAAAGATTTATTTTTGTCCACTCAGAGAGTATACCCCCATATACTCACCCCCTCACCTTCTATTTTTAGGAAATTAAGAGTATCGAGAGGCGAATCTGGTGGTGGTGATCAAATAAGGGTATAAGACCCTCAGGGATCATTTTCTTCCTCAACTCACCAATTGTCTAAATTAGTCCACCGGTATATTTTAAGAAACTGATGTATGTATTTGATTATGAGTATAAGATATTGTATTTTATGATGTATCCTGTAATATTTGTAAATTAAATATAGTGTTCTTTGTGAAATGATTGGAATATGTTTAGAGAGATAAAAATTTATGTGAATGATTTATACAGGGGACAGGTACCTAAGCAGCCTTACAGGCCTGAAGGACATGTTCAAGGATTAAGAATGTGTTTCAAAGGTCTGTGGCTGTTGTCACCCCACTGGCGGAGGCGTGACAATTAGATTGGTATCAGAGCCTGGTTTCGAAAAATATTTTTTTCGAAATGTGTTTAAACCTATTTTAAAACAATTTTACTTGATTTTAATCGAGTTTTGAAAATAACCCAGTGGACAATGAGTGAGTTGAGTCTTAAGGATTGATCACTACCAATATACATAGGTTTTGAATTTGTGAAATCTTTTGTAGAAAATAATGCCACTGGGAGGTAGTAGAAAAAGAGGTAGACCACGAAGAAAGATTTTTCCCGATATGGACTTAGGGTTTCTTGGTAGCAATACATTAGGATCGTTTAGATTATATGACCTTATTTATTTTCTCATAGATATACAATGCCATCACGATGTATATTAAGATGATGTGTTGATTTGATTAAATTTGAATCTCGGTAAAAATCGGACTAATTTCGATTTTTGGTAGGCTAACTTTGTGTGAAATGATTGGAAGTGTATGCTGTTCTATGGTGATTTTATTAAGATATAATGTCGTCTCAATGTAGATTTAAAGATGATAAAATACAATGAGATATGAGATTAGACTAAGTGTAATTTACACTTCTTACAAAGAATGGTGGGGGGTGATAGAAAAGAGTTGTCTATGATAGAAAAAGGTGAGATATGAGAACGTACTAAAATATAAAAAGAAGTATATGACAATAATGTGGCATCTAAGGTAAGCCACTGAGTAGGAAAATAACAATAGAAGGCAAAAAGATGCCAAAAAATTTCCTCAGGGATTGTGGGTATTGAATTATAAGAAAATACATTAGGATTAAATTCAGTATTGGAACATATGTATACAACCAAGATTGTACTGGATTGTATACACTTTGGTTTACGAGGTCTTGTTTAGGTAGTATCGTTAAGTAATAATAATATTTTCTTTCTATAAAATTTGGAAGGATATTCAAGAAAACAGAAAATTTCACCACAAGGAAGAAAAGTGAATTTAGGAAAATGAATTGTTTGAACACTAAAGAAAAGACGCTGATGAGATAAGGTTGATCGAAACAACTATAAGAAACCCTCAGTTAGAGGTAGAGAACTCATAGAATTTCAAACAGATCGTGTAAATGTTGGGAATCCAAACAAACTGTGAACAGTTTAGAAATAACGGAATTTATCCGGTAAAGAGTATAACAAAAAAAAAAAGATAGATAAAGCCACTCGAGGATTATAGATATACTGGATTGATAAAATGTGTATTATTCGTGATGATGAAATTTACAGTGGCTCATTAAGTCTAGAAATGGAAATGAAAAGTGACTCATATAGTTAAACTAGAATAGAGTCAAATTGAAACACCCTAACTGGAATTTCACCTAAATTCCGGCAGAGCATCCTCTATATATTCATCCCTTTCACCCTGCTAATATACAACCTATGATTTCACAATATGTATAACTCCATACATCAATATATAAGATCTAGTCATATTCCTCATAATTCATAATTATGAATTTCACACATATTATGACTAGATCTTATATATTGATGTATGGAGTTATACATATTGTGAAATCGTAGGTTGTATATTAGCAGGGTGAAAGGGATGAATATATAGAGGATGCTCTGCCGGAATTTAGGTGAAATTCCAGTTAGGGTGTTTCAATTTGGTATCAGAGCTTAGGTTATAGGTCTTGTAGACTTAGGATTTAATTGTTATAGTATTGAAGGAATGTTCTTGTGCAAAAATTAGATTCCCAATGCCACCACGTCGAAGAGGAAGGCCTAGGATCAATCCCCAAGAGAGTGATACTCATGCATCAGTTGCTAGTTTACCATATGCTGTTGTACCTCTAACAGTATCCCAATTGTTGACCCGAAATTCGCTGAGGCAATTGTAGCCTTAACTAGAGTCGTTTTGGCTCTCACAACCCCTACAGAGAAAGGAATTGTGGACTAATACTATTTTACATGATTCCAGACTTACATTTTTGTGTTAGGAAACTATTTTAGAATTGATAAAAGCATTAATTTTTTTATAATGTTGAGAGTGTGCTTAAATCTCGGCGAAAATCGGATTAGTTACGATTTTCGGTAGGCCGAGTTTTTGTAAAATAATTGGGAGTGCTTAGTGCCATTTCATGGTCATCTTAAAGAGATATTAATGTGTTTAAATTATGGAGATGGCCCTTGGGCCATTAATCTTTAAACGTATTGTTTATAAATTGAGATAAGGTAATATGAAACCGAGTCAACAAAGTAGGTATTTGTGTATGATATATTTTATATACATGTAATATTTTATGGCTATAGTGTGTAACCTATAGCGGATCCTTGAGGCATATAAGGGAGTGAATAACTATTTCTCCGATGATTGTTGAATAAAAATTTAAATTATATGTATTGGAATCATGATTAAGTTCTCTAACTTAGCTTTGGTTATGGTCTATTAAATTTCATGATTATTATGGTAATTGAGGTGGTTTTCGATGATATCGAGAATATGTGAAATATTATGAATTTATAGATTGGGAATTGGCTTATGACATGTGAATGGATAGTTATATTTTCCAAATAGTTAGTTGAGCTTAATGATAAAATATATGTGATGAATGATTTGATTAAATTCTTAGGATTACGTTGGGCATTGCTTGATAAAGTTGTGATTATAATGAACATAGGAATGATTATTGAAAATATCGATAAAGTATTGAGATATTGTAAAGATAAAAACTAAAATTTTGGTTGTGCTATGTGAGGAAGGATTCGAAGGTTTGTTTGTTGATTTTTTATAGATAATTTATTTCATCAAGTTAAGATATGAAAATGAAATCGCTATTTGAACTTAGTATTAGAGATACAAGTGCTTGAAACCTTGATTAAATGTGCTAATTATGCTTGAGTTATGACTCTATATAATTTATGGGTATTTGGGATTATTGAAACTATTTCTACTCGAATATGTTGATGATGTTTGGGTTAATGTAACTTACAAATTTTGGTCGTATTATACTAGTTGAGAAAAACGTAGTAAAATAGTGTGGAGGTTATAGAAATGGTGAATTATCATGAGCTTATGAGATGTGATTTGGATTATGATTTAAGCAATTATATGCGAGAAAATAATATTAAGAATGATGGTTGAAAGGAGTACCAGTATTATTTGTGAAGAAAAAAAAATAAAAGATGAATTTTTTCGGTTATGTGTTGATTACCGCCAATTGAATAAGGTTACCATCAAGAATAAA
>JAXCLQ010000010.1:6883116-6922152 GCA_035584115.1 Cedrela odorata | reverse complement strand
CACACACACACACACACACACATATATATATATATATATCAAGCCCAAATTCATGATTAGATCTAAGTTATATTCAAACTTGAATCCAAAATCCAATTTATGTTAAACAAAATCTAAGCCTACATTATATAAATAGCTAAGTCGAAAATTTTGTTTATTTTAAGCCCAATTAAATGGAAGACCCGGCCTATATGAAATTAATTTTAAACACCCATTTTCTTCTATTTTGGTGACATCTTCTTTATTTAGAAAAGGTTGGAAACATAGAGTGAATTCTAAAATAAAGGGAGAAAAAGGAAAAGTATTTTATAAGCATTTCATTCTTCTGATTGGTCATTATCTCTTTTATTTAAAAAAATTTTAGAAAGAATAAAGAGAATGGAGAAGAAATGGGAAGAAGCTAAAAGCAGAAGGAAACTGAGCATTGGATGAAGGAATTTTTGGTTTGTGGTTGGGAAACAAGAGAGAAGGAAAACATAAAAGGAATGATATGAGAAGAAAATTAGAGAGATAAGAAGAGATAAAGGGGATACGGCAAGAAGGCATAGGAAGAAGAGAGTTTAACGAGGAAAGAATGGAGAAAAGAGAAAGAAAAGAGAGAGAAATTTAGAGTTTAGAACAGTTCCTTCAATAATTATTGGTGAAAATTTAATAATTGGCTATCTTTTGCTTAGATTTTTGCATTCAATTTTCACCAACAAGTTTAATTTGTAGCCATGGCTGGGTATTAGGTTAGCTAAGGTAATAAATGGTGCAATTTCTGCAAAATCTAAATAACAAACAATCCTTTCAACATTAGAAACCATGAGCTTGGTCAACGTCACAGGGAAAATGCACAAAAGAAGCTTTCAGTTTAGGTAGAAAATGGAGAAAGAAAATGGATTTTTCAACAAGGCAATGCTCTTTCAAATTCTAGAAATCTTAATTAAAGTTATGCTAATGTTTATGGGATGAAATTTGAAGTCATGTATGTGGTTTGATTTAGATAATTGTGTGCTGTGAGAATTATATATGTATTGGGCAGCAAGTATTTCTTGACTAAGGCAGTGAGTGATGTGTGTGTGTGTGTGTGTGTGTGTGTGTGTATAGCTTTGTTATGGGTGCACAAATATGATGAAGTGAATGGGAAAACATGCAATGGTAAATTGGTGAATAAGGGAAAATTTTAAATGATTATATATATGGTCGAGAATATTGTGTAAATATGGTTATGTTCTTATGCATAAAGGATGTGTGTATCTGGTCTTGTGTTGGAGTGCCAAATATGATGAGAGTAGATTATATATATGCATGATATTATGTAAAATAATGAATTGTTGAAGTGGGAGAACTTTTCTCAAGTTTTATGACCCGTGATCCTTTTTTATTGGAATAGCAAATTGCAAAAATCTTGTTTTTGCCTCTTTGGGCATCTTAGATTGTTGACATAAGCTCAATGCTCCTTATTAATGTTGTATAGTATGAATCTATAATATATAATATCCACTTTATATTGGTCGTTGGTCATTCCTTGAGAATTTAAGGTGACACGACTTCGTTTTGTTAGTTGGGTTTGATATATTGCTACATTTGTATTGATTGGGTAGAGTTGTGATTATAAATTATTGTTAGAAAAATATAAGTTGAAGTGTATTAAGTGTATTTATGGTGGTTGGACGGTATTGAACAAAGGACAGTAAGTTTTTTTAAGCCAAATTTAATGCAGGTCAATTATTGGATTATTAACCTAGGCTCAGTAATTTAATTATAGATTGAACTATAGACATCCAATAAATAAGCCATAAAATTCTAGGAGTAGTAGACATAATTACAAGCAACTTAGCCGAAATTTAGAATTTTTCAAAAAACAACGAGTTCCCAATAGATTTTAAAATTGATTACTTCGCGTTGCATTTTGACTTGTCAAAAATGCAGAGCAGTAGATAGAAAACCTAATATGAAATAGAGCTCCTGACATCGATTTTTAATGCTGTAAAATTTTGTGAAAACTAGACATAATAGAGAATAATATAGTTAAAAACTAGACTTTTTTGACTAGGGACGAATTCACAGAAAATTAGGGAATCTCACTGATTTGTTACAAAATTTGTTTAGAACAACACTCATTCAATCAAGTAGAAGTTGAGATAAAGAGGTCCAAATGAAATATCGTAAAAAGTCACATAAACTAAATGTATAAGGGATAAATATATTAAAAATCTAGCTTAGAATTCATTGTCAATTGATCCCAATAAAAAAGATGAAGTTACCCCTGTCGCGAATAGATGTTGCTTAGGATAAGTAAGATAAAAATTTTGATTTTTCGAACTAGGTAACGAAAGTTTAAAACATGTTGTCTATTTATTTAAGATTATTGATGGATATGATATATTATTTATTTATTAATATAGCAAATACTTAAGATTATGAATTTTAATAGAAGGACATGTATTTGCAGATAACCAACTCAATCAACCATCGGCAAGGTAGCAAGTTGGAAACGGTTAAGCGTAAACCAGTAAGTGGATATTGCTTTCATTCTTTTAAACTATTTTACAAAACTTATTATTTTATGAATTAGGAAATAGTTTTAGTATCATTGATTTAAGACATGTGTGAGTGGATATTTTATGTAAAATGTTATATTTTAAACTTGTACTCATATCCTCATTTACATATTTTTATTTTAATTTTATTCACTCACTGAATCCTTAGGACTCACTCCCCTCATCTTTTAGTATTGCAGGATGGACAAAGATAGACAGGTAGTTAAAAAAAAAGATTTAGTATGGCTGAGGCACAAACAGGGATTAAGTGGTATACACTACAGTCATTAGGGTCTATGGGTTCATCATGCACATGGCATCATGCATCGAAGTTATGCAATCTATATTTAAAATTATAAGATGTTGTAATACATTTAGAATTTTATTTATTTCATGATTTGGACTTATTGCCCATAAGTTTTATGCCTGACACGATTGTCATTGTTATTATGGTTTTATATTTTGCACATGCATTCAGGTCATAAGAGTAAGGTTTAGGGTGATGGTGGGGATTTGTTACCTATTGGTAACATCTCTGGGTATGAGGGTATTACAGCGAATATGATATTTGTTACAAACCCAGGATGGCCATAAAAGATAAGCTTTAGCAGGTTTTATAACATAAATGTCAATATTTGAACACTTTATTGTCCATCGAATTGCAACAAAACCCTCGGATCGGGAACAAAGGAATATGCTTACCCCAAACATAGCTGAGCCAATCTGGAGTTTCTTTATTGATAAAGCTTTGAATGCACAAGGGGGTAAGCCAAAGTTGTCCTTGTAAGTCCAAATGAGATCAAGCTAATATATTTTTTAAAATTCAACTTCAAGGTCACAAATAATGAGGCAGAATACAAAACTTTGATCACAAAAATCAATCTAGCTCAAGCTTTGGGGATTATAGGCTTAGACATTCATTATGATTCCCAACTAATAATCAGTCAAATCGATGAACAATTCTAAGCCCGTGAGAGTAATACAAGCTTACCTAAAAAAAGCTAACAATTCATGGGCACCTTAAAGACCGTCACAATAAGACAAATCCCAAGGTTAATAAACTCGAGGGATAACATTCTGGCAAAACTAGCTTCTACCTTCAAGGGAAACACTCTAGTCTCGATTCCAATCGAAGTCTCAGAGCAAAAAAACATTGATATAAGCAACAACTAACTTTTTGTAGCTCAACTAGACTTTTGCCATTGTTGAATAGAAGAAGTAAGATTTTACATCCAAGAAGGAAAACTCCCAGATTACAGAGATGAAGCAAGAAGAGTTAAAATATGTTAGCGAGGTATACCATCATCAATGGTGAATTATATAAATGGGATTTCAGCATCCCAGTCTCAAATGCCTTAGATTTGAAGAAGCGGCATATATTTTAAACGAAATCCATCCTAGAATATGCGGCGAACATGAAAAAGGATGTACCATGACATATAAAGTTCTATGGTAAGGATATTATTGTCCAAGACTCTCTCAAGACATAATGCAGATGGCAAAAACTTGTCACGAATGTCAGTTACACGATATTATACCTAGACAGTCCCTTGAGAAGAAGAACGTTATTTATCGGTTCGGGATTTCTCAAGTGCTGATTGTGACAACAAAAAGTAATTCAACAACTCAAATTTCAAGAATTTATGTGAGGATTATTCAATTGACCTAAGGCTTGTAACACCTGCCCATCCAAAGGCCAACGGACAAATAAAAGCTGCAAATAAAGTAATTAAGAAAGCACTCAAAAAGAAGTTTAAGGAGAACAAGGGTGCATGGATTGATAAGCTTCCCAATATTCTTTGGGCCTATAGAATCACTTCAAAGGTAGTCATTGGCAAAACCCCCTACAGTCTGACTTTTGGATGTGAAGAAGTAATTTCCTAAGTTAAGTGTAGCTCTTAAGTACCTAAAAATTTATTTTACTACTACAAAGTATTACTCTTTGGGATTAGATTGAAATCTGACATATACACACACTATATAGAGAATGTTAGTTCTATAGGCGGTCAAATAAAGTAATGATCCTATCATACCTTTATATAACTTTTAATCTATATTTTTTCCTATTTCATCCTTATCTAATGAAGTAGAAGTGCTCATAGAAGTTTGAATAGATTTGCTCTTTATCATGTCAAATTTTCTCAGCAATTCTTTGATATATTTTGATTGGAAAATGTAAATTCCATCATTTGTTTGTTTAATTTAAAGTCCTAAAAAGAAATTTAATTCTCCGATCATACTCATTTCAAATTCACCTTTTATAAAATTTGAAAATTCAATACACAATGACTTTCTATGATTTCAAAAATAATTTCATCAACATAGATTTGTTATAATAAAATATCATCATCTTTATTTTTAATAAAAAGTGTAGTATCGACACTCCCCCTTATAAAGTTATATTTTAGCAAAAATTCACTAAGTCTTTCATACCAAGTTCTAGGTGTTTGTTTTAAACCATAAAGTGCTTTAGTGAGTTTATAAATATAATTTAAAATTTTAAAATTCTCAAAACCGGGAGGTTGCTCTATATAGACTTCTTCATTTATAAAACATTTAAAAATATACTTTTGACATCTATTTGATAGAGTATGAAATTTTTATAACATGCAAAGGCTAAGAGCATTCTTATGACTTCTAGTCTGGCAACTAGAGCATATGTTTCATCATAGTTTATTCATTCTTCTTGGATATATTCTTGTGCCACTAGTTTAGCCTTATTTCGAGAGATATTCTCATTCTCATCGAGTTTGCTTTTAAATACCCATTTGGTACTTATAGTTGGATAATCATTGGGTCTAGGTACTAAGATCCAAACGTTATTTCTTTGGAATTAATTTAATTTCTCTTGCATAGCCATTAACCAATTTTCATCCTTTAGGGCTTCTTCAACTTGTTTTGGTTCGATTTGAGAAACAAATGCTAGGTTTTGAATTTCATCTAAATTTTCATTCATTTCTCTTGTTCTTCTTCTTATCTTAACTCCTTGTAATAGATCTCTTATTATTAATTCTTTTGGATGACTAGATGTATATTTTCATGCTTTTAGAAGTTCATCAACGATTTGCTCTTTTTTTATAATTTCATTTTGTTTTTCTAAGTTTCAATGACTTTCAATTCCTTATCTTTTTTTTTAGCCATTAATTTTGCCAAATTAGGATCAAATTCATCAAATTTTATATGCACACTTTTTTTCACGACTTGTGTTCTTCTATTGAAAACTCTATTGACTTAGCTTTTGGAGTAGCTTAGAAATATTCCTAGATCAGATTTTGGCTCAAATTTTTCTAGATTATCCTTGGTACTAAGAATGTAACAATTGCATCAAAATACTCTAAAGTATTTAATTTTGGATTTTCTTTAAAATATTAGCTCATATAAAGTTTTATTCAAAATTTTTCTAATTAAAACCCTATTAGTTATGTGGCATGCGGTGTTAATAATCTCAGCCCAAAAGTATTCAAGTAGATTATATTCATTTAGCATTATTCTACCCATTTCTTGTAAGGTTTTATTCTTTCTTTCGACAACTCCATTTTGTTGTGAGGTTCTAGATGCAGAAAAGTTGTGAGAATATCCATTCTCATTACATAGATTTTCAAAGTCTTTATTTACAAACTCCCCACTTTAGTCACTAATAATCTTTATGATTTTATAACCTATCTCATTTTGAATTTTCTTTGAAAATTTTTCAAACATCTCAAATGTGTTACTTTTGCTATTTAAGAAAAACTCTCAAGTGAATCTAAAGTAATCATCAACAATTATATACGCATTGAGTTTTTCTCCTAATGATTTTATCTTATTTGGTCCAAAAAGATCTGTATGTAATAGTTCTAATGGTCTAGTTGTGGAAACTAAGTTTTTGGATTTGAAAAAAGTCTTAACTTGTTTTCTTAATAGACAAGGACCACATATTTTGTCTTTTGTGAATTTTAATTTTGGAAGATTGCCTAAAAAACCTTGTTTAACAAGTTTTCTTAAAAGATCCATACTACAATGTCCTAATCTTCTATGCCACATCCATGAATCATCACAAAGAGCTTGCAAACAAATGTCATTCATTTCATTCAAGTTTTCTAATTCTATGATATACACATCATTGCTCTTAAGTGCATAAAATAGCTTATTTGCATGCTTATCTCACACTTCACAACCATTCTTAAGAAACACAACCTTATATTTATAATCACACAATTGACTAATGTTAAGCAAGTTGTACTTAAAACTTTCAACATATAAAACATCTTTAATTGAAATTGAATTAATACCGATGGTACCAATACCTTTCACCTTACCTCAGTTATTGTCTCTAAAAATCACGTCTTTTCGTTCTTCTTTCTTTAGATGGAGAAATAGCCTCTCATTTTTCATCATGTGTCTTAAGTAACCGCTATCAAGGAACCACTTCTTTTTGTATTTGTTTCTCTTCACATGCAGTACCTACAAAATGAGCAAGTTTATTTTGGCACCTAAATGACTTTGGGTTCATAAGTATTAATTGTACCCTTGAAAGTCTTAAGTCCACATCATCTTAAGTCCATTATACTTATTCTTCTTATGTAAATATGCATTGCTATAATAACTTTTCCTATTGCAATAATGATGAGTAATGGATGATGTTACTTGTAGTTTAGATTTTAAAAAATAGTTTGCATAAACCTTTTGTTTGGTCCCTTGTTTATAGCCAAGTCCAACATTATCAAACACTAGCCTTTTACTACTCAAAGTTTATCTAATGTTTATTTTCCTTGTGTAAACTTTGCTAACATACTTTTAAGAGAGATTATTTCATCTTTCAATATTTTATTTTCATCTTTCAATGAGTTACATTCCTTAAACATGCTAGAATCAGTATTAAGCTCAAGTTCAGTAACTTTTAATTTTAATGATCATTTTCTTTTAGCGTTAAAGAATTTATTTTCTTTAACTCTTTATGTCTAACATATAATTTTTGAAAATCATTCTTAAGCTCTTCATATAAAGCATACAAGTCATCTTTTAGTAGGTTATCATTATCACTATTTATGCATGTGTCATAGTAAGAGAAATTTTGGTCAAGGAAAATTACTTTGTCCTCTTACTTTCCCATGAGACAAAAATTAGCTCTCTCATTTTCTGATGATGAAGTACTCTTTTCACTTGATAAGTCATCTGATATCACTTTCATTACCTTCTTCTTTTTCTTATCCTTCTTATAATTCCTTGATTTCTTGTTCTTTTTCTTTCTTTGTTTTGTTATTTCTTTTGAATTTATCTTTTCTTGGATGTTCTCTTCTTTTATCTACCTTCCAACCCATACATCATGAGTGATCTAAAAAGCTCCTCAAGTGGCAATGTCTTTAAATCTTTTGCTTCTCTAATTGTAGTCACTTTGGATTCCCAGCTTATAGATAGACAGACTTCTCAAGATTTTAGTGACAATATCTGCATCGGAATAAAATCTACCAAGAGTTTTAAACTCGTTAATAATGTCAATAAACTGAGTAAATATATCTTTAATGCTTTCAAGTGATTTTATTTTAAACAATTTATAGTCATGAACTAACATGCTTATTTTTGAGTCTTTGACTCTACTAGTGTTCTCATGTGTGACTTCAAGCATATCCCAAATTGATTTAGCAGTTTTATATTCATAAATTTTATTAAATTCAACTCTATTTAAGGTACAATAGAGTATGTTCATGGCTTTACCATTTAGAGTAAATCTATTTCTTTCCTTAGGTGTCTATTCTCTCTTTAGTTTTAATTTTCTCTCTTTAGTCAATATATCATCTGTTGTGGGTGGAAAGTACCCATCTTCTATAATATTTAGGATTTCAAAATCTAGAGTCATCAAGAAGATTTGCATCTTCTTTTTCTAATGAGCATAATCAGTTTTATTGAAGAATGAAGGCCTATTTGTGGATTGTCCCTGAACTACTTGTGTAAGGTTGCTGCTAGATGTCATTTTTGATCTACTTCTTAAGGTTGTTAATCTTATTTCATGAGTTAAGCTCTAATACCACTTGTTGACCTAGTTGGCAATACCTAAGAGGGGGGTGAATTGGGTTTTTAGAAATTTTAAAACTTAAAATGAAAGTAATGCAATGTAACAAATAAATAATAGAGAGAGAAAAACAAACACAGCGTTTATAGTGGTTCGGCAAAGCTTGACCTACATCTACTCTCTCGGTTACAAATCACTACCGAAGTTCAACTATCTTCTTATTTCTTCGGATTAAGTGAAACCCATTACAACTCCTTCTAAGGTAAAGGGTAACTGTATACTTACTTTTTCAAGGGTGAAGAATAACCCAACATAATCTTTTTCAATTTTGGGTGAAGATTTACTCAATACAACTTCATAATTGTATTTCTATTTTTAACTCTTACACTAGAGTAGATATATCAATATGCTCTCACAAAAAAAAAAATTTCTCACAATATGAAATAAAAATTTACAATAGTGAGAGAAAGTAGTAGTGCTCACATTGAAAATGCTTTTAAGAATGTCTTTTGATTTCACAATAATGCACTGTGTTATTCTCTTTTTCTGTTTGTCTTCTATTTATATTCATTCTTTTTGTGAAGTCTCTTATGTCCAACAGCTTGATTTGGCACATTTAAAGTCTGTCATAAATGCTGCAGAAGTTACCGTTGAGCTTTAAATTGAAAGAAGTATCGATCTGTTTGTGCAACATTTTGAATCTGCATTCTGAGTATCGATCTATTTACTTTTACGTATCGACCTGGTTCACTTCGTAATTAATTTCCAACTCTCTAGATTTGAAGTGTATCAATCTTCTCTACCTTGGTATCAATCTGATCTGTTCTGAAATAATTTTGCAACTCTCTGGAATTAACAAGTATTAATCTCTTCTGGCTCCAATATTAATTTGGTTTACTTCATAATTATTTTGCAACTCTCTGGAATTGACAAGTATTGATCTCTTATAGCTCAAGTGTTAATCTGGTCTGCTTTATAATTATTTTATAACTCTCTGAAATGAATGAGTATCGATCTCTTCTTTCTTCAGGTATCGATATATCTGTCTTAAATATTTCAACTGAAGCTTATGCCTTAACGCATATCGATCTCTTTACTTCCTGATATCAACCTGCTTCAAAAGTGTTAATCTATTCTCCAATGATATTGATCCATTCATTACATATATCGATCTGTTGCTTCAATATATCAATCCTGTTTAACTTTAAAACCGTTTTTCATAGAAATTCGTTAATGGTTTCTTACAAGCATACTTATGCACACATTATTTAACTCTCAACAATTTTAATTTAGTTTTATCATCACATATTTGCTCAACAATACACTTAGTCATCATCGAAAACATACAAAAGGAATATGCTCTCTTTGAGGAGAGAAGATAAGAAGACTAGTTTTCAGTAGTATAAGTTCTACACTCTTAGCTAAGTTCAGTTCAGATCAAACTTTTTAAAGCATTCTCCGAGAACAGTTAAGTTTTGTAAGTTATGCAAAATGCCAAGTATGAAAAATGAAAATGAAGCAAAGTAATAAAAAGATCCACACAAGTTAGGAATATGAAATTCATAAACATTAAAGTTTATTAAGCGTGCGCACACACACACACACACACACACACACACACACACATATATATATATAAAGAAAAGTAAGTAACGAAAGCTAAGACTAAGGTTTAGCTGGTCAGATCTGCTGGAGGGCTGGGCGGATCAAGAGGAGTGTCAGCCTTGTCAACATAAGAAGCAACAACCTAGTCAGCAAGAGGAACAACTGTCTGGTCAGTAGAAGGAGTAACAACCTGATCAGTAGGAAAAGCAATAACTTGGTCAGCAAGTGAAGCGTTAGTTGAGTCAACAGAAGAGAGAGAAATCTCTTCCTGGTCGGTAGGAGAAACATGAAGAACCTTGAAATTATAAGGAGGATGCCGTCTAAGGAGTCCTTATTTGAGGAATTTTCACTAAGGGGTGGAGGGACAAGCTCTAAGGCTTCATATAACCATGTCAGATCCAAGTTCAAAAATAAACCTTGGAACGTTTGGCAGGTTAGGTCAATCCCTTTGTTAACCAGTTCTACGATGGTAACCTCAGCTACGCTCTCAACCTCTTCAAGCTTAGTGGATAGAAATATGAATCTTTTCTTCTTGGCTTCTAGCTTATGTTCTAATTCCCAGCACATCTTCTCGAATCCTCAGCAAAGTCCTTAGCACTTTACCTGGGACTTATTTAGGTCAAACTCAAGGGTGTTTATCCTTTTGCTAGACTTTGCTTGGGAAAATTCAGCAATGGCCACCCTGACCTGAAGTTCTTCTATCTCTTGAGCCCACTTCCCCTTCTTAGCCTTGAATTGAGTTTATTCTATGGCTAAGTTCCTCTCTACCTTTTCAACTTTGCACCTTAACAAGGCAATCTCTTTGGCTGCAAGATTCGATGAGACAGCATCAATGGCTTCTCGGTGGACAATGGTGGCATATTATATCTGAATGGATTATCAAACAACAAAGCATTAGTAAAAGCCAAAAGAAACTTATTCCTCCAAAATCAGAGCAAGTGCCAACTTATTCGACTAAGCCACCTTAACATGTAGTATAAAATAGACCAAGGTGAGGCATCTAAGAGGGCCTTACAATACTCAAATTAGAGGTTTACCACTTGCTGGTTGAAGCAAGGGAGGAATGAAGCAAAGAATTTCCTTTTGTTCTTAGAAAGATCCTCAAGAACAAGCTCAGGGAAGATGACACCTCTGCTAGCACCCCGAGTGATTGCCTCCTTCTTCTGTTTCGGCCCATTATCTTCATCCACCACGACAACCTTTCTCTTGAGTTTCCCCTTATCCATCTGGGGGGTAGAAAAAGATGACAGGTTACCTCAGCCCTCAACTCCTTTGGTAGGAGTTGAAACTCGGCCGGAACTAAAAGGCCTAGCAATGCTTGGGGAAGCAGACATCCCAGCAATACACTTGGAGGCTGAAGGACTAGTCTCGGTCCTTGAAGCCTGAGAAACCTTTTCAGTCTTCTTGCCCTTAGCCAATTTCCTCAGGATATTTAAAGGGTTTGGCACAAGTTTCTTTAAGGTCATGTTTCCTAATATAAAGTAAAGTGACACCAAGGTCAGCTATCATTGTTCCACACGAAAGAAAAGAACAGGAAGATACTTAGCAGTCTGAGCCTTCTCTAAAGCTGATTGGCATTTGGAGACACAAAAATCCATAAAACCTGATCTAATCAGGTCAGCATTAGAAATGAGAAATCTTTGGTTGGATGTCAAGGATTTGGCCATCTCAACTCTCTCCTGACTTTGAGCACTAAACTCAGGCAAATCACCATAGATGATTTCATCCCCAAGCAATCTAGACATATAAACATTGTTGTCAGAATTTCAATCACCACAATAAAAACCACTTATTTTTCTAATCCTTGTTGTAGGAAGGATTAGCCATAATGAGATTGTGCTATTTAGGTCAGGTTTGAAGATAGTTATTGAGTTTTTTTTTTAACAAGTACATATACTTAATTTTTTCAATTGTAGGAACATAATTTGAGGTTTAACTCTACAAAACAAACAAACTCGACTAAATTCCCCAACTATTAAGGTTTAATTGGTAGGGAGCAATGTTAAAAGACTCGAAAATCCTAGTAAAATAGTTCTGAGGGGGAGTTTGACCCCAAGATAAAACAATTCCTTATTAAGGGAAATTTCCCCATCTTAAAAGCAGCTAAGGAGTTCATCTTCCTTAGGACTCCTAAGAAAAATGCCCTCATGAATGTTATAACACTAAGTATATGTTTCTAAATTTAATTCCGTGACAGAAGAAGGGAACCAAATCGCTTTAAAAGATGTGGTATGTTCCCTTGCCTTAAAAGCAGGGAGAGGAGTAGAATCAATAGTTAACTCTTCTTCAAAGTTGTTTCCCCTGGAAGCAGTCTCATTGTCACTTGAAATATAACTCATTTCTGTTCACAAGAGGGAAAAACAAATTATCAAGAGCTGCTCAGGATCATCAACAAACTCACAAGGGCTACCTATGGGTTCTAACCCTAGAAATCTATCCAACATTTACCACAAAAAATAGAAATACCCAAAAAATAATAATAATAATACAATATAAACTTGGAGGATTTGAAAGCTTACCAGTTTGTGTTGAAGCAAGAAAGTAACTTGAACAATGAGTAAATTGGTGGGAGTTTTATTATCATGTGGTTATAATAGTGAAAATTGGTAGAAGTTTATTATTATGTTGTGATAATGGTGGAAATTGGTAGAAATTAGAACATATGTATATCATGGGTATAATTGTAGTAAGAATTAAAGATGAACAAATTCATGTTTTAATGTCTAATTGTAGTAAAAAATTAGATATAAATAAATTAATATTATTAGTACTAAATTGTAGTAGAAAATTAGAGATGGATAAAATTGATATATTAATGTTAAACTGAAGTTTGAAAATTGGAAATGGTATTGTGTTAATGTTATATAGTATCTTAAATGAGTATAATTGGTGGTCATAAAATGTTAGTAACATGTGTATGTCATGGTGTAAATTGGTGGAAATTAGATTATGGTGGTGGTTGGTGTAATTGTTATTAACATATGTATGTCATGTTTATAATATTTGTAACACTTTTGTTATTAATATGAGTTGTAGTTAAAAAATTAGGATGTTTAGCATATTAACAAAATTAGGTGAGTTTTATTAGAAATTATAATGTTAATGTTAAATTGTATGTGAGAAATTAAATATAAATAATGTATAATATGTGTTTATAATAGCTTAAATTATTATTTGTGGATTCGAAATGGTGTGTTGTTGAAGTGAAATTAAATCTCGGCGATTTTCGCTAGGCTAACTTTGTATGTAATGATTGGGAGTGTGTTATACTCTATTTTGTAATGATTTTATAAAAAAATATTAAGGTATGTAAATTTTGAAAATTTTGAAAAATGGGTGATGTTCGGTGTGTCGAAAAAAAATTGGCAAAAAATGACGATATTGACTAGTTTCGAAAATTTTACGCCAAAAGTGTTTTCTGAAAATTGTTGTAATACACATATTTATGTATATGTATGTAAAGATATATATGAAATAATGAAATGAAGTGAATATGATGATAAATGTATTGTTAAGAATTCATTAAGTGTTGAGTTTGGAAAATGTAGATGTCGTAAGAATGTAAAGACAAGTGTAAATGCGTAACTGAAATAGATTATGTTAATTTGATTTTAGGTACACAACATTAATCTAAGAACGTATTCAGGGAAAGCAAGAACTAAAGTAAGTAGATCATGCATGCATTTTAATATTTTGAAACTATGCGATATTCGATGTTATGATGAATAATGTGATTTTAATGTTTGGTATACCAATATGATTTTATGAAATGGTTATTGAAAAGAATTGTGAATTTAAATGTTGTGTGTCAATATTCCATTTATAAAATGAATATGAAATATTGTCGATGTATGAAATATTTGAATAAAATGAATTTTATAACTTAATCATTAGTTATGTTATTTTGATCTCGCTGGGCCTCATATTAAATACGAGGCTTGCAAGCTAGTAAGAATTATATTTAACACGTTGTACATGTTTCTATAATATGAATATGAAAATGACAGCTATATGCTGAACATATAATTACGTTCTGAATCCAAGTCACTGTGGGTGCAGGTGATACTAACTGACTAAATTGTTCTGAATGTGTTTATATTATAAATAAATTCTATATGACTAGAAAAGTTTAAAAATGCATTGATTGTTTAAACATTTATATTCTGTACTACATCAACATATAAAAACTTACATGATTTGCTTACAGAGATTTGTATCTCACTCTTTATTGAAAAATTTTATTTTTCAGATAATAGCACATAAATGTGGCAAGAGACGCAAGCGAAGGTTACTAGACGTATATAAAATTTTGGATATATGTAATTAATTAGTTGTATGACAAGGAGTTGTAATATATGTGTAAATTTGTATGTGTAGAAAAAAAAAATTTTGTTAAGTATAAATGTTTAAGACTAATGTAATAATAGTTTAGCATTATATAGTAAACGTGAGAATGGTATTTAAAATTAATATGAAATGGGTGTGACAATAGCAACAAAGTGAATAGACTTAAAATTCGTTTCTCTAAGTTCTTTTGCTATAAAGAGTATAAAAGGAGTTTGGATACAAATGAGATGTTCAAAGGGCAAAAAATAGGGGATTAAAGAGAATAAGGAACCCAAATCGTTACTACACAAAGAAGATGTGGGAACAAGATGAAGTCACGTGAAGTGGAAGGTTAAAAGGCAATCATCAAAATACAAAAAGGAGGTTGTAATCATGAGGGTAAAAGAGATCTTTTAAGACCCGAAACGATGTTGCCCAATAAACCAATGGAAGGCAGCCACATGGATTTCGGTTTTCTAATTTCAAGTCAAGCATTCAAGACTGGCGTATATACAAATCTTCTCAAATTACAACTATTAGTTTTTGTCAAACAGCCACTGTTTGACTAAAACTAAAGAGCTTAATGTTTGGGAAGAGGTCTGGGTACGAATAAAGCCCAATAGACCTTGGGCCCCAAATGGGCTGTACGAAACTCAAAATGAAATCTCGTAAATGATGAAAGCCACAAAAGCTTAGCTCGAGCCCATGAGAGATTAACCTAAGGATAACAAGAACCTTGGGTATAGTGAGGGACAAGACCTCTCAAGCTTAAAAAAAAGATTTTAGACCTAGGACATTAATTACGACCTCCTCGATTATAAGGGTTTCGGGGGTAGCATGACAACATAGCAGATGTCTCGGGCTTGTGACACAGTTTGAGGCTTTCTCAAGAAAAAAGCCTCCGAGATCACCCAATAAGTTACGTATCAATGGAGAATGAATTTCTCTCCTAATCTATTTCCAGATTATTCCATAATAACGATTCTTAGTTTAGTAGAAGTATTTTGCAAGAAAGGCTCAAGATCTCACAATATTCGAAAAATCGATACTTACAAAATTGAAATTTTGTAATCTCTAAAACTTAAGTATATTTGAAATTATTATTTTTAGATTCTATAAAAATTCTACTGAGTTTAAGAGACACAACTAGGTATACATGAAAAACCTTGAACTAAAAATAATACAAAAATCTTTTAATTTTAGAGAAAATATTATCTATGTTCTGATCTTTCTCTCTCTAAAATATTATAAAGTAAAATTCTAACTTTTAAGTATCAGGATTTTCACCAAATAACCTGTTTTTACCTCCCGAGTTTCATTGTAGTTTTAAATCAAACGACATTAAATAAAAGAAGATTAATGTTGGTGCACTAAATTCACAAAAAAAAATTTTGCTCCATCAACAAGTACAATTCATTATTTTTTTTTAGTAGATTCTCAACCTTTGCTGCATCAACAGGTACAATCCATTATTATTATTATTAGTTTTTAGTATATTCTCAACCTATGCATGATATTTGGTTGGTACCGCTGCTATGTTGTAGCATTTCCCACTTTAGAAGTATGATCTTCATCTTATGGTGGCTATGAAAAAGTAATATCAAGTAGAGCTTTCAGAAATACTGAAAACAGTCAAGAAAATTGGGGCTAATTCTAATTCTTCAACTAATTTTTTGGCAATCTATTAGACTCCTGCATCAGTCAGCACCGTCCGTGAGAATATTTGCAAAGGCTGAGGCCAAGGTTTAGACTCATCCCATGTTAAATTACTACAGAACTTGCAGAATTACAAATACATTAAATAAAGCTGTTCATATCATTTCTGATATATTAACATATTAATAATAAAGTAAAACACAGAGCACTGGTGGAGCTACCATTTTTATTTTACTAATACTGATACCAAAAGTTGTCCCTTCTTATAATAATCAATATCAGTCCTCTGATTTATTTGAATACTCGGCTTACATATTTATCGGCCTAAGCTCTATTTGTACATGTGGGATAGGAGCTTCTAGTATACATGCAATATGCAGCTTGCTTTTTTCTGGAACAAAATGCAGCTGATTTGATGCTTTCATAGCTTCTTCAGTGCCCTCTGACATTACTGCTTGAAAATGTTTCACTTGATCCCCATTTCAAACCTGTCCATAGAAGAGTATGAGATTCATCTATATGACCATTCCATCTTCTATTGTTGCTTTCTCCAGGATGACGGTGATTCCTGAACGAATGTAGAATCCTTCTTCCGGCCTATCTGCTTCTTGAACACCCTATGAAGCAACATCATTCAGAATGAATATGCATAAGATTCGAATGTAACAACCTACCTAAATTGATCAAGATTGTTTATTTTACAGCATTAGTTGAAAAGTTAAAAGGAGCATGGACAGCTTTCCTTACATCTTTGTTCACAATGACGGCGTCTTTTCCTATCTTTGCATTCTTATCAATTATGCAGTTCCTTCAAACAAAAATCACGGAAAAAATATTAGAATTTGAAGTTTCCTGAGTCCAGGAAATTTTATATGTCGCATTCTCTCCATCCAATTACCTGATTTTAGTATTTCGGCCAATCCCAATTGGGACCTTCTCCTCTGCCAGCAGAGATGCAATTTCAGGTTCAGTTTGATAATAGTCTGCACCCATCATCACAGAATCCTGTAGAGAGGAAGTGAAATAATAGTCAGTAATATGCAAAAATCTTAAAAGAAAAAGAAAAAAGAAAAATGAGAAATTAGTACTCCATATTAAGCTTCTTCACAAATAGGAGGAAAAAAATAAAGAAATAAACCATATCTCACTTTTAGCTCAACACCGAAATCTATACGTGAGCGCTCACCCACGATGGAGTGTTCGATAGTACATTCTCGCAAGAAACATCCATGGGAAATTAATGCGTCTTTAATCTGCAAAATATAGCTAAAGCATGAGAAGGAAGACAATTACATGAAACCAAGAAGACATCACAGCTCTAGCAGCATACCTGGCATTTATCAATTTTGGTTGGTGGTAAGAATCGAGGAGATGTGTAGAAAGGCGTCTTTGGATCATAAAATTCAAACTTTGGAAACTGCAGAAAAAGAATTAGTCATTTTTCACACATGTCAATCTTGTTTTACGAGGTAATGATTGACACATTGTTTTGTAGTAATAGGAGGTCTCATTTACAACAATCGTATCCTATTAACAAATTGTTTAAAATATATACTCTCTGAAAGAACACTGTATCATTATGAAAATTCCCATCTTTCCCAAATTCTCATGCTACAACTTGCAATAAACAAAGCCATGCCTATTAGTAAGTCCAGAGTACCTCTGAATTGGCTGACATGATCCATTATGTGATAACAGTTATATTACCCGTTTTGTGTTATGCAAGGAATGTACGTCTAATGAACCTATTCCTTGGCAAAGGGCATATGAAATCTGAAATTATCATATCACTACTATAGCATTAAAACCAACCTCTTCAGTGAGCCCCAAGTTTGCTTCATAGAAAGACCTTATCGTTCCAATGTCCTCCCAGTAGTCTCTGAAGATATATGCCTGTTAAAAAAAGTGAGGACATATAATAAACCTTTTATTCCTTTTAAATTTTAGTAAGTAAACGCTCAGGGCTTTCAGAAAATATGAAGAATTGAGAATAAACTTGAAAATGGCTCAATGCCATGGTGCATAAAGACTAAAGTAGGATAGGGATATTTGCCTGGTGATTAGCAAATTGTCCTTACTACCAGAATAGATAAACATTTTTGGGATGAAGAAATTCTAGTTCCAAAGTTCTCTTACTTGGACATTGTGCTCCATGATGGCTGCAGGAATGATTTCAGATCCAAAGTCATTGGATGTAGGATATCTCCACCTCAAGAGCTTTAATAAAATATCTGTTTTAAATACGTAGACTCCCATTGATGCGATGTATGGGGATTTCAAGGACTCTTGAGGAGATAATCCAAGAAGAGAGGTATCTACTTGCTGCAGTAAACAAACAAAGAACTTATGATTAAACAGAAGTTATTAAATATTATTCGGGATAACAATCCGATGAATACACGAATAACTGACCAATTTTAACAGAATGATCAATTTAAAATATATGTTCAGTCCTTTCTATTGTTTGTAAGATATAAACCCAGAAATAACAGACCAATTTTTAACACAATGATCAAGGAGAAATCTTTGACTACATATTTCTATTTTTTATTTTTTTCCAATAACTGGAGAGCTATATATGCAGTTGATCTATAAGGATACTACGAAATCATGCCATTGAAAAGTTGGGGAGATTTTTAAACACATAGGGCAGCTTGAGGTACTTAGGATAAAGAATGCTACCACAATTTGCCCTTACAAGGTTGAAAACTGGTTTAACCAATGACAATAATACCAAGAAAAAGGAAAGCAAGAGTAAGCTAAGAATGAGATATGCTTGGTGCTCACCATAGCTTTCAGATCAGCACCTCTTGGTTTTTCAGCGAACTGGACCACATGACCTCTATTGTCTATTTTCACCAATCCATAATCTGATGCACGGCTGGAAATTTCCCATGCAAGTTTAGATAAAACTAAGTTGCATTAACTTAAAAGGTGGTAAACGTATACAATATATGCTCTGTTTACTTGGCAAAAGAAAATCGGAATGAAATAATTCAGAGAATCTTCACATGATCCCAAACAGTTAAAAAATTGAAACAAGATTAATTCACATATAAGAAGAGGTAATTCAGCACTATCACCAATACAGAAAACTAAACAGACCTTCCACCAACTGCTGCACAAGAAATTGTAATATCAGCATTTCTGTCCACATGACTCTGTCAATGCAATCACAAACAGGTAAGCAAAACTTTCTAAAATGCTTCATCAAAATAAGTCCATCAGTTAGTAAAGGAAAATTTATACCTGTACAAAATCCATATAATCCATTCGGTAAAGATGATCACCAGACAAGATCACTACATTCTCAATGTTCCTGTTCTTGGCATCCTACAAGTCAAAAGTAATTTATCAGAATCCATTTGAAGTTGAAAGAAGAAAGCTCAACTATTATTGACAGTGTTTGTTACCAGATGGAACAACAAAGAAACCGAAAACTATCCGTGCTTACCTCAAATACCCATGTAAATTGCCTCACAGCATCAGCTGTTCCTTGGAACCAATTCTTTCCTGTTTCCCCAGGCGTTTGAGTGGCTGCTAGAACCTGTTTATAATTGACTTCAGATTTTAGTCACCAAGTAATGAGGAGATTTAAAATAGCACTCTCAAATTCCTTAGAAGACGAAGTTCAATATCTTCTTCTTTTTTTTCTTTTTTCTTTTTGGAATTACTACCATTACTTTTCTTGATAAGTCAACATTTAACTTAAATAGAGCATGAGGCTTCCGCCCTTATATTTGTTTTCCAGAAAATTGTAATTAAACAACTTCAAATTTTATTTTGTTGGTTTATGTACTGAATCAATATACTAAAGATGACATCTAGATCTTTGTCCTCCACAAGTGCTTCATACCTCCACGAATCCATCCCCAAAGTTAACACCATTTCCAAAATATGTGCGGGCTAGGTAACGATTGAGGGAAGCTGAGTTGAATTGGGTCAGCACAAAAATCTTGTTTATGCCACTGTTGATGCAGTTGCTCATGGGGACGTCTATAAGCCTATAACAGCCCCCAACCGGAACCTGCAGATCATAATTAATTATCACCAAATGAGACCTCAGGTGCTATATATATTCATGATTTACAAAATAGTGGTGCTAGCATGTTCAGTAAGCCATATATTCATATTGGACATTCAATGCAAGAATAGCTGATTTTCTCCAAACAATTCAATTTCACTTTCACCTTAGTCCAAATGATACATACTTGGAAATATCACAAGTTAATAATCATCATCCGCACAATAAACAATTTGAGCGAACTAGATATAAAATTTACTTACAGCTGGTGTTGCTGTTCTTCTGGTAAGGGGAAAGAGCTGAGTCCCTGCACCTCCTCCTAGTATGATGGCGGCAACATTTTTGGGATCTGCTTTTCTTCTCTCAAACCTTGGTAGTGGTAAGGTCTGAGATCATATTACAAGAATCAAAATGAGACTACTTACCAAACAACCCCATCAAACTTTAAATAAATAAATAAAGGACAATTACTAAAATAAAACGATATACCATTCCTCCATACAAATTCTTGTTATGGGTGCATAGAAGTATTAATCATTATCAAGAATGATAAAAAGGACTGTTGTACGGAATTTCACTTACCACAACCTCCTTAGGATTGTTTGATGTAATAACAGCATAAGCAGCACCGGGTTTGAGCTTCTTATCTCTATTTTCAGCTTTCAAAGTTTTTCCCAAATGACTAACCCAACTGCCGTTGTTTACACTCCCTCTGATCCTCTCTCCCCAAAACGCATTATCTCCATTCTTGAAACCATGTTTGCTACCTTTTGCCAAATGAGTATTGGCTCTCAACGCCACACAGCCAGAATCCATTGCAGTTGCTTCTCTGCCCGTAGCCTAACACTATGATTTAGAAAAAGAAAATACGTTACTAAGATTACGATGATGGTTAAAAAGATACAGTCACAGACTCGCACTAGTACTGAACCCGGATCCCAATAAAGTAGAACTGTAATCTAAGCAACCAAGTAAAGTATAGATCACACAACGTTAATCACGCATAAATGGAAATGACAGTTGTATTATAAGGGCGCCCTGAGTTTCCCTGTTGAGGGTGGAGTTCCAGAAGTGTGTCAAGCGTTAGGCTAATATTAGGCTATTTTTGAGCTAAATTTTGGTGGCCAACCAGCCGCCTGTCGCCTGTCCACCTTGATTATACAAAATCTATAGAATAATGTAACTATTACACTTAAAGCAACCTGATCAAAAGCAACTTTTATGAAAGAACCAAACAGAACAGAACTCTACTGAACTAAACTGAAACTACCCATATCATGGTTGTTATTCAGAAACAAGATTCTCAAATACCCAGAAACTCAAGAACAAAAATTTGAAAAAGAAAATACAAAATCAAAGGACAAGCACACACCAAATGGAAACTCAAATGGTTGAAAATGGGAGTGAAATGCGTGAATCGATGCTGAAGGTAGCGGTTAGCTTTATTGGCTTGTGAGCTCTCACGATAAATCTTGGTATTTATATTAGTATCAAAACATAATAATTCGTATAAAATTAAATAATGTGACTCTCTCTCTCCCCTTCTCTCTCTGCAAATCACACTATGATCAGTGTCACTGAATTATTTTCTTTATGTAGCGCAAGTTGCTAGGCTCCTCTTTCCAATGTAGTAAGCCATTAAAAGCCAACCAGCTGTCCATTTTAAGCCGAAGTATCAACGAAATGGAAAATTTTCAATGATCAGTTCTGAAAATTCTTAATTGTCAATTAGCAGTAGTAGGAAGAAATATTTTCCTGGCTATTTAAGCATTTTCAAGAGGCATAATCTCTCATTGGACAGTTTCCCACAACTTGACATGTTGCTGATTTTCTGATAATGACCACACTCATCTTCAACTTCAATGATATGATTATAACTTCCATTTCTTATTGGAACAAAATATTGAGACACATTTAATACGAATTTTGTTACAGCTATATTGGCTCTTAATAAAGTATAGAATTTTGTAATTTATAGCGTAAAATAATTTTACCATTCAAACTAAACGTAATGTATTACATGCAATGTTTACTTTTGACATATATTGACCCCGTTGTTCAATTGACTTTCTTCAGATTTTTAAGTGTGTGGTCAATTTTTAGTTCCCACGCACAACTGCAACTTTTCTAAAAATGGAAAACGGTGGCTCTATGATTGTTGCTGGTAGAGAAGAATAAAGAAACCAAGCCAAAAATGTTCGTATTTACGGGAGATAGAAACTTAGAAATATCCGTCCCGTTGAAATGGACAGGACAGGACAGGACAGGACAGGACACTTGGTATTGATGGTGTCACAGAAAATTCGTACATAGTTGGGAAATGTTAGACCCTAATAATTTGCATATTAGGACAACATACACAAATGCTACATCCATATTGTTTTGTGGGTTGTTTAAAAACCTAATTCTATATCTTTAAATGCTACTGCTAAATGGTAAATTTAATTTCTCCCAAGTTTTACAATGTGATTTAGATTTCATGTCAAAGAATTTAGCGGCCCTCACAAGTGGCCATGTCAAAACAAGTAGATTCTTCAATCATGGAGAGTACTACTAGTGACATCAAGATTTTACAGAAATCATATCATCAACACCTAATCTCCATGGACGGTTCTTATTGAATTTAGCAGAAGCACTTGGCACGTTCCCATCAGAAAATTCAGAAGTATATTTGTCTGTATTGAGATTTCTACCAATATTAATGTGCATACCAATATCTAAAGGAAAAAGATTGATGGGCAAATCAAAATTTGTGTCGTTTTCACAGTGATATTTTCTCTGGTGACCCTAGTATTTGTTCAAGCGTTGTGGGCTTTCGCTACCGCACATGTGCTTGTCAATGAATGGACGGTGGTTGTAGCATGAACATAAATAATACAATACTTATTGGGTCAAATAAAGTTTTTGATCTTCTAAATTTGGACCCACCGGTTATTGAGCCCAAATGAGAAAAAAACAAAAACTGGGGTTACGAGGATGAAGAGCAAACAACATATTATGTGACAAAATATCACGCGGCTAGCTAAAAAATCATGAGCCAAAGGTCATTTTCCTATGGATCTCTTGGATTATACGAGACTGTCTTTTTCGATGAGAGAGCCTTAGGGTCACAATCATGTCTGTTTGCATGACAGAGAAGGGAAAGTATTCGTTCTCCCCGAACAAATTGCATTACAAATTCAAAATAGTGCAGATTAACGAAATTTTCAGGAGAAACGGCAAGACAAATTTTAGGGTGGAATTTGTGAAATGCAATCGCAAAGTATGTTTGTAATTATTGTTCTTTGAAAATATGGCAGTTAAAAAAGTTTGATAAACATTTAATTTTTACTTGACAGCCAATATTTAGCTATACTCCACAACCAGTGTTTCTATTTTGCATCAATTGTGCTTAAAAGCCACAATACTTTAATTACCTAAATTCAGTTGTAGACAGTTGCCGTATTGCCTACTTGGCAGAAAACAACGAAATGAACTTAGCAAGATGGCTATTGGCAGAAGTGTAGAAAAAGAAATACAATCTATGGAACGATACACAAACCGCAAAGAGGTCAGGGTCGTGAGGTTCCCACAATGTCCAAATCTGTATTAACATCATGAATAAATTTACCCTTCTCCAACAAAGGGCAATCACGACTAAGAAGTTCCGAATCAATAAACAGCGTAACCAGTGCAAGAAGCATCTCTTCCATAATCTTATTTTCATTGACATAGTTAGAGCAAATAATAATAATAATAACTGCCGAAAAGTTTGGATTAGTTAAAATATTTTTTTTATTTTTATCTTTTATGTTATTTAGGATAAATTTTAATTTCTTATAATATGAGTTTGGTAAGAGTTTGTGTTTAAGTATGTTAAGTTTTCTTTGTATTTAGAATCTTATCAAGGATCTCTTCATATATATGTATCCATGCTTATACATAATTATATAATATATATATATAAAATTAAACAATTTTCTCAAATCTTTCATGGTATCAGAGCTTCGGCCTTTATTTAAATTTTGTTGATAGCAAAAACTGCCACAACCAAAGCTAATAGATTTGGCTCGACCTCAAGCAAAACGACGGAAGAAACAAAGGTGACAAGTTCATCAATTTCCTTTAACCCGTCCAAAACTAGAAGTAATTCTTTATAAATAACAGTTCATAGATTAAATGACAGGAATTATCTTGAATGGGCTCAGTTCATGAAGCTTGGGATTGACGGCAAGGGAATGTTAAGACATTTGACAAAGGAGGTGAAGAAACCAGCTGATGATGACAAGAATTTAAAGGCATGTAAATCAGAAAACTCAATGATTATTGCTTGGCTCATTAATTCTATGGAAACCATAATTAGGAAACCTTTTCTGTTCTACTAGACAACCAAAGATGTGTGGATAGAGCCAGAGAAACTTATTCTGATGTTGAGAACGCATCCTAGATTTTTGAATTGAAGTCTAAGCTTTGGTTATCAAAACAGGGAGCTCGAGAAGTAACAAAGTATTATAACTAGAAGCAAGTATGGTAGCAAGAGTTAGATTTGTGTTACAACGATGATAGGGATTGTCTCAAAGAAAGACGAGAATGATCGAGTGTTTGTATTCTTGAATAGTCTCAACCCTAATCTGGATGAGATAAAGGGAAGAATATTAGGTCAGAAGCCACTGCCGAACTTAAAAGAGGTTTTCTTGGAAGTAAGAATAGAGGAATACCGAAGAAATGTGATGTTAAAGAAAAGCTACAACCAGAAGCTTCTACCTTAGCCACAAAAGGGTATGAAAATGAGGCAGATAAAAGAAACAACAAACGTAGTGGAAGACCAAGGTGTGATAATTGTAAACAACCATGGCATACAAGAGAAACTTGTTGGAAAATTCACAGGAAGCCACCAAATTGGAAAAAGAGAGAAGGTAAAGAGAATCGAGCCTTTCAAGCCAAGGGACAAGGGTAATCAAATAAGCCAAAACAATGTTTTTTAACTAAGGATCAGATAGAGCATCTTTGTAAACTCTTACAATCTTTCACTAATATACCCACTTGTTCTCTAGCCCATAATGGTAATTATCTCAACACAACATTCTTTGTTAATTCTCGTTGCCCATAGATCATTGATTTAGGCACAACTGATCACATGACAAGGTCTTTAAAATTGTTTTTGTCATATAACCCATGTACAGGAAATCAAAAAATTAAGATAGCTGATGGATCCCTTATAACTATAGCTGAAAAAAGGTTTATTGTCATTTCTCCCCATCTTACTCTTAATAATGTTCTTCATGTTCTTAAACTTTCTTGTAATTTAATGTCCATTAGTAGTTTAACTTAAGATCAAAAGTGTCTAGCTAAGTTTTTCCTTTTAAATGTGAATTTCAAAATTTGAAATCGAGAAGGAAGATTCGCAGTGCTAGGCAAAGTAGAGAACTTTATTTTTTTTTTATGACATAACTGATTCGAGAAGGCAATCTCAAAGTACTTGTTTTGAATCAATTTCTATTTTGAATAAGGATGAAATAATGTTATGGCATTTTAGGTTAAAACATCCTAGTTTTCAATATATAAAATGTTTGTTTCCAAGTTTGTTTAGTAATAAAGATTAATCTTTGTATCAATGTGAAGTGTGTGAACTAGCAAAGCATCATCGAGCATAATTTCCTTTACAACCGTACAAACCATTTGAACATTTTTCAGTTGTACACAATGATTTATGGAGACTTTCTAGAATTATCACACTTGCAAGTAAAAAAGGTTTATCACTTTTATAGACAATCATACAATATTAAGCTGGATATATTTGTTTAAGGATAAATCAGAAACTGAACAAGTAGTGAAAATTTTAACAAGATGATCCAGACTCAGTTTCAAACGAAGATAAAGATATTTAGAAGTGATAATGGAAAAAAATATTTTAACAAAATCTTGAGGAATTATTTTTTAAAGAATGGTATAGTTCACAAAGTTCTTGTATTAATACTCCACAACAAAATGGAGTGGCTGAGAGGAAAAATAAACATTCACTAAAAGTAGCTAAATAATTTATGTTTTCTACTAAAATTCCTAAGTATTTATGGGGTGATGCAATACTTACAGCAAAATTTTTTTTATTATTAATAGGATGCCTACAAAAGTTCTAAAATTAAGCACCCCAATAAAAATATTTAAGTCTTACTTCCTTATCTCACGGTTAGTGACAAATTTGCCTTTAAAATTTTTTGGATGTATTGCATTTATGCATATTCATAATCATGATCGTGGTAAGTTAGATTCTGGAGCTAAAAAAATGTGTCTTTCTTGAGTATTCACCCACTTAAAGAGGTTATAAATGTTTTAATCCTATTTCAAAAAAAAAAATTAATAAAATTATGTCTATGGATGTAACATTTTTTTAAGATAAACAATTCTTTAATTCTCATCTTCATGCGGAGATTAAAAAGATAGATTCAAATGATTTTGTGAGTATATTATATTTACATTCGAATAATAGTTTGCAAAACATCAAGACAAATTTAAGAGGTGTAGAGATAGAAACTAAACTAGTTGATTGGAATAAGGCAATAAGAAAAACTTATTAGAATAAGGTAGTAGGAAACCAGATAACATATTGCACATCTATTCAGCCACAATTATAACATATATCAAATTTGAATTTACTATCAGAAACTAAAATAAGTGATTTAAATATTGGTCATGAAGAACAACATATCTTAATGTCATTACAAGAATTAACTTATAAAGCAATAGAAACAAGAAACAAAATAGGTAATCAAAAGCTCATTGTGTACTCGAGAAGAAATAAAAATCAAGGAGAAAAACACCTTACTTTTGAATAATGCTAAGAATCTAATCCGAAAGAAAAATCTCTACCTTCTCAGGAGTCAAGTAAAATTTCTTCTAATTCTGATTGTTTTTCTGAGTCAACATCTAATCTTGATGTTCTAATTACATATAGAAAATATATTAGGTCTTGTACAAAGCATCACATGTCTAAATTCATTTCTTATGATCAATTGTCATCTCTTTATGCCTTTATCTCACAACTTTCTAGTAAAGAAATTTCAAAAACTATACATGCACACTACAACAAATTTGCCAATTAGTGGCGCACGCATTAATGTTAAATATCAAATTTTCGTCATGCTTAATATTTTATGACTTTTTTTGTCATATTTGTCGTCACATTTTCACCATAGCTAAAGTGTTAATGTGATCATTAAGTCTTTTGTCATGCAATTATGACTATTAGGCGACGAAATTTAAGATGTCATATTGTTGATATTTATTTGTGACTTGTATTTTTATAGTTAAATACTAAGTTTTTTGTCACAAAATAGTATTAATGTCACGATATATGAAGTAAATTTTTATACATATATAACAATAATAAGATTGTTACACTATAGGTGACGATATACTCATCACCTATTGTAACAATTATAATAATTAGTGACAAAATACTAATTGGTGACAATGAAATTCATCAGGAACATAAATTAATTTTCGTCACGAAATAATAAAATTATGATCGTCACAAAATAAATACTAATTCGTGATGATAAATTTCATTACAAACAAAAAATATTTTTTGTTACTGAATATATTTTTTGCTCAATTAAAAATAATGAAATTTAAATCATTATAGAAAAAAAAAACATTTTAACATATATAGTTGATTAAAAATTACGTCATAAATTAAATGTTATAATGTCACCATTAATTAACTATCGTATCATGTTTGACGAAAATTATATGGTCCTAAAAATATGTATACTTTTTTGTGACACATTTTATATTTGTCATAATATTTTTAATAATATTTTTTAAATGTATTAAATGAAGTATTAAAAAATAATTTTATTTTGAAAATTTCAATGTAAATAATATTTTAGATGCAAATCATATGTAAATAATATTGCATCATAGCAAATTACTTTAACATAACATAAATAAAGTAAATCAACATTATAATCTAATAAGGTGAATAAGAAGAGCAACATTGGCGATGTCAATGAGCCAATTTGATGTTTAGGAAACAAAACCAATGAGGAGGTTTGTAGGTGCCAAGTCTTCAAAAGTAGCATAGCTAAAGCAGCCACAGAGCATGTATAAAATGGTTGCTGTTCTAATGCCTACTAGTAATGCATTATTCATTGAATTGGTTTCTATTGGTGAGGATTTGATTGTGTCCTATTATATGCCTGTCATTCATTAGATTACCACTTCAACATACTGTAAGCAAAATAAAACTATATACACACTTTCTTTCTTTTGGTAATGTTGACCACTGAATTGTCAACTCAAGATAATTAGTTTATTGAATAGATTAACTCATCTTATATATTAGTTCGTGTATTTTCAAACAAAAGATAAATTTATTTGTTCAACAAGCAATATTAAGAAAATAAGAAAAGAAATAAATCTGAATATCAAAAAAGACACTAGAGAAAGAATATTTTTTCAACGATGTAGGTAGGTCTATATATGCTACGTACTTTACAATTTTTTTAATGATGCATCTTTTAAGAAGAACTAAAAACAAGCCGTAAGAAAAGGATAACACAGGCTTTGGATCCTAAAGTCTAACTGGCTTTAATACCATAGGCTCTGATTCAAGTGTCTAGCCTAACAAAATTTAACCCAAATCTCTCCCCTTTAAGTAAGATAATTCAACATGCAATATTAAGAAAATAAGAGAAAAAATAAACTTGAATATCAAAGAAGACACTAAGAGAAAGAATAGGCAGAAGCAATTTGATCAAATGCTATGAAGATCCTCCATATATTCTCTAATGCAGTAATAGTACCAATGTTAATACCAATTACACTTCTCTTCAAATTTCCAATTTCTGCTAATCAATCAAGCAAGGAAATAGGCTTATGCCACTTTTTTTTTTTTTTTTACCAAAATTCAACTCAAACTTATCAAGAAATTTGTAACATGTAAATTCAAACTTACCTGCAAGTTGAGCGATGTTAAGAGCAATAGCAATAGCTGGGTAAGTAAAGCACGTGATAGTGTTGAGAATGATAACATACGAATACAGATTAAATTCAGGAATTTGGGATAAAAATATCTGTATGACTCCAAAAATTATGTTGGGAAATTTGTTGTTCACATTACATCTTTTCTTCTCACCACTATTGTCAAAGTAGTTTGAACTCAAAATCGCACTAATTAGCCAAAGAAATTAAAAAAAAAAACTACTTAAACAATAAATGGGTAAATTATAATTTGTCTATTTGTATAAAAGAAAAAGAGACAACTCACATAATGATGGTGGATGATTCGTTGATGTGGTAGATGATTCGTTGATGTAGTGATTCATAACTACAAAGAGGTTCATATAGAAAACAACCTTGAATATTTTTCGTTTATTTCCACTTAAAAAATAAAAATAAATAAAGGAAAATAGTAAATAAAATTGGATATTCAAATTTGATGAAAAAATAAAAGTTCAGGAAATCCAAACAATGGTAGAAGTTAATACCAACAAACTTAAATTGACCTCTATAGCAATTGGATGTGTAGAATGCATTTTTTAATGGTAATCTAGAAGAAAAAGTTTATATGGATCCTCCACCATGATTTGAACACAAATTTAGGTCAAAAATATGTAAGTGGAAGAAGGCACTGTATGAGCTTAAACAATCTCTAAAAGTGTAGTTTGAAAAATTTACCAGTTCAATAAAAAAATGAGGTTACTATCAAGGTCAAACAAATCATACCATACTCATAAATAGATCATTTAAATGAAAGATTAAAGTTCTTATATTATATATTGACAATATAATTCTTACATGAGATGATTTAGAAGAAATAGGTAGGTTGAAGACTTATCTAGGCTAATGAATATGAGATTAAAGATCTTGGTTTATTGAAATATTTTGTTAGAATAGAGGTAGTATGTTCTAAGAAGGGTATTGTTGTTTCTCAACAGAAGTATATACTTAATCTTTTAAAAGAAACTGGTATGAGTAGATGTAGATCGTTAGATACTCTTATTGATCCAAATATAAAGTTAGGTAAAAAAAAAATGAAGGTGTTCTAATTAATGTTGCTAGATATCAAATTTTGGTAGGAAAGTTGATCTATCTATCTCACACTCAATTGGATGTTGCTTGTGTTGTTAGTGTAGTAAATCAATTTATGCATGCTCCATATGAAGAACATCTTGAAACAGTTTACAAAATTTTGAGGTATCTAAAAAATAAATCAAGGAAAGAGTTGTATTTAAAAAAAAAAGTGAACAAAGAAGCATTGAAATTTATACTAATGGGCTGGATCAATTATGGATAGAAGTTCCATTTTTTGTTACTGCACGTTTATTTGAGGAAAATTTAGTCACTTAGCATAACAAGAAACAAAGCGTTGTGTCATAAAGTAGTATAGAATCAAAATTTCGAGCAATGACACTTGGTATATGTGGTATTTTGTGGCTATATCGAGTTTTAGAAGAATTATAGAGAGTGGTCAAAAATCCTATGAAATTATAATAATAAAACTGCCATCAGTATTACTCATAATCCGTTTATCCTAACTGAAGTTTTTGATTAAGTGATTAGCATGTAATTTAGGATTTAATCAAATTAAATATACAATTAGGGTTCAATTTTACCAAATTAAACAAAATTCAAATTTAATCACCAACCTTTGGTAATGTGTGATGAAGATGAACCTCTCAAATGTTAAGTCTCCTAGAAAATCAAATCCTTGAACTTTGAAATTAAATTTGGCCGAATATAAATGAAGAGAGAGAGATTTTTTTTTTTTTTTCAATTTAGAAATATCATTCTTTTCCTCCCAAAAGTATAAAAGGACCCCTTTATATTTTTTGTTTCATTTATTTAAATGTCCTCATCATATTAATAAAAAACAAATACTCTTAAAGTTTGTCCAACAAGCTTTGTAATAGTAAAAATAAAAATAATAAGTTTACCTTTATTAAACAATTTAATATTAAATTTGTCTTAAAACTAGTTAAACTAATTTTAACAAATTTTATTTAATTCTTTTTATATTCTCTAATATTAATATAATAATATAATTTACATTAAATTACATTTGGATCATTTAATTAAGCTTTCAAATCTATTAAACTATTTAACGTATAAATTGTTTAACTTTTTGACCAAATATTACCTCCGAGAGTATTAACTCTCTTACGGATAATATTTATTATATTTATTAATAAAAATAAGCTCAAATTATTAGTTGTGACCCCTCGAGTTTATTGTGGTGTTAGCTGTGAATTGGAATTGAACTATTCGATTCCATTTCAAATTTTTTAAAACTCAACGACTATAAATACTTAGTCCCTAAACCACAATGAAGAAAATCTTCATCGAACTGTTTTTTATACGTATCACGTGGGTGATATCATTTCATTTGTTTAATCCTGACTAAGTTAAAGCTCATGGAAGTCAAAACTCTAAACTCAATATCCATTCAGGTTATAGGTTACTACGCTCTTTCGTGTAACTAATATTGTTTCCTGGCCAAGAGTTTTGTTTTCAAGCGTTTACAAACATCCGACTGAGAACTCAAATTAAGATTGAGTCAATAGATCCCATTTTAATAATCACTCGCATCTCAACATAAACAACACATGGCCAAACCGACTTATTGTGTAAGATGGTGATTAGTCTCACACTTATACATCATATGAACCATGTGCATCCATATTGGATGTCGACTACAACATTTTAAATCGAAGGACTACTTTGTACACTATTACAATCAAATGACAAATCATTGGCCACATACATTCTATGTGATTCATCATTGCTTTGGTCACGTTCAAAAAATAATTCTCTAACTGCTAATCCATACTAATGCCTTAATGACATAATTATTATTATTATCTGCACTAATATCATCTCATGATATTTACTAGAGACATTTAGTATGCCCATTATGCAATATCGATGCCCGATCGATACCACTCTCATAAGGAACAGTTTAGATAATCAAATTATTTATGCAATTCATATGCATATTTTATCCACTAGTATAAAAAGACAAAATAAACATCATATGCAAAAAAAACAAGAAACAATTTCTTTATAAATGAATGTGTACAATACATATTACAATACGTAGTTCAATACAAAATATCTAAAATCGAAAATACTAATAGTTTTAAGACATACTATACTAACACCAACTAAGAACATACTACAATAATATCAATTAAAGACATACTACACCAACACAAACTATGCAACAAATAACTAATATTCTAACTAAAAATTTCGTAAACCTAACTTCGAACATTTGATTAGCAAGTTAAATATAATAGACATTTATACACCAATTTGAAAGAAAATGCTAAAAAGTTTAGATTAATTAAAATATTTTTTTGTTTTTATCTTTTATATTATTTACAATAAATTCTAAATTCTTATAAGGAGTCTTAAATTTATACAAGTTAGAAATTTGTGTTTAAGTGAATTAAATTTTCTTAATATTTAAAATCTTATATGTATGTATGTATGTATCGATGCTTATACTTATTTATATAATATATATGAAATAAAATAGTTTTCTAAAATCTTTCAATAACTTACCGACAAACCATCTTCAATGCTTCAAATATATCACAGGTAACAAACCATCTTCAATGCTTCAGATACATCACAGGCAAACACCTCTCCCTCAATCGGTTGCCAACATCTTGAATGCATCCTTAACTATGCATCGCCAACCTACTATGGTATAGGCCCAACAATGTACAGGCAGGGAAAGAAATGTCATGCATACGCATACACTAATTCCCCCGAAATATTATTTTATACACCTTATCCCCTTTCAATCTCCCCAATTGAAATTTTCTGCCTCTGCAGCCAAGCACTAATTTAACAGGAACGACATGATTATCTCACTTCATGTTTCCCACTTCCAACAAAATTTTAGGCAACACCATCATAAATTGTCTCCCAAACATACTTCATGTATAGATAACAGTGGCTATTAAATAAAGTTCACAGGTTAGGTAAGCGAAAGGATGATCCAACTGCTGGAAGGTTACAATTTGACAATTCTGAAAAATGAATCCACCTATTAAGACTTTTATAGAAAGTTTCTTCCCTGAAACACCTTGAAACGAATATAGATAAACAAGTATGAACCAGCTCAGAAAGATTTGAAAGCACAAAAACAATTTCAGCGGGTCCAGAGAATTGCCGTTAAACAAGAAATATAAATCACGGTCCAAAATTATACTTTTACACTCTTAACAAGATTCGCAGAGGCAAAATAATAGCAACTCGGCAGAGCACAACATAAAAACTAATAAGAAAATATAACAAGAGACTTAGGTGTTTGTAGCCCTAGTGTAAATCTGCTGGCTTGCATGAGAAGACACCATCCTGATCAAGCCTCTAGCCATAAGCTCCCTAATTGCCTTCCTTGCAAGAGATCCACTAATCTGCAAAGCGCACGCATGTAAAGAAAAATCATTGGGATTATCAGGCTATCAAAAAAACTTAAGCTAATAATCCTAAAATGGTGTAAAATGCTCGAGTAATGAAGTAAGGACAAACAACACTTAGATAGGCTGCTTATTATGCCATGCAAATTTATTGGCAAGTACTTCACCGTTCAGTTATCAGCACCGATCATATATTCAAAATAGATCACCTAACCTGACTTTAGGGCGGTTTTCTAAGCCTTGGCTCTCTTAAGCAGAGCTTGGGAAGTGCCAAGCTTGCCTTTGGTTTTAATATAAAGTCTACATGTTATGTTCAATTATATCCTAGCATAACATTGTTTGCAACAAAAAGGCAAGGAAAATTATCGTACCCATATCAAAAAAGTAAGTAAAAATAAGTTAAATGACAAAAAAGAAAAGAAAAAAAATGCAAAATACCCTTAAACGATCGGATAGAATGGAAGGTGTGATGAGCTTGTACTTAGGAGCCTCGGACAATAGCTTATCATAGGTTCCCTGATCAAACAATACCATGTTGTTCACCTTCTCCTTTTGCTTTCCCTTGCTCCACTTCTGTTTAACCAACCCACACAAAGACTACTCAGTAATAACACAAAACTAACTAATTTCTTCACATAAATAAAATCAATACATCAAATTCATAAAAGGGTTATCAGTTATGACCTTCTTCTTCTGCTTGCCGCCTCCAGATTTCGCAGGCTTTGAGGAGGGCGGGGGAGCCTTGTCCTTCTTCGGGGCCTAGGAAACAACCAAAACAAACAAACAGAATCAATCAATCAGTAAACTAATCACATGGGTTCCTTAGATTCATCTGTGAATCGTAACTCGAGAGGCTTACCATTGGATCAGATCTCAGACAGAGAAACGCAGGGTTCTGGTGGGAAAGTGAGATGCGAAACAGAAACAAAGGGCGGCTGGGAGCGTATTTTTATATAACCCTAGGGTTTAGAAAAATGTACCGTCTTACTTTAAAAACGAACGGCGTCGTATTATAACACTTTCTTCTATTTTGGGCCAAGGTCTTGGAGCTTATAGTCAAGCCCATTAGAAAAGATGGACCTTTGGCCCAATAGAATTTATATGCAACTTAGGTTAATATATCTTAATATATATTAGTTAGATTTCATGTTGGCTCAATCAAATGTCTTATTCTTGACCTTTGTTTTCAATTATATTCTAACTTAGAACCATATGATTAGTTGATTCTAATTTAATTAGGTCAAGGCCTTGTGAGAAGTAGGATTGTAGATATGCTTGTTGGAGAAAGCAATGCTTAAGGCTAGGCCATGCTAGCTCAGCTCACGGTGGAATATATTCTTGACGTTTTGCATGGCAGTGGTATAATGCATGTACAGATGAACTACTCCTAATAGTAAACACACTGAAATTACGTTATACATATATATATCAATAAAACAACGACGAAGAATCAAGAACAACGGTCATTATATATTATATATTAGCAGCTACATATATAGTTGGTAGTCAACAATTGTAGCTTAGTTTGTTGTTCTTCCAAACACAAGACGTAGGAGGTAAGACTGGAACAAAAATACACACATGCATACAGGAGCAGCTAGCTAGCAAATGCAGCTGCTTTTTTTACTGACGACTTAGCATTTGTAGTAGCAGAAGCATGCAAATCCAGGGAAGTCGAAGTGACATGTCCCGTCTACTGCACTCTCCCTTTGGATGCAATGGTTCCTACAGCTTCCTGATTTTATACATACCCCAGTCCATTTCTGAGCGCGTTCCTCGCATTGTTTTTCTTCTCCCATTGGCATTTCTGTCACGCACAAAAGAAATTAATTTAATAATCAGTATATTATATCTAACGTGAAACATATTCTTAATGTTTATAATTGAAGCGCTATGACTGTTAGAGTACGAGTGAAATATAGTTGTTACTTATCAAGTATATATGAGGATAAGAGAGAGTGACAAAACTAGCTTTCCAAGTAAAAATCAGTATTATCAAATACTTTAACCGTTGGCTAACAAAGTTAAATAAAAACAAAATAATTTCAAATATATCTTATCAGTTACAATTTACAAACAAACCCTAAGTACTAATAATATCAAATCACTCACCAAAGGCAGCAAAGAGGACAAAGAAGGCAAAAAGAAGAGCAAAATTTGTAGTAAAGCCAGCACCAGACTTGGCCATTTTTGCACTTGCTATGGTTTTTGGTGAAAATGGCACAAACCCTTAACCCCTATTTATACTTGACTTTGGGGAACTCCACTTAAGCCAAGAAACAATAAATTAACAAGAGACATTGCACATGCATTTAATTTATAAACTGTATTAGTAATGGGGCAAGTGTCAAATCCAATTACTCTTGAAACAGTCTTGGTTGAAAACTTGAAATATAAATATTATCTGTGCCCTAAACTTCAATGACTCAGTCTTCCAAAATCAATATGTTAAACTTTATATTAACTTTAAATATATGCTGCAATATTTGATCAAAGTATGCAGGTAAGAATTTGGTGAATTGTGATCGTAGCATAATAATCCTTGTACCACGTACAAATTATACATGTCGAAACATAATTTGATCATCATTGAATAATTAGTACTCTAGTAAAATATAACAATAATGTTTGGTCATCGTACAAATGAATTTTGCTTTCCTTAAAGCTTATTAACAGAAGTTAATTAAATAAATTAGGACGACCAAAAGATCAATTATATAAAATGTTTTGAGGTCAAAAGTTTAGGTAAGGTTAATTTTTTTTAATCTAAAGTTTAAATAAATATAAATTTGCATGGATTTAATGATATATTTATTTTCTATTTATATTATTTAAATATAAATATCAAAAAAAAATAATTTTTATATGAAAAAATCCGTCAAAATGTAAAGAAAATATTATTTTGACTCATAATACAAAATATTTTACAAGTTTATGAGAAAATTCAAACACTAAAAAGATAATAATACAAACTGTCTAATAATGGCCATATGAAATCTCGAGAAATCATTGTAAATATTAGAAGGATTGATTCTTTATCATTATATTCATATAGATAAATTGATAGAATTATTGGAACATTTTTAAACATTATTATTGAAAAAATTATTTCAAATATTTGTAGTAAGGGCGCGATATTTTCTTTTATTTGATAATAACACATAATATTATTTAGCTTTAGTCATTTAGATGATTTAAACATTTTTATTTTTAGTTAACATTAAAAATAAATTTTGTCGCTACGTTGGAATAAAATTAAGTAAACAATGTTAACTTAATACTTCATATAATTACAAACGTATGAACTAATAAATTTAATTTTAATTTAAAAAATACCTTGACAAATTTTATTTATTTTCTGCTATATAGAATTTATATAATCATTTATAAGAATATAAATTTTATCATATTTATAATCACAATTATGAATGAAAAATAAATATAAAAATAACACTAACTAAAAATGATAATATAGAGTTGATTGAGTACTGATGAGTGAATGGAGATGGCAAGATGCATGCTTCTATTTCGTTCTCGTGGATTCACTGAAGTTTGACGAGATAAAATGAAGCCCTCTTCTTCCCATAACTCTTAAGTTAAATCATTGTTAAATTAGACAATCCTACTATAGTATTTGTAAGTGCGAGGTGACTCAAGGACTGGCGACTAGATGGTTGGTTGAAATTCTCAAAATTTGGTCAAAAATTAAAGTTAAAATTAAGATTAGTTATATACAATTATTTATTTTTCAGTTTAACATTAAGTTCGATAATGACCATACTTCGAAAACTCGCTTAAAACTTTCAAAAATTCAAGAAAACTCGGGACTGCCCCTACATAAGTCTATTCATTTTATAATTAATAGACTGTAATAACATTTAATTTGGAAATAGATTAGTGATGTTCTATATTGGACAATTATGTATTGGCATATGTCTTGTGGTGTTTGTATGCTTGAAATAATTAGGTTTTATGGAATGACTATAGAAGCTTTATCGATGTAAGAAAACTTGTAAAGTTATTTAATCTCTAGAATCTGTAGTATTGTAAAGCACTCATAATATATAGTAAAGCACTAAAGTTTATATTTGGCATTAGAATTGCGCAATATAGCAGCAATAACAACACGTACAACAACCCAATGAACATTGATTATCAGTTCATAATACATCTAGCAGCAGCTACATAGTTGTGGCCAACTGTAGCTTGTTATTCTTTCAAAACACACACAAAGACAACAAAACAAAGTACACACGACACGATCGAGCAGCAAATTTAGGCGGCTTGCGGATGCATGCATGCAGGTGCTAGATAATTTAGGCAGTTGAGTGATCAGGAACAATGGAAGTAGCAGAAGCATGCAAATCCAGGGAAGTCGAAGTGGCAAGCGCCAGTATGTGCACCCTCCTTGTCCTTGCACTGTCTGTTGCAGTGTGCTGAGCTTCCACAGAAACCAGTCCATGTCTGGCTTGGCTCCTGGCATAGGTTTGCTTCTGCCATTGGAATTTCTGTACAATAAAATAATGTTGTGTTAGATGTTACAAACTTACAATTAATCATAAAAGCTTCATGAAACATATTAAATAGTAAATTAACTAAGTCACACTCACCAAAGGAAGCGAGGAGGATGAAGAAGGCAAAGAGAAGAACGAAAACTGTACTGAAGCCAGTAACAGATTTAGCCATTTTTGCACTTGCTCCGATTTTTTGATGAAAATGGTACTAGCCCCCAGCCCCTCTTTATGTTTGAATATAAGCTGCATATGCCAGTGTCGTAGTTTCAACCATCCTGAGTTAGATACATATGCAATGGCCAACTTCCATTAATTGACTCAATCTTTCCAATAACTTGTAAAATTATTCCTGTTTAATTTAATATGCTATATTTTATGGATTAATTTTTTTTCCTCAATCGCGTTTACTCGATAGTATTCTATTCATAGGACGCGATCCAGCATTTCTCTTGCAGCCCGGAGAGCATATTTTTTTTAATTGTTTTGCATGTTTCATTCTAGTCAACTGCTAATATACATTCTATATACCGTACATCCCTTAACACAAAACTTGAAATTAAAAAATTTAAAACGAGTAATATATAATTTAAAATGATTAATATAAAAAATTTAAATTATAAAACATAAAAGTTAAAACAAATAATGTAAAATTTGAAATATAAACGAAAAATTTAAAACGATTAATATAAAAGTTAAAAATTTTAAATATAAAATATATGAGATTTATTGTAGAGGATCTCTTCGTTCAACACTGTATAGAGATAATGAATTTTTATTTCACTAACGTTTATCAGATAATAATTAGATAAAGGGTTGATGAGAGATCAATAATGCATATAAAATTTGAAATGTTAGCATGAATGCATGATCAAGGATGGAGCCTGCTAACTAGAATATTAAGACTTTGTACTTGTCATTTTTTATACCTCAAAATGTTTTTGAGTCACTCAAAATCATTGGTATTAGTCACACACATTATATTATAAAA
>JAXCLQ010000010.1:6835134-6873099 GCA_035584115.1 Cedrela odorata | reverse complement strand
TATATTATTGTTGATTGACATATAGAGAATCATTCAAGAGACAAAAAAAGCAAAGAACCAATACATATAATTAGTGGAATCCAACTCAAAAATCTCCCAATCCAACGTGTTGGAATTTTGGGCATCTAAATTAACTAAGGTCACATTACTTATGTCACACATATTACATGTATACTATTGAAGATGCTAAGAAATTTTAACTTTAATTATAAATTTTTTTTCCATTTTAAAACAAAACATCAAATCAAAAGCTCTCGTGTTGTCGAATCATCTTCCACTCCAAGGCAAGAGGGAAAATATAAAATATTTATAAAGAAAATAATTAAAGAGTTTGAAATTTCATCAAACTTAGAAAGAAATATTAAATTTAAGAAGAATTAATTAATTAACTAACTTTTTAAATTTCATGCATTGCATACCTTATCTCTTCTCTAAAGCCTTTACAAGCAAGAAAGTGGCAATAAAACCTAGGGATAAAGCTTTCTTCTACGTAGAAAGAATTAAACATAAGATTATAAAATAATTATTCTTGTACAATGGTTAATTCCACATGGAATTAGGCAATTAGCATAATATTTTATATTATAATTTTAAAATTAAGGTGTAAAAGGCAATGTTTCCCACTAATCTATTTATTTATTTATTTTGGTGATTCTCTTTGTAAATTGGATAATCTATATAAATGGAGCCCAGAGATCTAGCCCATTTTCAAGTTATAGCCATCCCAATTTAGCCCAATCATTTGTTAAATTTGAATATATGCCTATAAGCTTTTGAGTTCCCTTTAATAACTACTACTACTTTTTTCTTTATAACTTTTCTTCTTTTAATAATTTAGGGAAATATTTGAGCATTTTTTTTTTTTTTGGCTTCATTAGTGTCCTTTCTTATACTTCAAAGGTCATTATAATCCTCTATCTAGCTTCCTTCATAGCAATATATGTTTTGATTGTGATAAATTCATACTTATAAATTAGGGTTTTTAGTTAGTATTTGTGATGATCTTGTTTAGATTAAGGAAATGACTATAAATTCGATCGAATGCTTTTCTCTTACAAATACGTTAAAATAATGTCCAATTTATTATAATATACATGTGATTTTTTACATGAAAATATGAAAAGTTGGATTTATAACAAATTAATATATTACATTTACATGTCTTCAATTTAGTATGCTATAATTTATTATTATATCAAGTTTAAAATAAAGCAATTTTAGGTAAGATGATTTTAATAAACTATATTGCATGTTTCAATCTTTTTTATAATAATATCACAAACAACATAATAAAAGTACATACAACATAATAAAAATATATACATACGATAAAATTTTATTAGATAAACATATAAATAACGTAATTTGCTCGTCTTATTTAAAAAAATTAAAGCAAAAAAAAAGGTTAATTAACAAGAGATATTTTGATAAATACTAACTTAATAATTAATACTTGTTGTATTAACAAATATACATTAAAAGTTAGAAAACTTCAATCCAAATTACCCTTTGAATTACTTCGTCAATAATCACCAAGTAATATTAATAGGTGCATACGGGACAAGCACTTGTTTGGTCGAGTCTAATCAAGAGAAAAGAAAGAGAATCAAACCGTTTGCTGTCTCAATCATTAACGATTTGAAATCAAATTAAATAACACAAGGAATAATTTAAGATCATATAATAATCAGTAATCAGATCAGAGGGTTAAGATTCATCAATCTTTGATAAAACAAAATACCCAGTTGCCACGTAGCATCCATGATCTATCCATCCATCAATAAACCCTAAAGGAAAAGCAGCTCGTCATCTTCCTCCTGAATTATCGGTGGGTCTAAGGAAACAACGCAAGCAGCAGACTTAACCGAAAATACCAGTTAAAGGTGAGAGTCGATACAAAGAAAAGCAAAAAACAAAAGCCAAAAAAAAAAAAAACAGTTTCTTAGTTTGTAAGAAAACCAATCATATTGCTACTACTTCTTGTCTGAATTTGCCACCTGCATAATCAAATCTAGTAGACCTGTCTGTCATTGTCAAGTAATTTTAACTAAGTTTCTAGAACTTTGTTGCCGATTTTCTTTTTTTTTTTTTCCTTTTTTATTATAAATTATCTTTCAATACATTCGATGTAAGATATAGTTCCAATAAAAACATTGCATGAATTGCAATTTAGTGATATAAATACAACAGTTATAGAGTACAATTCTTGTATTGTAATAATTGTAAGAACTTCTGTTGAATATTAATTTCTCAGGAAAGTCGAAGAATTTTTTTATTTTTTGGCCAAAAGAGTGTTAATAAGAATGCTGTGATTGGGTAGTTGCACAATCATTCTTCTTGTAATTTACAGAGAAATCTGAATGCAATGAAAAAGGAATTCAAATAATTTGTAAAAAGAAAGAGGTACTTGGGGAGTGGTGAGAATAATACCATATTAAAAGAGAATTGAATTGGTGCTGTATGGATTGTGGAAAATCCCTCCAGTTTGCATATTTTCCAATAAAGTAAATGGAGGAGGGAATATTATGTGTCTTTGCTACCTCAACAAAAGGAAGAAACTAAATAAGTAAAGGAAAAGAAAAGGAAATTGGAATGGGACAATTACATTTGAATCCCTTAATTTTGTAAAGGTTGCAAAGAAGGACAGTGTTTATAATTCTTTTTAATACAAATATGTATCTTTATGTTGTGTTAATGGGTTTAATAGAGTTATCTACATTTACTATTATAGTCTTTCAATGGTTACCAAATTAACTGCGACACTAATAAGTCAATAATCGGTGCAAAAAGAATGATAAATTTAAAGATAAACTTAGAATTCTCTGCGTATAATATTCTAAATTTTAAGAAAAGGTTTCTATTTTACCTCTTAATTATTTACACACTATTAATAGAACACAACGACAACGATTTGCGTAAAATTATTGAAAATTATGTCATCTTTTATGATTATTGAAAATAATATCCTTCTTTATAATTTTATTAAAATTCAAGGACCTAGATATTATTACCCTAAAATTGGAATATTGAAAATGGAGGAAGCCTATATTCTGCTCAGTATATATAGCAACCCTACCCAACCCACTGGTTCAATAAACAAACAGCATTTCCTGCAGCAAATACAAGAGACGGAAGCAAAAACAGAGACAGTAGTAGCTCACTCTGTTTCTTCTGTTTTCCCATCTCTGCTTTTCTTTCTATTTCCATGAACCAAAACATCAAAGTATTTTCATTCTCTAATATGATCACAGCAGCAACTCTCTCTTCTCTCTTCGGAGAAATAGCTGCTGCCATAGCTTTGGCTCAGAACCAACTCTCCTGCTAGCAAGAATAAAAAATCATCAAACCCACTTCAAAATTTGTTTTGATTCGTGATCCTCGTGTTCAAATGGATTCCTTTGAAATCAATAACATTAAAGTCGGGAAGGCAAATGCAACCATGAAGCATCGCCAGCTTCAAAAGATGGCAAAACTGTTCAGAGTAATTGAGATTTCCGTGATTCTTGTTTTGGTCTCCCGTTTTTCCTCTCAACTCCCAGTTGCTGTCAAGAACTCCGGAGAATATTTAAAGGACTTGACAGTTTTCCTAGTTAGCCCTCGCTTTGTTTTCATCCTTGGCAACGTCATAGTTGTCATTCTTTTTGCAAAGTCGGGACAATTTTCCTCTCAGGATTCTGCCAGAAAGGATTCAAGCAACGATTTCTACGAAGAGTTCATTGATAAGAGCGGAAAGACTCAAAACATTCATCGGTACGAGGTTGAGTACAGAGAAAAGCAGAGCATCTGTACAGAGAAAGTAGTTAGCGATGTAGCCCATACTTCTTGGCAAACCAAGAATTATAAGAGAAGTCAATCGGAGAACTTAAAGCGCGTAAATTGCGACAAGTCATGCCGGGAACTGAGGACATCTGGGAGTGAGAAGTACAGGAAAAGTACTAATTCTGGGGAGAGATTGGTGAAAAATTCATACCCTGAAGACGAGATGAGCAATGAAGAATTTCGCCGCACGATTGAGGCTTTCATTGCAAGGCAACAGAAGTTTCGAATGGAAGAAGAGTACTCTGTGATCTAAAGGTTACTTGAGTATGCACATAATTAAAATTTTCCCCTTTCGTTTTTACTTTTTATTTTCCTTTTCAGTTTACATAGTTGTATGTTTATGCTTCTATGTACATTGCTATATCATATATGCAAGGGAAAATTCTTAGTTAGATGTTTTTTCTTCTTTTATTAACTAAATTTCATTTGCATATGAACAAAGCTGTCAATAGGTCAAGTTATTTATTGAATGATGGATAAATCAATCAATAGCTAATGGGGAGTATAGCCATAGAAGATATTTCCTGAAGAACGGATAAGCATATGAAATAATTTGAGGCGTTGCCATATTCTGGATGACGGAAAACTTTTGACAAAATGCGAGGAATGTATTCCAATAATATGCTTTTGGTGTCAAATTCTAATTCTCAGCCGGGTGTATCGAATTTCAAATTCATGGAGCAAAGGATAATGCCAGCTATGAAAACTGAAAAGCTTATTCATCTTTAATCCATACCTGAACTTTTGAACTACAAATCAGATTTGACAGAGAAACTGGTGGTGGCATAGGCATAAGTTCTGTAGTAATAAGTGCAAGATGAATTAGTTATTGGTATATATTCACCAAGTAGAAACATAATCAGGACAGATTTTATGCTTTTCTATTTCATTGGCAGTAAATTACTTATTGAGAATATGCACTGTTCAGATATCCTATATTGCAAGAGTTAAACGTGCAGAAACTCATAAAGAAAGCATCATTAGAAAACTATGCATAGATATTTATCAGATAAAGAACTAGGATATCATATTCTTAATCAAACAGGTAGCAGATTACAATCAGTTCCCATTTTCAGTTAAACGCTCACGCAATATATTGGCAGGTGGATTTCAGAAGATTGCTATTGTCCTATCGGGTGCCGTTACTGTATAATAATTTGATAATTCAGGTGGGACAAAACCCGCTAAACTGTTGAGCTTATGCTTAAATTTGAAAGCACAACTAAAAAGTGTCCTGTAAACACCTACTTAATTAATTTTACAGCTGTGAAGTGCAAGAGATAACCCTGTTCATGTGAGCTAAACAATTGGTAAACAAATATGTATGTGCACTGAGAAATTGGTTCATTTTTTCTGGGAGATTCCATAATTCAGATGCATGCTTGCTACCCGTCTTTATCTGCTCATGATGAATGTGTCCTTTATCATGAAACCAATTTTATATAGATTGGATTTCACTAAAATCGTGAGCAGGTTAGTACTTTCATGAAGGAAAGGTTTTTGGATCGTCTCTATTCATAGAGCTAAAACCAAGATGCTACAGGTTCAAAAGATGGGGGGTGCGGGTTCTGTCATTTACCCAAAACTATGACAATCTTGAGCTTAGCCAAATGTCTGTCTAATGATTGAGAATGAAAAAATGGACTTGCTAACTTCAACTCTTTTCCTTGCGCTCAAAAATTATGTAAAAAAACTGGCCCATATAGCCATCTTATTTTATTCACTGTGTTTCTAGGATAGTAGGATGTTGTGCTTACAGTGAATGTATACAACACTTTGACACAATAAAGTTAACATACCAAACAGTCTTATGAATAACAAAGTTATTTCAACTGTTTAGAAAGTGCTTTCCAGAAAGTGCACAGATGTACCAAAGAGGCAGTATAGCCATGGTTAAATTCAAAACCTTTTAAGAAGGTTTCCATGAAGACAAAGGTGGGGTATCTGCATTTTTGTAAGTAGACGAGCCACTCGGATATCTATCACCCTTTACAGAGTCTGCTGAAGCAATAGATTCAAGTTCAGCCATTTCTTCTCGAGTTAGTTTCACTGACAGAGCCTTAATATTTTCATTGAGGTTAGCGATCTTGGTGGTTCCAGGAATGGGGCATACATCATCTCCTTGGTGATGAACCCATGCCAAAGCAAGCTGTGATGGGGTGTATCCTTTCTTCGCTGCTATTTCATTAACTCGTTCATATAGCTTTTTGTTATGCTCCAAATTTTCAGGTTGGAACCTTGGTAGATACTGCAGAAATTAGAACATGCACACATCAGCACCAAAACTGTTATTAAATCATTAAGAAAGAACATCATTTTGGAGATAGCATGATTTCACATGCAGAGGTAAATAAACCGGTAATTTGATTGTATAACACTCTCAGTTAGTTCCTAGGCGTACCACAGCCATACTTTACCTCAAATAATAACATGAAATGCTATATGATACAAAATTGTCACTAAGATAGGTCCAAAGATGTTTATGGCTTTGATATGACTGTGAGAAGATGTTTCTATACATGTCAGTAAGCAATCATGATGATTTCTGCAATCTGAAAAGAAAGGCATTGATTTATTCAATTTGCTTAAGAGATCACGCCTACATATGGATAATCGGAGGCCAGAATGAAGGAACTAGTTGAATATTGAAAAAAAAAACATGAATTTTTTAAACAAGGCAAGTTCCCACAGAGTTTGATTAGAATGAACTATAAACATGGGTTCTGGAAAATATTTCTGAGCTACATAAAGTTAAATATTACACAGGTCACCGTGGGTATCTTAGGAGAAGATGTTCCCAATGTCTGCAAACATCCAATAATGATGCTTAAAAAACTTTTAAGGCCAAATTCATGTGTAATGAACTCCAAATTCTAATATGGTAGCCTTACCTTTCTAAAATCTCCCTCTGTAAAGTTTTCAGCCAACTTAGGCCCTGATGAAAAAAATCCTCGTCCTAGAGGACTGTATGCAACAATCCCAATTCCAAGTTGCCTGAGCAATCAGTAGCATTGCATTAGCATATGTTAAATTACTTTACTAATAATTTCTTATACCTTTTAACTCTGGATAATTGATTTAGTCCATTAATGCCTTACCTACAAGTAGGAATTATATCTTCCTCTACATCTCGTGACCACAAGGACCATTCCAACTGCACAGCTGTTATTGGATGAACAGCATGAGCTCGTCTAATTGTTGAAACAGAAGCCTCGGATAGTCCAATATACTTTATTTTGCCCTCTTCAACTAATTTCTTGAGTTCCCCCATCTTCCAAAAGAACACAAAAAAGAATATGTTCAATAGGAAGCTTGTTTCGAATATATGAACCAAAATAGAAACTTAAATGGAAAAAAAGAAATATTAGTGCAAGACAATCATACTTCATAATTATATCAGATTGTTAGTTTAATAAAGTAAGTTTCAATAAAAGATAAGGGTAAAACAAAAAAAGGTTTACTGCTCTTAACCTGACAAGAATTATACTGTTTAGGAGTCATTAATAATGATCCACTGACGCCTTGAGTTTCCGAACAGAGATTTCGCTATAACAATTTAAAACCAGGAATCGGAAAGTCTCGAAGTCAAGTATGAAGCAAGACAAATTGCATTTTCACATCGACAGCAGTCAAATTCCATAATACGCCATCTTTCCTGCGATGATTCTACAATCCATGTGTAAGACTATGTCTTCATAGTCTCTTTAGTGATAATTAACATGAATCAAAGGCACTTTAAAGGGTACTTGTAGTCTGCTATCCGCATTAGATGTCATACTTTTAATGATTCAAATGATCTTAAAAAAAAGACATCACTAGCTGTAGTACCCAGAAACTGCCAGATGCTGAAATCACAATTTTAAAGATTATTTCTTTTTTTTTTTTCCATAAAAAAAAGAAAACTTCACATGCTTAAGACTGCTTTTACTAAAATTTGATATGAAATTAGCAATTTAAAGATGGATGAATATTGGCAGGACTTCAAGGATTCAAGATTTACTACTATATCATACAGAAATTCATATAAATTAATATACCAGATTCAACTATTCCATCATGTAGGTTGCACCAGTGTCAGAAATCAGAGATTTTTTATTTGAATTCTAGTGGTTGAAGAAGACTGAAAATGAACTTAAGCAACTTGCAGATCAATGATGACAACATCTTTCCTAACACATTTATTCAAACAATTCATGGAAAGTGGCACTGCAACAATCGAAACAGTTAAGAAAATAGGAAATTAAGTGTTCATATATAAAAGAACACAGAACTTATGTGGTTTGGTAAATTGTTTGGGTTCACAAAAGGGAGGGAGACTAGATCCACTAAAATGACAACTATGAATACAACATTCTCTGACCTATCTACTGCCAGCCATCTAAAATTCTTAATATAACCAAAAGAAATATTACCACAGTTTGTCAATTAATCATGCTCTAGTAGGACTCCCATATTGACCCATGCTAACTAAGACTTAGTTTGGGATTGTTGTACTTCTACAGTATTTTGAAATCATAGGAAACAAAGTATTTGGTGAATACTATTTTTTTTTATGAGTGTTGAGGACACTCATTTGCACTTTTATTTGACCTCTAGTAATATCATTCCAAATCATAGCACCTCAATCCCAAACAGATCCCAAATCTTTGTTCACAAGAAAATGAACCTACTTAGTATTTTGCACAAAATTTATAGGTCATTGTGGGAATGCTTTTAATAAAGCACTTACACCTAATAGCGCTTTGATTAGTAGCATTTTCTTTTATAGCACTTTTTCCAAACATTTTAAAAATCACTTTTTTCTCCCTAAAAAACACTCCCAAACACACCCCAGGTAACTCAGACATACAATCTTACACATTACAAAAGTTATGTAATTTTTTCCCCTTTTCACATTTTACAAATTTTCACCGTTTAGTAAATCAGAAGATAGAAAATAGCAGAGTTCAACCATATTTGGCAAAATGAATCAGAATAAAAAAGAAAAGAAAAAACTTTTTTACAGTGAAATTGAAGCGAGCAATGCCATGCAATGCAAGTGAAATTAATATTAACCATATTCTAAACATGATACAAACAAATAACTAATAAACAAGGAGAATGAAGATATAAAACGGGGGCAAACCGTGACTTCAATGGGAACTCGTGTGTCTATGCGATGTTGGTAATAAAGATCAATACAATCAACATCTAGACGCTTCAAGCTGGCCTCGCAGGAAGCTCTCACATAAGCCGGATCGCCACGATTTTCCGACTTACCATCCCCAGGGCTGATACCAAATTTTGTGGCCAATTCAGCTCTTTCTCTGAACCCACCTTTCAAAGCCTATCCAAAGTCAATCATATATACCAGTGTGAGAAGAGAGGAACAAACAAATAATTAACTAATACCCTCCTGAAACAATAGTGAAGAACGTAGATAGAGAGAAGGAACCTTTCCCAGAAGGATTTCATTAGTGTGTGGACCGTAGAAGTCGGACGTGTCAAGAAAAGTGATTCCACTGTTGATGGCATGGTGGATCAATTCTATCATCTCAGATTCCGGCTTCGGAGGACCGTAGCGAAAGGACATTCCCATGCATCCCAAGCCTTGTGCTGAAACTTCCAGGCCTTGAGAGCCAAGCTTAATTCTCTTCACACTCGCCATTTTCACTGCAAGAAGATACTTGGGTTTTTGCTACTACCTTCTTCAATCGTGGTTTATAAACAAACAATTTCGACAGAAGTAGATGGTGGTACAGGGAGTTAAGTTGTAATGCTAACGTAAGCGATTATGTTAGCGGGCGTATCTCTGTCTGCCACGTTTCAGTAAAGCACCTCATTCTAGAATTTGTATCATGCAGGTCATCAAAGTTATATAATATCGTAATTTAATAATTATAATAAATAAAAATATACCGACAACTAATGCATTCTTATTTTATTCACAGGGTTTCCAGGATGTTCTGCTTACAGTGAATCTATACAACACTTTGACACAATAAAGTTTACCCACCAAAAGGTCTTATGAATAACAAAGTTATGACATCTGTTTAGAAAGTGCTTTCCAGAAAGTGCATAAGGTACCAAAGAGGCAGTATAGCCATGGCTAAATGCAACACCTTTTAAGAAGGTTTCCATGAAGACAAAGGTGGGGTATCTGCATTTTTGTATGTTGATGACATATTCGGATATCTATCACCCTTTACAGCGTCTGCTGAAGCAATAGATTCAAGTTCAGCCATTTCCTCTGGAGTTAGTTTCACTGAGAGAGCCTTAATATTTTCATTGAGGTTGGCAATCTTGGTGGTTCCAGGAATGGGACATACGTCATCTCCTTGGTGATGAACCCACGCCAGTGCAAGCTGTGATGTGGTGCATCCTTTCTTTGATGCTATTTCATTAACAAGTTCAAATAGCTTTATGTTATGCTCCAAATTTTCAGGTTGGAACCTTGGTAGAGACTGTAGAAATTAGGACACGCACTCCAGCACAAAAACTGTGTTGAATCATTGAGAAAGAACATCATTTTGCATATAGCAAGATTTTACATGCAGAGTCATAGAAGAATACACCTCTAATTTGATTCAGTAACACTTTCAGCAGTTCCTAGGCGTATCACAGCCATGGTCTACTTCATATAATAAAAATGAAATGCTAGATGTTACAGAATTGTCAATTAAGATAAGTTCAAGATGTTTTTGGCTTTGGTATGAGAAGATGTTTCTATACATGTGGGTAGGAAATGATGCTGATTTCTACATTCTGAGAAGAAAGATGGTGATTTTTTATAATTGGCCTAAAAGATCATGCCTACATTTCTGTAATCAGCGGCAGCCATCTAAAAAGGGTGTAGCTAGAGAAGGTTCAAACATGTAAATATTTATTGATGGGATAAGATAGTTCCAGCAGATAAAAGTAGACCAATACAAAATACAAAGGCAGCAAAAGAGAGGCGGAAAACACTAAGATGCACGATGCAATAAAAGGAATCCGGTATATAGCAAGATGCACAAGCATGGTAACAGATCTTTGCCACACCGAAAACACACCATTATATGTGTTGACTAATCACATTTGGTCAGACCTATTCAATATCAAATTATTGATGAACAACTTTTTTGTAGGCTGTATAAATTGACTGCAATTTCTACGATCCTTGGAACTGTTCTGGAAGGAAAGGGATTAAGAAACCTGATCAACTGTATTTGAAATTCTATAACTAGCTTGTAAAAGGTTCGCAAACAATTGAAGTACTTATGTGAGACTAAGTATGATTGAATCAAGTTTCAGTCAGAAAATTGTTACGAAGTTTTCAGTTGACACAAAATGGAGAGAGAGAAAAAAAAATTTGTGAAGGGACTTCCATCTGTAATGCAGAAGAGGCCCATGGTAAAACATTTTCCCCTGTTAGAAGAGAAGTCTCACAAGGAGTAAAGCCGACTTGAACCGATGCAAGTAATTTTACATTAAGTTGCATAAGCATTACAATATAGTTAAAATTGCAACTACCACAAGGATGCAGAAGACTGTAAGTGTACAATTAAACTTTAAAAGGATCAAGTAGTACTTGAGGTAATGGAACATTTTTATGATCTAAATTTGGAAGTAATACAACTTTTCTATGACCCAAATTTGGACGAGGAATTTTACTTTTAAAGAGAATATTTGATTTAATGGGCATTATCATGCACGTTAATTGAAGACACTAACATACATTACATCAAGAGGAACAATTGAAAACTACGAAGAATTGCATTAGTATAGAGAAAAACTAAACATGTATAATGCCCCAGTTTAAAACTCGGTGAACATGGAAAGGTTGAGGATTTTTTGTTATCATAGAAAGAACTAAACAGGTATATTGGAACATAAGTGATTACTCTACTATCACGTTGCTGAGAATGAGTATTTAATTGAGAAGAAAACAAGTTACGTAAGGATGAGGAAGCTGAAATACATGAATCTTCAGGGAAGAAAGAAGCATCAGAGAGTTAGCTAGTGATGAATGAGTTCTGGCAGACATGAAGTCAATAGGACGATAATTTGGAGTTCATTAAGTGATTACTTATTTCCTCCATTCATTTATACACTGCAACTTCATTGCTATTTAGAAGGCCAGAATGAATCAACTAGATGTTTTAAACAAGTTCCTGCAGTTTTTTATTAGAATGAAACATAACATAAGGTCCTAGAAAATATTTCCGAGTTCAAAAAGGTCAATGTAAGTCACTGTAGATATCTTATGCAAAGGAGTTTAACATACCTGGAAACATCCAATATGCGCTAGAAAGCATTTTAAGGTTAAATGCACATGCAACGCATTCCAATTATTAATAATTGCAAAGTAGGCTTACAGACCTGTCTAAAATCTTCTTTTGTAAGGCTTTCGGCCAACTTCTTTCCTGAAGAAAAAAATCCTCGTCCAAGAGGACTGTATGCAACAATTCCAATGCCAAGTTCTCTGAGCGATAAGTGGCATTGCATTAGCATATGTTAAATTACTTTGCTCCTAATTGCTTATTCCTTTAGTCCCATTTAACGCCTTACCTGCAAGTAGGAATTATATCTTCCTCTACATCTCGTGACCATAAGGACCATTCCAACTGCACAGCTGTTATTGGATGAACAGCGTGAGCTCGTCTAATTGTTGAAGAAGAAGCCTCGGAGAGTCCAATATACTTTATTTTACCCTCTTCAACTAGTTTCTTGAGTTCCCCCATCTTCCAAAAGAACACAGCAAAGAATTGGTGGATGTTCAATAGGAAGCTTGTTTTGAAGGTATGATCCAAATAAGGAACTTAATGGAAAAAGGAAACATTGTTTCAAGACAATCAGACTTCATAATTATACCAGATTGCTGGTGTAATCAAACAAGTTTCAATAAAGATATGGCTAAAAAAAATGATTATTGCTTATAACCTGACAAGAATTACACACTGTGTTCAGGTATCATTAATGATGATTCATTGATGGTTTGAATTTCTACACAGATTTCACTATAATAATTCAAAACCACGAATCTGAAAGTTTGGGTATGCAGCAAGACAGATTGCATTTTCACGTTGGCAGTAACCTAGTTTGACAATATCTCATCTTACCTGCAATTACTCTACAGTCCATATGTTACACTATGTCTTGTGGTGTCAGAACTGTTAATTAACATTAATAATATAAATGTTCTGTCTCCTCACCCCAAACACCTACATACATGCATTCTCTCTTCCAAGTCAGTAATCTACAACATGGACACTTACCTAAAGAGTACTTGGAGTCTGTTTTTTTTGATGAAAAAGAAATCGCTAACTATAGTACCAGAAATAGCCAGAGTAAACTAAAACAAGAAAACTTCACATGCTTAAGACTGCTTTTACTAAATTTGATAGGGAATTTGAAACTTAAAGATGAACAAATGTCTGCAGGACTTTAAGGATTCAATATTCAAGACTCTCACACCAGATGCAAACTCATATGATTAATAGATATACTGCATTCGACTATTTCATTATGTAGATTGCACCGTCAGAAATCAGATATTTTTATTTGAAATTGGAACTCAAGATTATTGAAGAAGACTGAAACTAAACTTAAGCAACTTGCAGATCAGAGATGACAACGCCATATCCTATTATATTGATTCCGACATAAAGCTAAGTGGCACTACGCAATGGAAACTAGTAAGATAAAAGAAAATTAAACGCCCATATACAAAACAACACACAATTCATGTGGTTTGGCAAATTGTTTGGGTTCACAAAAGGAATGGAGACCAGTCACTAAAACAACAAAAATGTATACGAAGCTCTTCTGACCTCTCAGCCATCCCGGATTTTTAAATAACAGAAAGAAATACTACCATAGTTTGTCAATTAGTCATGCTGCAGTAGGGCTCCCATATTGGCCTATGCTAACTAAATTCTGTCCTTTATAATACTTTTAAAGAAAAATTAGTGTTTAATAATTCAAATCTCAAACACTTTGAAAAGATCTTTTTAAAGTGCAATTGTAATTAACAACATATGTTGGAAAATTTACCAAATTAACCACGTTCATAAATTAATTTACTAAAATAGTCCTCTTCATAATTGTTTTATCTAAAAAACCAAATTATTTTTTTATCTAACAAATCAAAGATTTCAATTGGATCCAACTTTAAATTAATTTTGAATGGATTGCCATACTAATGGAATTAACGAATAATATTAAATTATTTTAAAGTCTTGCATATTAGTACAACAACTTTGATTGGGATCAATATGCATGACTTTAAAAATTTTTGCCATTATATTTTAATTGTAAAAGTACGAGGATCTATTAAATATTTTCAAAAGTGAGGCAGAAACTTGACTTGCAAAGTTTTGAATAGACTCCAAGATTTTTGTAATTAACAAATAATTATAAAATAGTTTAATTGCTTTCATATTGGTACCCACACAAACCAAAACTACAGGTATAAATATGTAAGACTTTGAAATATTTTATCATTATTCGTTAATTCCAAACGTTTGTGTCCATTCAAAAGTTAAAAAAAAAAAATTGTTTAAGTTTTTCGGAGTGGAGGGCATTTTCGTCTAATTCATTTATTTATTTATTTGATAAACAAATTCCGGTATAAATAAAAATTTCTCAAACATGTTCCGAAAATTTAAGAAGGGTGGGGGCGGTGGGGGCGGGGGTGGCTAACCGTGATTTCAATGGGAACCCGTGTGTCAATGCGAAGTTGGTAATAGAGATCAATACAATCAACGTCGAGACGCTTCAAGCTGGCCTCACAGCAGGCTCTCACATAAGCCGGATCGCCGCGATATTCGGCCTTACCATCCCTAAAGAGGACACCAAATTTTGTAGCCAATTCAGCTCTTTCTCTGAACCCACCTTTCAAAGCCTATCCAATACATAGCAATGCGAGAACAATCAACAAAGATTAACTATTGCCCTCCTGAAACAACAAAGAAAAACGTACAGAAAGAAAGAGAGAACCTTTCCCAGCAGGATTTCATTTGTGTGCGGACCATACATGTCGGCAGTGTCAAGGAAAGTGATTCCACTGTTGATGCCATGGTGTATCAATTCTATCATCTCAGGTTCCGGCTTCGGAGTACCATAGAAGGCGGACATGCCCAAGCATCCCAAGCCTTGTGCTGAAACTTCCAGACCTCTAGACCCAAGCTTGATTCTCTTCATTTGGGTTCTTGGTAAATAGCTTTAACGGGGCCTATCGCCTATCAGCAGAACAAACCATTTGAAAGTGAGCTCACCAGTGACAAAGACGAAGAGTCAACAAAACGGCTGGAATATTTGTGCTTGCTTCGTTGTCAAGAATGGGTAGGTGATGATTGTAAATAGTTTTAGATGTATTCCTAACACAAGTGCTTATGCTAGCGGACGTGTCTCTGACCGCCACGTGGCTAAAAGCACTTTTATTTAATTTTTAACCGGTAATATTATAAATTTTAAATTCTAAACTTTAAAATTTTAATTCTAACCTCCATTTCTAATTTTTAGCCCTAAATGGAGCAGCCCCAGATTATCCCAATCCAACCGACACTTATTGCCCACGCCGCTCGTCGCCCTTTGCTTTCACCATCACCCATTGTTCTCCAAACTATGGCCCACGAAGCTCTTCCCTCTTCAACCCATCCCTCTTGAAACTGTCGTTTGTCATTTGGAAAATTTTCAAAATGATCTTATTTTAATGATTATTTACGTAAATAATCAATCCTAAATTTTGTTTTATTAAATTAATCAATTTTAATAATTTTATCCGTTTTATACTTAAAATAATGTTAAAAAATAAATAAATATTATTAAATATTAATGTAAATAATAAAATTTATTATAACTCATTGATAAGTATGTTATCTCTAATCTTAATAGTTTGAATTCGATATTTAATAATTATATATTATTTATTTTAAACATATAATATTAATATATTATTTATTAATTATTTTTTAAAATATATATAATAAATAATTAGTAATGAAATTGAATTTATTTATAATAAAATTTTTATAAAATTATTAATAAAAAATATAAAAAAATAATTTATTTAATTTATTTTAAATTTATAATGTTAATATATTATTTATTAACTATTTATTTTAAATTTATATAATAAATAATAAGTAATGAAATAGTATTTATTTATTATCAATTTTTTATAAAATTGTTAATGAAAAAATATTTAAAAATAAAAAATAAATAGAGAATATACCACATGCAGTATAGCATGCACGAGCATACAGTAGATAGCGCTCGTGTATGAATACTGTAATAACACGAGTGTACTGTAATTGGCGCGCTTACATGTTAAGTAGTCATGAGAATAAAATCTTCTAAATTTTATGAAATTTACCTATTTGATAAAAAAATTTTAAGATTGATCATAAATATAAAAATAGTTTAAAATAAGATTATTTTAGAAATTTTCATTTATCTTACACTTGCCAACCAACTGTAGTCACCATGTCGCTCACCACCATCGGTTAAGTTGGATTAGAGATTGTGTATTAGGAATTAGACATATTAGAAATTAGAAAATAGGAATTGAAATTTTGGATTAGGGTTAGGGATTTGTTTGAATTAGGGGTTGAGATTTATTAACTTTGCAGGTGAATTTTGTTTGAATTAGGGTTATTGAAAATATAGATTTTAGGTTTACATATTTTGTGAATGAATTTATTTGAGTTAAGAGTTAGACTAAAATTTAAATTTAAATTTAAATTTTAAATTTTTATATTTTAAGGATATTTTATAATTTTAAAAAAGACCTCTTCTGATATTTGAAAAAATTATATACAAATTTTCTCAAAACTAATAAAAAATACTCTTCAACATTCTTACTTTTTCAAATAAATAAATCAAATCTCTCCCTTTTCCCTCTTCTTCTTAAATATTTAAAAGATAAGTAAGTCAATTATATATAGGCTCAACGACGCTAGTATGTTCTTATTAATAAAAAAAAATAAAAATAAAATTATTTTAGTCAATTACTTTATTATATCCTTATTAATCAAAAAATAAAAAATGAGATTATTTTAGTCAATTTTATATTTTCAGTTAGTCAACACACAATTAAGTAGACAAAAATCGGCATCTCTAAGTTTCTATAAACTTTTTATAAAACATCACGAGATGTACGTAAAAATATTCCTTTAAAAAATTACTAACTAATTTAACAATTATAATAGCTTAAAATACATATAATATCATTGGATGCTAAACTTTGTTATAAAGTTAAAAGATGCATTTGAATTTTTCTTAGTAAATTTATATTTCTCCTCTTATATTTCACATTAAATATAATTCTACATGTAAATTATAAACATAAATGTTATCTTAAATTATATTTATTTTGTTAATCAAGTTGTATGAATTTTCAAATTTTCTATAATTCTTTTATAGGTGTCAAGAAAATGCATATAGGTATCAATGAGGCTCTCTAGCCATGGCTTAGGCAATACCTTTTAAGAAGGTTTCCATGAAGACAAAGGTAGGGTTTTTGCATTTTTGTAATTAACGTGCCACTCGGATATCTATCACCTCCTTTACAGCGTCTGCTGAAGCAATAGATTCAAGTTCAGATGTTTCTTCCCGAGTTAGTTTCATTGACAGAGCCTTAATATGTTCATTGAGGTTGGCAATCTTGGTGGTTCCAGGAATGGGACATATGTCATCTCCTTGGTGATGAACCCAAGCCTATGCAAGCTGTGATCTTCGCTGCTATTTCATTAAGACGTCCGAATAACTTGTTTTTTATGCTCCAAATTTTCAGGTTGGAACCTCGGTAGATACTACAGAAATTAAAACACACGCACTTCAGCACCAAAACTGTAATTGAATCATTAAGAAAGAACAACATTGTCGATAAAAGCATGGTTTTACATGCATAGTTAGAGATGTATAACCCTCTAATTTGATTTTGTAACATACTTTAGATTAGTTCCTGGGTGTACCACAGTCATGGTTTACTTCAAATAATGGTAAGAAATGTTATATGACACATAAATGTCAAATAAGATAAGTTCAAGCTGTTATTGGCTTTGGTATGAGAAGATGTTTCTATACATGTCAGTAGGCAATTATGCTAGTTATCACAATTTGAGAAGAAAGATATTGATTGCTATAAATTGCCTAAATGATCATGCTACATCTCTGTCATCAGAGGCAGCAATCTACAAAGGTTTGGCATGAGAAGATAAAATTCATACAAGAGTAGAGTTAGGGATGAAGTGAGAAAATTATGTTGTTTATTGTGATACTCGTAGTAATATTCACTCAACAAAGAGCTCATCGTTTCATTCGAAGTGCAAGAATTTGAAAATATTCATATAACTAAGAATATATTAGATATGATAATAAAGTATTCTCAAAGAAAAAACTTGAAACATGTAAGTAATAACAAATGATTGAGATCAAATCTAATATGTGTAATTAATACATCATAATTAATGCACATGTAAAATGTAATTTCAACCGTTCAATTAAAACAAACCCAGTGTTATATAAATAATGTAAAAAATTAGCTAAAAAATGTGAGTTTTTCATTCTAACCATATACATATTAGATTAAAAGTATCAAATATTACTTTGTATTTCGAGTTAATTTTATCTTATCTATTCATATTTTTTATTAATAATATTTATTAATCTCTTTTTATTGTTAAGACTATTGTTTTGTCCCTTAATTTGGGGTGGATAAAAAAATATTGAATTAAAATATTAAACTAAATTGAATCAATTGGTTCGATTCTAAAAAATTAAACCATTTGGTTTTTAAAAAATTAAAAAATTAAATAATTTGATTAATTTTTTATTTTAATTCAATTTTTTATTTTAAAATTTTAAAATTACAAAATTGAATTTAAAATTAATAATTTTAAAATTTTAAAATAATATGTGATAAGTAATTATCAATAACACATTAAATTTATAGTACACTTACATATAATTGACTAAAACAACACTTAAAATTGATAAATAAATAAAAATTTCTTTAAAAAAAACTAAAATCGATAAATTTTCAAAAACAAAACCAAATCAATTATTTTTGCTTGATTTTTAATTTTTAATTTTAAATTTTAAATTTTAAATTTTAATATTAAAAAAATTAAATATTTTCAATTTAGATTCATTTTCTTAAAAATCGAATCCAACCATGCTCATTCTACCCTAAACTTTATAAATTTAATAAAATAAAATTAATTTTATAAAATAATTATTAAAAAATAATATTTTTTTAAAAAAAATTTCCTCTTTAATTCGTTATTCTCTCTTGTAATTTCTCCATAAACCAAACTAATCAAACAATTTATCTAAATTGATTATAAATCACAATTTACGCCTACAAAACATAATTCATTTTTAATATATAACCATCACAATAATTAAAATACACCAATTTTTCAAATTTAAGCATAATGTGAAGCAGAGAGGGAGGACCAGAGGCCGTTCTTGGCTCTCACATGGCCATGCACGCGGCCGCGTCATGGCCACAAACAGCTAGCGCCCTGGCCTTGCATAGTTTTTATCAATTACAAAACTTAAAACTAGTTCAACCAGCTTCTTGGATGTTGTATGTTCTCCTTTTTCTAGCAAAATTGTTGATTGAAAATGATAAACAAACTCGCTCTGCAAATTAACAAGCAATCCTATAACATACGAAATCTAGAATCGCCATAGATATCAATTTGGGTTTTCTCTAGTTCTTAGAAAATTACCTGCAAGTTGAGCATTATGTTGCTGGGAAAATATGAAACCAAAATTTTTAAGAACAGAAACATACCATTTGCACCAAAAATCTGTTTACAATATGTTTTGGGATGGTATATGAATATTTACTTGGAAGAGCACCAAACTTAAGTAAAGTAAGCTTTGAAACATGTGCCAGAATTGATAATGTGCCACTTCCCAGCTAGGTCTTTGTTGGGAAAGCAGGGAGCATTGCCGCCAAGTTTAAGTAATGAGAGTCCAAGATCCAATGTCTTCCCGGCTGGCCACTCTTAATATAAATTATTCTTCATTTCTAACTAATGTAAGAACACTGAACAAGATTTCAGAAACCGTTAATGGCATCAACTAAAATACAATGATCACTCAGCTAAAACAAATCACTTATGTTCCATTGTTGTCTTATTAGCAATGCAATAGATAATGGCAAGTAACCACCACTTTTCCATCCCAACAATCCTCCCCTTTCAGTACTGGTTGGAAACTGAAATTTCTCCTTTCGTAAAGGGAAGAAAGTGTTACTTAACAGTAAAGGTCAGCTCTTTATGTAGTCCAAACATGGCGTAAGTTATTTGTTTCTGCCTCGGTTTATCACAGTAGATTAAATTTAATCCCAAATGCGCATGATCAGAGGAGTTTCTTGGAATTCGAAAAATGAACACAAATAAAAAGGTAGATTAGCAATTCTGTTGTGACAAATCACTGAGATTTCTCACAGAGGGAGTACAAAGAAACACAAAGAGAATAGCCAAGCCATGAAAGTGGAGCAAGTTCTCTCCATGAATAGCGGGCTAGGAGATACCAGCTATGCCAACAATTCAATGATTCAAGTCTCTTTCATGCTATGTCTCTCATATGCATATACATACTCGCACACAATGATCTACATCTGCTAACCTTATTTTATCTTCTTTGTATTTTGAAACAGAAAAAAGCAATGTTCAAGGCCAAGCCCACACTGGAAGATAGCATAACAAAGCTCTACTCTAATAGCTTCCCAGAGTGCTTAAAAATAGCAGATTTAGGGTGTTCTTCAGGACCTAATACCCTATCTGTGGTATGGGAAATCATAGACATCATTGATGCAACATGCAAACGGCTAAATCGCAAGGCACCCATGTTCCAGGTTTTTTTGAATGATCTTCCTGGAAATTATTTCAACACCATTTTTAGGTCATTGCCAAGCTTTTATAAGAAACTAAAGGAAGTAAAAGGAAGCAACTTTGGGCCATGTTTCATAGCAGGAATCCCTGGCTCTTTCTATGGAAGGCTTTTTCCTAACCAGTCCCTTAACTTTGTTCATTCTTCCTACAGTCTTCATTGGCGTTCTCAGGTTAGCAATTCCTATTCCCAAATTTAGAAATACTTGTTTATTTCATATGTATGAATATTAGATCAGCACAATTCTCCATTATTTGGTGTTCAATATTTCTACAGTATCTCCCTTTCGGCAGCCAAGGGGTTTATTATTAGTATGCATATATTATACTCAAATTTGGCACTAAAACTTTGGATTATGTACAACCATGGCATGGATTTGAATGAAAATTATCAGGTTCCAGAAGGGCTTGTAAGCGAATCAGGAATACCATTAAACAAAGGAAATATTTGCCTGGCAAAAACAAGCCCCAATGCTGTGCATAAAGCATACCTGGATCTTTTTGAGAGAGACTTCAGATTGTTTTTAACATCAAGATCAGAAGAGATAGTTCCAGGAGGCCATATGCTCCTCAGCATTGTGGGAATTGACAGAAAGCCTGGTGACCCTAGATGTACTGGCTGGGAGCTGTTAGGTGTAACTCTGAATGACATGGTCCTAGAGGTAAACAAATATCTCTATCTCTTAACCTCTTAATGACATAATTTCTGTTTTTAATTTCCTTCTATTTTACTCTGAAATAATATATAAAACTTGTAGTTTCCCATGTTAATTTGTACTCTTCAAGGGTTGATAGAAGAGGCAAAATTAGACCAGTTTAATCTCCCTTATTATGCACCTACTCGAGAAGAAGTGATGCATGTCACTCAAACAGAAGGGTCTTTTAATATCCAGGGATTTGATATATATAGAGTGGATTGGGATGCTAATATAGAAAATGGCAACACAAGCCTAACTTTTGATAGATATACAAGAGGAAAGAATGTTGCGAAAAGTATAAGAGCAGTTGCAGAATCAATGCTATCAAGTTATTTTGGAAACGAAATCATGGTTGATTTGTTTGAAAGGTTTGCCAAGAAGCTTTCGGAGTATTTGGAGGTGGCACCAGGCTAGGCTACTACTATGGTCATTTCCATGACCAAAGCATGAGTGCTTTTTCACAAGCTCTGGCTTTTTGCAGAGAAATTTCATTCATTTGTAGGCTGGCAGTCCAGTTTCATGGAATCTGACAAAAACATTTTGAGAACAATATTTCTGTTATTACATTATTGATTTAGTGGAAACAGAAACACTTAAATCTGTGGACTGATAGTAAGTAATTCATCAACTTTTCAGTTCATCTGATTCATATTTCTATAATTAGATTCCAAATGCAGTAAGAAAGTAATCAGTTCCATTTTTACTGTAATGTAACTTCCCATTTAGAGCTATTTATCCATGAAGTTTTCTTATTTTGATAGTATTAGTTTTTTAATTTCAATTTATACTTATCTTTTTATTAGGATTTGATTTTGATAGAATTAGAAATAGTTGAGTAAAGGTAGGTTGTTATGTGTCTTACTTTTATTCCTTCATCACTGAAAAAAATTTCACTTTGAAAAAACTTTTGTTTCTTTTTATCTTACACGTTTTTGCTACAGCCACATCAAAGCACTGTTAACTGTAGAACAATCCACCTGCACTGTCAAATTTAAACTTCAATATGCCCTCAGCCAAAACAATTGTATAAATGTTCTAGTAAGCTAATATTTCTTTCCTGATGCTATTATGGTTACTCGATCATTCGCTAGTAATTACTTCCCTCGTGAGGTTCAAGCTTACTTTGTTCTGAAAATCAGAAATTTTATTGCAAGGTTTTCTAATGAGTTAACGTTAGTCATTGAAGAATATGATGATGGCCTCACCCAAAACTAGCTCTTTAAAGCAGCAAAGCTTTATGTTGAACCTAGAATCCCTCCTTACGTAAAACGAATCAAAATCAATTTACCAAACAAGAAAACCAAGATCTCATTTTCTGTGGATAAAAATGAAGAGCTTGTTGATATCTTTAATGGGGTTCATTTAAAATGGAAATTTGTGTCAAAACAAGTCCCAACAGTTGTCCATCATCCTCAGGAGCACAACTCTGTGGTCAAATCCGAAGTCAAGTCCTTTGAGCTGAGTTTTCACAAGCGCATAAAGAAATGGTCTTGGCTACTTACATACCTCATGTATTGAAGAAATCTAAAGAAATAAGCAAGCAAAAGAAGATTATGAAGCTTTTTACTTTGAGGTGTGAATCTTGATCATCCAGCCACTTTTGATACAGTGAGAATGGATTTTGATAAGAAGAAGATGATAATGGATGATCTTGTGAGGTTTGTGAATAGGAAGGAGTTTTATAGAAGAGTAGGCAAGGCATGGAAACGTGGATATTTGCTGTTTGGTCCTCCAGGAACTGGGAAGTCAAGCTTGATTGCTGTCGTGGCTAATTATCTCAATTTTGATGTCTATGATTTGGAGTTGGCTAATATTAGGGGGAATACGGAGTTAAGGAATTTGTTGTCTTCCAGAGAGAATAAGTCCATTCTGGTTGTGGAGGACATTGATTGTTCCATTGAATTGCAGGATATGACTGCTGTAAGAGTGACAACTCTCCGTCCTATGATGTTCAAACCAGGACATCAAGGACCTCAGTTAATCTTATTATTCTATATTTTATAATTCCATTTGTCTGATGACTCTTGGTTGATCCACTAAGAAACTTAATAATGTAATGTTCAAGTCCATGTTCCTAATAGTCCGAAGTGTGATTGAGTCCCATGTTATAGTTAAGCTAGGTGAGTCCATGTTAAAACCAGGATACAAATTTCAAATCAGAACTTTGTTGTAAAGCATTTTTATATCCATTTACATGACAATAATTGAGACGTTTATAGTGATTTTAGGGAGTTTTGACCCTGGGGAGACCAGAAAGGTTTTTGTACCTATTTGATGGCACTGGCAAAATATATACTAGATCTACAATTGCAGGCGACTAGCTCCAAACTGCAGTAGAAACAGAGAATGAGACGATGAGATTTTAAGCTCTAAATCATTCCTTATAAATTGGCTTTTCCAAAGACTCTAGGAAATAGGAAGGACAAATGGTGCCCCTTGAATATTTGATGCTAGTAATATAGTAATTGTAGGGCTTCCCAAACACTGCATGCTCATAGTTCATATAATGCAGACCATTGAAAAATAATACTGACCCGTAGTACTCTGTCAAGCTAGAACAGAAAGCTTTGGTGCTTGTTTGCTCATTCAGCTTTCAATATTTAACTGCAATTACCTGGTCTGAGCACAAATTATTAGACGGGAGAACCGTATTTTGAGCAACATTACCCAGGTAAGATAATTCACCACTCAACTTGTTAGATTATGCTGCATCAGATAATGGCTAGACTTGTAAACATTTTATACACGTGTAAGTTGATCAAAAAAAATTTCTCAGTTTCGGATAACTTTGTCAGGATTTCTAAACTTCATAAATGGAATGTGGTCAAGCTGGGGAGATAAGCGGATCATAGTGTTCACAACTAACCATAAAGACAAGCTTGACCCTCCTGGTCGCGTGGATGTGCATGTCCATGTGTCCTATTGCACTCCATGTGGGTTCAAAATGCTGGCCACCAACTATCTTGGGATCACAGAGCATCCACTTTTCTCAGAGATTGAAGAGTTGATGGAGAAAGCGAAGGTGACTCCTGCAGATGTAGCTGCGCAGCTGATGAGGAACGAGGCAACTGAAATTGTACTAAGAGGCCTAATTGAGTTTCTTGAAACTAAGAAGAGATAAAATGAGGAAAGTGAAGCTAAAGAAGCAGAAGAGAGGGCACTGGAAGTACAATGTATTCAAAAACTTGAAGGGAAACCCAATGAAAGCATAAGTCAAGACATTGCAAAGATTCAGTAAATTTTGTGGAGGTTTGAGATCAAAATAATTAAACCCAAGAAAGAAAACAAAGAATTTAAAAAATAAGGTATTTCTGAACCCCTATTTTTTTGTCAATGTTTTTTTCCACTCTGCAACAGGTCTCGAACCTTGGTGGCTTAGATAACGAAGTCAGCAATGCTTTCACTTGTGCATTTTCTCCAAGTCTCTTTTTTAATATTTTCTCACCATTGCCGAGGCCAAGCCTCGTAGGCACACCTTTGAATAAGAATTAGTTCAGTATAAATAGGTTGTTAATTCTTTTACTTTGATTCACTAAAAGTTAACTTTTGTTTCTCTTATCTTACACATTTTCGCTACGTCACAAGAACTGTACAAAACAATTGTATCGACTGCAGCTTCTCTTACTGCTTCAGCCACGGTAATTCGGTCCATAGCTCAAGAATTGATGATGCCCCTTCAATTTAAACTTTATGTCTTGGAAAGTATAAGAGGTCTTTTAAAATCTTTCTCCTCTTAAATTACTTAACCATTGTAAAATTAGACGGTGATGGGCTGGCAGGCAACCCAATTTACACGGCTGCAGACATCTACTTAGGCACCAAAATCTCTCTATCTACCAAAATGCTGAGTGTGATCATGCCGGAGAAAGAAACATAATAGATGTCTTTGAACGTGTCCAATTAGAATGGAAGCAGATCAGTAGACAGGTAGCTATAATCCAAGCAGTATTTCACATTCACTGCACAGTCTACAAGAACTCAATCATAGATCCTACCTTTCCAGCTTACTTTTCACAAGAAATACAGAGGCAAGGTTTTCGCTTTTTAACTCTTACTTCCCATTTATATTAAAGGAATCAAGTCTGCACAGAAAGATGAAAAAAAATATATTGAAGCTCTACACATTAGCTCATCAAGTTGCTAGCGGATATGGCGATGATGCATGGCACTGGATAACATTCAATCATCCAGTTACATTTGATACACTGGCCATGGAACCAGAGAAGACAGCAATAGAAGATCTTGAGAGGTTTGTCAAGAGAAAAGACTGTTACAGGAGAGTTGGAAAAGCAACGTCGGTATTTGTTGTATGGCATTGGTGGAACTTGAATATCAAGCTTGATTTGCTGCAATGTCAAATTATCTTAATTTTGATTTGTGACTTGGAACTCACTCCCATACTGTCCAACTCTGACCTGAGGAGAGTTTTGCTTAGTACAGCTAACATATCAATACTTGTTATTGAAGATGTTGATTACAGCCTTGAGTTCGAAGATCTACAAGCTCTACCATTTCTTCTGGAGTTAGTTTCACTGACAGAGCCTTAATATTTTCATTAAGGTTGGCAATCTTGGTTGTTCCACGAATGGGACATACTGAGATGATGAACCCAGGCCAATGCAAGCTGTGATGGGGTGCATCCTTTCTTTGATGCTATTTCATTAACACGTTTGAATAGCTTTTTGTTATGCTCCAGATTTAGGTTGGAACCTTGGTAGATACTGCAGAAATTAGAAAACACACTTCAGCGCCAAAATCTTAATTGAATCATTAAGAAAGAACATCATTGTCGATTTAACATGATTTTACATGCAGAGTCAGAGAAATAATACTGACCAGCAGTACTCTGTCAAACTAGAACTGAAGCTTTGCTACTTGTTTACTCATTCACCTCTCAATATTTAACAGCAATGCATATAACATTGGCTGCTCAGGCATGTATGGATCCGTGAACTTTGTGTGCAAGCAACATTGCTCAGTCAAGACAATCCACCACTAAACTTGTTAGATTATGCTTCATGATCAGATAATGGCTGGACTTGTAAACGGGTCTTAAGGCTGTTCTTACCAATGAAACTTATATAAAGCCACGACTTGATCACATACTTTTTTTCTCAGTTTTCAGATGACTTTATCAGGATTGCTAAACTTCATAGATGGATTGTGGTCAGGCTGTGGAGATGAGTGGATCATAATATTCACAACTAACCTTAAAGACAGGCTTGACCCTGCTTCGTTGAGCCCTGATCGTATAGATAGCACATCTATATGTCCTATTTCAGTCCATGTGGGTTCAAAATGCTGGCCTCCAGCTACCTTGGGATCACAGAGCATGCACTTTTCTCATTGAAGAGTTGACAGAGAAAACAAAGGCGACTCCCGCGTATGTAGGTGAGCAGCTGCGAGGAATGAGGTGCCTGGTATTGCACTAATAGAGAGGGCAGTGGAAGCAGAAAGTCTTCAAAAACTTGGAAGGGAAAACCAATGAAAGCAAAAGTCAAGAGATGCCAAAGATTCAGAAAATTATATGGAGGTCTAAGATCAAAATTGGGTACGTATTATCTATAACATAAACACTATATTACAAGGATTGGCTTGAAAATGCTTGAAAACTTAGTAAAAAGGTATTTTAGAACACCTCTTTTTTTTTTCAATGTTATTTATTTCCGAAACAGGTCTCGAACCTTAGTGGCTTACATAACTAGGACAGAAATGCTTCCACTAAGGCAACAGAGAGACCAAGACTATGTTACCTCCGTCACATTTTATATTTGGTCCATGCTGAGGGTATTATTTTACATGATCGTTCGTTCATTTATACACTTACAATCTTAAAACTTCCAAGTCAGGGTAAGGACTCAAGGTCTAGAAGGAGGCATCTATACACCACTCTTCTCTACCCACAAAGAATGAAACAACCTACATAGATGGTCTAAAAAATAATTATTCTAAAATAAATAATATTACGCAATATAAATCCAACTCCAACACAACACAAGAGTCACATAAAATTTATATTATGAAGTCAACCAATAAAGTTCAAATTTTAAAGTCCTCCCGAGTCTACGCATAAAGAATGCGTGAATGACGGAAACAAGTTATTAAAGAAAAATTATAGAATTACGATATTTTTTCTTTTTTTTTTTTTAATTTTTAAGTAAATTTGACATATAATATAATTAATAAATAATAATTTAAATTTTATTTTAATAAAATTTATAAATTAATTTTATATTTATTATATAAATTAAAAATATTAAAATATAATTTAAGTCGTTAATTATTAATTCTATAACGTGATAATATTTATTAAAATTAAGAAAAATATATTTATCATTAATTATGTATCTTTGTTAATAAAATATAAAAATAACCTTAACGTAGATAACAAAATTCTGAATTAGTTTTCTCCCATGAACTAATAAAATATGCCAAACACTTCAAAAACTCTGCAAACATCAACATCTTCAACTGAACAATCCAATCCACCACGCCATTTCCCTTCATTTTCTCTCACTTTCTCACATTTTCTCATTTGGTTGCCCTTTCACTGCCACCACAGCCCTCCTATTTTCTTCTACAAATTCATCATCCAACTCTAAAACACCAAGAATTCATAGATCAAAAACCACATTTTTTTTTCCCACCAACTAAACGGCCCCAACACGAAAAGAGAAAAAAGAAAATGTTTCTTAACACTACCCAAATGCCATCCACCACGACCATAGTATCTGCTGCTGCTTCTGCAGTAGCCACAGCTACGGTGGTTCGATCTGTCGCTCGGGATATCTTGCCTCTTGAGGTTCGAGGTTACTTTTTTCTGAAAATCAGAAATTTTATTGCAAGCTTTTCTAATGAATTAACGTTAGTCTTTGAAGAATATGATGATGGCCTCAACCAAAACAAACTCTTTAAAGCCGCAAAGTTTTATCTTGAACCCAGAATCCCCCCTTACGTGAAAAGAATCAAAATCAATTTGCCATACACGGAAACCAAGATATCTTTTTCTGTGGAAAAAGATGAAGAGATTTTTGATATCTTTAATGGGGTTCAGTTAAAATGGAAGTATGCGTCAAAACAAGCCCCAACAGAGATTCTCCATCGTCCTCACAATTACAACTCTGTGGTTAAATCCGAAGTCAAGTTCTTTGAGTTGAGTTTTCACAAGAAGCATAAAGAAATGGTCTTGGCTACTTACATACCACATGTGTTGAAGAAATCTGAAGAAATAAGCAAGCAAAAGAAAACTTTGAAACTTTTTACTTTGAGGTATGAACGGATTCATGGAATGAGAGGAAACTTATGGCAATCAGTGAATCTTGATCATCCAGCTACTTTTGATACACTGGCAATGGGTTTTGATGAGAAGAAGATGATAATGGATGATCTTGAGAGGTTTGTGAACAGGAAGGAATTTTATAGAAGAGTAGGCAAGGCATGGAAACGTGGGTATTTGCTGTTTGGTCCACCAGGAACTGGGAAGTCAAGCTTGATTGCTGCCATGGCTAATTATCTCAATTTTGATGTCTATGATTTGGAGTTGGCTAATATTAGGGGGAATATGGAGTTAAGGAATTTGTTGATTGCCACAGAGAACAAGTCCATTCTGGTTGTGGAGGATATTGATTGTTCCATTGAGTTGCAGGATAGGCTAAGACAAACAGAGCCAAGGGCTGTGAATCCTATGATGTTAATACCAGGATTTAATCAAGGACCCGAGGTAATTATCCTATATTTATTTCTTTATCTTGATAATTCTTTTTAGTATGATGACTCTTGGTTTATCTGTTAGGAAACTTAATAATGCAATGTTCAATATTACGTTCCTAAATGTCCAAAGTGCAAATCACAAATTTGTAATTTGTTGTCAAGTATTATGTATATGCTTCCCTGATTTCTGTGAGAGGTTTGTAGTTTATTTTACGTAGTTTTCACACTGGTTAGACCCAGTTATTGGGCACTGGCAGAGAATATGCTACTTCTTGAATTAGTAAAGGTATGCACTGCCTGAGATTAGCTCGAAACAGTTGTGAGGTCACGATGAAGAGATGTAAAGCGCATTTTAGATCACTAATTACTACTGTGGAAACATTAGGAAATGGAAGGACAAAAGGTGGCAATCCATGGTTTGATGCAAGTCAAATATTGATTCGAGGGCTTCCCAAACCCTGCAAGTAAAGCTCATCGATCATACACGGCAGAACATTGAGATATAATACTCACTGACCAGTAGTAGTTTGTCAAACTAGAACTGAAATTTTTTATGCTTGTTTGCTTATTCACCTTTCAATATTTAAGGACATAACATATAACATTGTCTGAGCCATATGTATAGATTAGTGGGCAACATTGCTCAAGCAAGATAAATCACCTGTGACTTGTTAAATTATGCTTGCTTCATCAGTTAACGGTTAGACTTGTAAAAAATGGCTCTTAAGACTGTTTATCAATAAAAACTATACATTTTTAACTTGATCACGATTTTTTTCAGTTTCAGATGACCTTATCAGGACTGCTAAACTTCATAGATGGATTGTGGTCAAGCTGTGGAGATGAGAGAATCATAATATTCACAACTAATCATAAAGAAAGGCTTGACCCCGCTTTGTTGCGCTCTGGTCGTATGGATGTGCTCATCCATATGTCCTATTGCACTCCATGTGGGTTCAAAATTCTGGCTTCCAACTATCTTGGTGTGACAGAGCATCCCCTTTTCTCAGAGATTGAAGAGTTGATAGAGAAAACAAAGGTGACTCCTGCGGATGTAGGTGAGCAATTGATGAGAAATGAAGTGCCTGAAGTTGCATTGAAAGGCCTAATTGAGTTTCTTGAGATTAAGAAGAGAGAAAATGATGAAAGCGGAGCCAAAGAAGCAGAAGAGAGTGCAGTGGAAGCAGAAAGCATTCAAAAAATTGAAAGCAAAAGTCAAGACATGTTAAAGATTTATTAAATTTCATGGAGGTCTCAGAGTCACTAGTTTGCATTGAGTATAGGGTACACATATACAAGATATACACAACTGAGTAGTTTGTTTTCCTTGAAAAGGCACTTATATTATAGTGGGCATGGTCTTGGCTTGAAATCCTACAAATTACTATTACATATGGAAATGCTATCATCTATGATTTGGTACCTAAGAAGAGTTTATTTGGGTATATTAATTTGGATATGAATTAATGGATGTTAACCTCGTGCTTTTTATAGTACGAATACAGCTAAGTCATGTGCTAAAGATTTAAAAAGAACATAATAAAAAAAAGAGGAGGTATTTTGGAATACCTCTTTTTGTAAGTTTCTTCTTCTTCTTAGCTTCTCTTCCTCTCTATCTTTGTACCAGGATTTGAACCCTGGCGGCATAGAAATGTCAACCAACAATTCTGCCACCAAGGGTACAAGGGACCTGGTGACTGATTGTCTCCAAGTTTTTATTTTATAACATCAAAATACCAACCCAACGGTAAATGGACGCCCAGGATTTTTCTAATACTGCCAATCCAATTTCTGTTTCATTTTATTATTTTGTTTTATATACAATAAGTCCAGCAACTCTCGTTCTTACCATTTATTTTGAAGACATCATTCAAATTCTGTTTGCTAACTTATCAACAAGGTTATTCGTCCTTGGTCACGCTCTGTTCTAAAGATGTAGCATATTTTGGGCATCTTGTTTTTTTTTTTTTTTTTATGTACCAAAACGGTTACACCCCCTTCAAAGAAAGTGACAATAAAGACCTTTATTAACCATCACCAATTTCAAAATCATAATTTAATTGTGCAGCCAAAGCCAAGTTTTCTGTACTCTCGAAGCCTTTGACAATAATAAAAACAGTTAATTTCTACTTGATTATTGACGCAGGACTTATGATATGAAACAGTTTTATGTTAAACTGCCACTGTACTCAAAAAATTGCTTTCTCAAGATGTTTTTGTCATTCGGATCACGGCTAAATGCCACCCTATTATGAACCTCGAGTTGAAATAATTCACTGCATAAATAAGCAATCAGGTGAAAAAGCTCAGTTTTCCAAATTCCAAATCTCTTCCAAAATGAGAGCACACTTGAGTTTCAGCAGCAAAACATACTGTGACAGGCATTGCGTCCAAGTAATACAGAAAAATATAGTTCAAAAGCAAGAAAAAACAGGAATCCTAAATCGCCTTAGAACCACAAACTCTTATGTGGAACTAAAGGATTCTCACTTACTACATAATAAGCACTACTTAGAAGTGCATCCAACAATAAAACTTCTGTTTTTTGGCAGTTTGTATTAGACTCTGAACCAATATTATATGCCTCCAGAAGCGGTGCCTGCAACAACATAGAAAAACAAAGTCCATACAACATAGAAAAACAAAGCTTTAGACTTCAAAGTCTTCATAAAATAGAAGACTCTGTACGGTTCAAATCAAGCTCTCTTTTATATCTAAAATGATGCCTTACAAAGGATGCTACTGATTTTCTAAAATCCGTGAACCTTCCTACAAGATCTACACTGCACCAGCATCTGAGGTAAAAAAAAATTATTTAGTCACCAACCCCAAAGGTGTGCACCATTTTATTCAAACCTCAGACAAGGACACACTAAGATTCTCCATTTTGATGAGGATGATGATGATACACACACCCACATAAAACAAGCAGAGAATCTGACTCGTCAATTTTGGAAGAAGTGGCAGCATGAATATTACAGACTGAAGCAGTCTTATGATCACACTATTACATCGCCTAAATCAGAACAAAACGAATCATTGATCAAATGAAGAATGATATACTTGCCTCAAAACTTGGCAATTATTGCCTAGGGAGGACCAGAGTCTTTGAGTTTACTGAAGCTATAAGAGCTTTATACTGCCATTTTCATTTCTATCTTCTGGTGAGGATCATAACCTACAAGCTTGAAATCAGCTGCAACAAAAGAATCTATATTTTTCTTCTCCGGATTGATCTTCAAAATCTGCATTTAAAACATGGGTAAGAGAACATTGAAGATAAGATAAGTTAAAATTAGAAGAAAAATATGGCGGTGGAGAAGGGAAACTTAATGAAGTATGCCTTTCCAGCATCAGAATATGTTATGAGAGTGATAACTGAGTCAGAATAGTTTGTGTTATAATTATTATAATTACTGGAAAAGGCTTTGGCAGTTTCTGAAGTTGCTCCTGCAGAGGCCTGACATGAGTGCGATAAACATGAGTATCACCAGTCACATGAATGAAATCACCTGGAACAAGATCTGTGCAAAATAAAAAAGAAGTCAGGAGAGATTCCCAATGGACAAAACTCTAGTAATTGGGCAAATAGAAACCATTAGGCTAATCTACATATGGAAACTTATCCGTTCAACAGTTTGTTTGTTTGTTTCTTACAAGTGTCTATTAATAAATGCAAATTCCCTATTTAAGATGGCCCCACAAACATGAAGTTTACAACCACTACCTAGCTCAGTATTATTTCTCATCAGGACTTTCACCCTTTAACTGGACAGATACCCAACAATACCCTTCTAACTATTAAGCTTCTAACAATTATGCACATGTACAATTATTACTGGTTTTTTGGGGAGGATACATACCACAAACATGAGCAATCATGCATGTCAAGAGAGCATATGATGCAATGTTAAACGGCACACCAAGGCCCATGTCAGCAGAGCGCTGATACATTTGACATGATAACTCTCCATTGGCTACATAGAACTGCCAAAACAAAAGGTGAGACTCACTTAATAATAGAAGGAATCATAACAAAAATAAGTGCAAATTTCAATACTACCTGTGCAAACATGTGGCAAGGTGGAAGTGCCATCAATTTGAGATCAGAAGGATTCCAAGCTGAGAGTATAATCCGTCGATCATTTGGATTATTCTTAATCTTATCAATAACGTCGAACAACTGATCAAAACCTTGGCCTGAGTAGTCGGCATGCATGTCAGTGTACCTGTAAAATTTAAGACAATTGGCAAGGTAGAAGTTGAAGCTATAATTCTTGCACATACTATGATCCATCATTTGAATATAGAAAGACCAGATCCCACCAACCTTGCACCAAAATGTCTCCACTGAAACCCATATACAGGTCCTAGGTCACCCTCCTCTCTGTCTCTCAATCCAACACTGAACAGATACAAATATAAGTGGGAAGAGCTTGGAAGTACATGAATTTTACCTGTTCAAATAAAAACAAGTCCTAACACTTACCTATCAAGATATTCTCTGGATGCATTCCCATCCCATATATGAATTTCCTTCTCCTGAAGAACCTGTTAATGATACCAACTTTAGAATGTAACCCATTCCTTCCTTCTCTCAAGACTAAATCAGACAGAGCAAAAGGAACAAAATATTCAGCGGACATCTCATTTACCACAATTATTGGAGGAACAAGAGCATGAGAAAAGACTCCATACCCGTAACACAAACACAATCTACATTAAAAAAGTCAAGTGTATATTCGTATCGCTATTCTAAGCAATATAAGAAGACATCTCTGGCATTGAACAAATAATTATGAATCATGTGGTAGAGGAACATTCATCCTCGGGAGCACATACAATTAATTGTCAACCGCAAAACAAAAAATTTGTTATGGCACATCTAACATAGAATAAATGAAAAGATCCTAAACTTATTTACATAAAGTTCCATTTCAAAACAAGCAATGACAGTTTTATGGGTCATATGCACTGCATATCAAAACATGGCAGATGAAGTGAGTCGAAGACCAGGCAGTTTGAAAAGAAAACGGTAAAACAATCAAACAAGTACCATCAACATGTTAACCTCTTGACCACTCCTTGATTTACAGAGCTTGAAGTGTGTGCAAAGCTATGATTCTATTTAAAGGAACAACATCATGTGTTTCTATACAATAAAGCAAAATTCTTATATTGGGCTTATTTTATGGATACACAAAACTTATCAGCTCCACTCTGCTCTGCGTGAAAACATAAAAGATACATCATTCAACAAAAAAAATATCATTACCTTGGCATCTGTTGAACCACTGATGAACCAGAGAAGTTCTTCAACAACACCTCGCCAAAAAACTTTCTATGAACCAAATGATAACAATGAATGTCAACCTAAATATCAAATAAATGAAAATTTTCCTTTTCATTATAAAATGATTTCATGATAAAAATAATTAAGAAAAAGCATCATGAGTCAATCCAAGTTGTCAAGACCACAAAACAGTAGACCAAAGAACAATTTATTAACACAATGCAAAGAAAATTAATAAATAAAATAGACATGCCTTGGTTGTGAGAAGCGGAAAAGTTCTGCGCAAATTGAACCGCATCTGTTGGCAATGAATTCAAACAGAAGAATTAGCTTCAGCAGATCAGTGTCTGAACAAGAGATCTTTTAACAAAAGCATACTTCAGAAGTAAATAATCTGAGCTTGACATTACCTGGCAACCAAATTTGGATAAAGTACCAGTTCCTGTTCTGTCATCCTTCAGATTGCCATCTGAGACGATGTCTTTAACAAGTCTTAGATACAAGTACTCCTCGTGTCTCTCAAAAACAATCTTGGGCAGGAAAGAGAACGTCTTTACCTCAAACTTGTCAGAATCCGTCTTACTATCAAAGACAAGATCATTGTTTTGACTAAGGGATTCCACCACAGCACTTCTCACACGAACATAAGTTGTGAAGCAATGACGAATGTTGTTCTCTACAATAGGAAAGGACGAGTACCATGGCTGAAAGACGGATGAATCAATTGATGGGATAAATGTGTCACAATCAAAGCTTGTCTCAATTTCTGTAATGTGGATAGCATCACACCCAGGTGCATTGAGAGAATCCCTGTATCAAAGCATAATCAACATAACAAGCGAAAGAAACAATACTCCTAAATAGAGTGAAGAACAAGAAGTACACACCTTAAGATCTGGCCACCTCCAATAACAAACACTTTCTCAATTGACAAACAATAAGGAGATGCAGCTAACAATTCTAACGCAGAACTAATACTTCCACATATCACAACATTCTCAGCAGTAGCAATATCAAAACTTCCAGAACGAGTCAGAACCACATTAAGCCGACCAGGCAAAGGACGACTCTCAAGAGGAATACTTTCCCATGTTTTTCGGCCCATTATGACTGCGTTCTTTTTCCCAGAATCTGAAGTAGTCTGAGTGATTTCCTTGAAGAATTTGAGATCACATGGCAATCTCCAGGGTAATTTCCCGTCCTTACCAATACCCATATCTCTAGTTGCAGCCACGACAACTTGGTAAGTCCTCATGGGATTAGGTTGTGTCCCGACATCGCCGTTAGAAAGGCTTGTCTTGGTGTCAGCTGCCATAATTGAACTCAGAGATCAACAAGAACTCAAAAGATAATAGTTCACGATGAAGACCGCACAGCCAACTTCCCTGAAGTGCAGTATAACCTGAAAAGTGATAGAAACATTAACTAGCACTCAATATGGATTACAAAAATTTTAAGAGCAAAGAAGGTAGAAACAACTGAGTAAATACACACTTTCACGTATATGCTTAGACATTTAGCCATTAACATTTAAGAAACCTTCACAACTGATCCGAAATCCCATTCAGTATGAAAATAAAAATAAGGAATCTAATTGGCAATTTAGCTATTACAATGACATAGCAGCTTTTGAAAGATTAATAGAAAGTGGCAAACTTACGCAGAAATTAAGAAACAATCTAGTACAATTATAAGTTTGCCAAATAATTCATTTCTCCCTGATTTCCCAACAACCAAACAGATAATACCGGTTGTTTCTATGTTGTTCTCGAATTAATAACGCCCATCCATTAAGCACACCCAAAATTGACCAAAATTAAGAGAATTCAATAATTAAAATAAAATAGAAACCAAATAGAGCAAATCTTCAACTTTTCTGGCAAATAAAAAGAAACAAATACAAATATATGTACCCAATGCATTATCACATTTCCTGTAACAAAAGAAATACATAAAAAAGAAGAAAAAATTATTTATTGACCAATAAAAACACATTTCCTAAACGAAACGAAATAGCATTACCAAAAAATTCAACCACATCTCTGTCGATTAATATACAAAATTCCAAAAAAAAAAATTTGAAAAATGCAATGTATTCACCTGCCGATCGGAAACCGAGCCGCAAAATCCTGATCCCTCGGTCCAAAAAAAACCTAACAAAATCCTGAAAATGAAGAAAAAAATTAGGGTTTTTGGTTAACACTGAAGCAAGAAGCTAGAACCGCGTTTCCTCTCGGACAATTTTTTTCTTTTTATTTTTAAATTTCGAATTTTCTTAGTTTCAGAGAGAGAGAGAAAAATGGAGGAGAAAAGCAAGCAGGAATCCACACTGAACGAAGTTTGAAACGACAGTAAATCCAAAAGCACGTTTGACGCGGAGTGCTGTCAAGGCGAGTACGGTTTGGTGGGGGGGGGTATATTATTTATTTATATGGGTTATATTACTTTTATGCCCCTGATGGTTGCTCGTATTTACCCATATATTCTAATTCTACACCTACCCGTGACGCACCAAGTTAGACGGACATATTGAGCCAAAAATACACTGTACCATAATTCCCTAAATGAGAAAAGACATATGTACCCTAAATGGAAAAAGAGTATTTTACAATAATTTTTGCGAAGTTTTATGTATACTTGTAACAAATTTTGTAAAAATTCATACTTATTTTCCTTCTTTCTACACTATTTTAACTATTAGTTGATTAATTAAAGATAAATATACTCCTAATTTATTTATTATTTATAAATAAAATATTAGAATAAATAAATCAGAAGTATATTTATATTTTAGTTAATCAATTTATGATTAAAATAATATAAAAAGTGGTAAATGTTAAATCTGGAATGAAGTATTTGATAAAACTCTTAATTTTTATTAATAATTATTGCGCGTGCACTTTCTCTGTATCTATATTTAAAGCATGATAGTATAGATTGTACATTTAAATTAACAAAAATAACCAATATACAAAATTTATTATATTTTTTTAAAAACGTTAAGGATAATGTTATCAATTTTTCTATACTCAAGATAATAAAATATTATTTTTCTTTCTTAAATAATATATATTATAAGTTAATAATTTAGTTATATACTACACCTATAATAAGTGAGTAAAAGATTATGTGTTTATTATTTTTATTTATAAATTTGAGATATGTTGAAAAAAAATGTTTGTACTCTAATGATTTCGTACCAATTTTATGAGGTTAATTAATAAGAAAAATATGATTTAGAGTTATTATCTCTTTGTTATAATTTTATAAGTCATTAACGCTTAATGATACTTATTATAGTCTATTAGTGTATGAATAATTTAAATTAAAATGTGGATAGACCTTATTAAAGAGTAATGTTATATTTGATATTTTTAAAATAATATTTTTAATATCAACGAATATGATTGGTAGCATAGACATAATATAATTTTCGAACACTAAAAATAACAAAACATACTTGATATTATTTTTGAAGACAAGTTGAATTATTAATTTGAAAAAATATATTTAGTTTTATTTTTTAAATATAATTTGAAAATTAATTAAAAATAACAAATTATCATATTTTAAC
>JAXCLQ010000010.1:6789235-6808963 GCA_035584115.1 Cedrela odorata | reverse complement strand
CCCTACCTGAAGCAGGCTAATCACTGAACACATGATGTCCAGGTTCAGAATTTGATTTGTTTAGATTCATCTTTAGCCATTTTATCGGAATGCAAATCGTATCAGTCTTAAGTGTCTAAACAGATAATATCTCCAATCAGAGACCCTCAAAGAATCGCATGTGGTCTTCAAATGTCTCTCCGTGTCGGATTTTGGACAATGAATCATCTTCTTCAACCTGAAAATATTAATCCAAATTCTCAGAACTTATTTTCTTCAGAGAAAATTGTTTGAAAGATCTGCTACTGTGTTTATAATGCGGTTGAAATTTAGGAGGAATTCTGAACTTAACACGCAAAGACTTCCATGGGAGAAGAACAACAAAAAATTGAAGCAAAACATTTGTCAAGGGAAAAATATAATAGGTAATGAGAGGGGGGTAAGAAAGCCTAAAAGGAAGAATTCATTTTACGGCACAAACATATGATAAATAATGCTAGATGTCAGTGCTCCATACCCAGTACTCAGGAGGGCGCATCTTCAGATTGTAAGTTGATGCCATGCTCATGCAGTAAGCCCCTGCATCATGAACAACCAGGCCAGCTCCCTGCAAGCAGAATTCTTGATTAGCAAAGGAAGGAAAATTATGCCTCCAATTATCCCCTGAAGAGGCTAACACATTACCTTAGATGGGGTTGGAAGTTCTCTCTCCTTCCCCAAGAAATCTGCAGACTCGCAGACAGGACCAACCACATCAAATTTAGAACTTTCCGTCTCATGAGGTGCAGGAGAAACCAGCTCTATATGCTGCGACCAAATGAGAACACATCAATAGCAATCAATGAAAGCAATACACGTCTAAGGAAACAAGAATAATACTAAAGCAATAAAAAATGGATGTTTATTTGGTTTAACTAAAAATTGATGTCTGAAAAATTAAAGACATGAACATTAGGTATGATTGATAGCCCATCCCTTCAAACTGGACCTTTCTTCTGCCACAAATGTCTAGCAATACGCATCAATTCCTTACAATTTGGAGGAGCAAACCGTTGGTAACTAAAAAGAATGTGAAAATTGAAACACACTTCGCTAAAACCAAAATTGACCACAGGGAAGGAATGGGTGCCTCATACATATCCAGTCTATGGATATTGATGCTACCTTCAGCTATATATACAGATAGCAAAGCTGCCTTAAAAGAAATGCACTTAATTTCAAAGTGGCAAGTTGTTTGGAGTAGAGATACAATGCAGATTTCAAAGTGTGTACCAATCAATAAGGATCCAAGGAAACAAATGAACATTTTTTTCAGATGATATCATATAGTAATCTGCATACTTGTTTATCTGGATACTTACTTGATAAGCATCATAAAGACTAGGACGGATAAGTTCAGCCATGCTGCCATCAATTACAATGAAATTTTTTGCTCCATTAGTTTTAACCCCGGTGACATGATTAACCAAGCAGCAAGTATTTGCAATGAGAGACCTCCCTGGTTCAATGATGAGATTCAGATTTCTTGACAGCACCAGCTCCCTAACCTACGCCAACCAACAATAAAATTGTAACATGAACACTCATACAAACCAAAATTAGGAGTAGGACATAATCATGCTTCAAATATGGAGTAGAGATGATGCTGATAATTATAAAACCAAAACTCTTGCCCTTAAAATGTTATTGATTGTAGACGCTACAAATCAACAAAAATATAGAAACTGTAAGTATAATGCCTGCTTTAAGACCTGCTGATTCATATATTATGTTGAGGCTAAATGCGCAATGTTAGGTGAAGTACAAAGGACAGTAGAATACAAAAGTAATTTTGCTAAAAAGCTGTCCATTAAACATGTGCAGAATCCATTTTCTTTACCTTCCTTTTCTTCTTTTTCTTTCTCTTTCTCTTTCTTTTTCTTTCGATTTACATGTGCAGAGTCATCATAATTGATGCATAGCAGGAACTCCCATTTTCCACATCTCATATTCATATAATTCAATCATGAAATGAGTGATCAGATGTAATGAAAAAATATGCAAAATTTAGAAATTTATTACTCACGGTGTCAATGAGATCTCTGGGTTTGGGAAGGACAGCACCAGTGTGATAATAGTCTATTCCTAAACCACCTCCAATGTTTAAGTAATGAACTTCAAAGCCTTGGGCTCGGATTTCATCAATGTAATTGACCATAAGAACTGCAGCATCCCTGAATATGTCCACCTGAAAATATTTAAAAAAAAAAAAAAAAGGAAATACCTGCCATTAATCATACAGATCAATATAATCAATCAAACATACCTCATGAAAGAAACACCTCCCTTCATCCCATAGAGAGACAGAGAGCTTTTTTGAACTTTGAAAAGCATTAGGGATATATCTAATGCGGAATGTTCCATTTTATAACACTATCTGGTGAAGGATACGCTATAATAATTCATAGAAATTTACTTTGAAACTACCCAACAGTAAGGATGCCCTAGTTCTGGTGTGTTGTAACAGTTGAAATATAAGCACTTTAGAGATATATGCTAAGATTCATAGATATCAGGCTTTTGAAGTTTCTTTATTTTTATTCTTTTGCGGAAGAAAACCCTCTTTAACCCAGTGTATTGGAAATAGATAGTTCTCCAAAATAACAGACAACAAAATTTTTTTGAAACCATCCCTTCATAAGAGGGTCTGCTGCATCAAGTTTACCAAGTCCAATGCTATGACCTAGACAATAACACGATAAAGAGACAAAAATCTCACATTTAACTACACAGCGCAGATATCCATTCTCAAGTTCATATTTTAATGAGTTACAAGCAGTGATCAGAAGGAATAAATTCTTACTTTCATTCCAAAAATATGGAAGTACAAAACTAATACCAATAAGGTTTTACATAATTTATAAATTGATCTCGTAGTAACCTCCAGAATAGAAAAAGATGGTAAGAAGTACCAGGAATTGAGGAGAGTATTGTCAACTTACCTTTGTAATTGTTGAACCAAGATGGCAATGAGCCCCCACAAGCTTCAGCTCATTAGGATGTGCCTTCACAGCATCCAAAAACCACTGCAACTTCTCATTCCTAATACCAAATTTAGAATTCTTGTTCCCTGTAGCAACATAAGGATGTACCTATGCAAGAATACACACTGAAATCAATGCCAATTTCATTGCATTATTTAAATAAAAAGGTGGACAAATCAAACAGCCTAAACTCAGTATTATGAATAGATGTTGATAACAGTACCATAGACCTCTTTACCATGTAAATAACATTGAAATAAAGATGGAGATTGTCACATGATTAATCTTAATGCTTGTCATGGAGAAGAGGACTAAGTCAGTCAAGCTTGATAATGGAGACAGTGGCAATGTCGTCAAACAGTACAGTAATTACAAGGATGGTGCAAGAAACGTAACTGACAGGCGGCAAGAAGGCACTGGTAAATATGGCATGGTAAGCTAATGACTATCAACTATAATTATAAAAATGGAAAAAAAAAACCTTAAAGATGGCTTTTGAAATTTGATCCTTATTGAAGAAAAAAAATTCTTAGATGGTGTGGCAATCATCCAGTCAGTCAATTTATTTTCCATGCACCATTGCCATAAATTCATTCATCCTCGAGGGCAGATAGTACAAATTTCACATGAATCTAGTTGCATTGCATCAAGGACCTTCCTTTCACATACTATTAGCTCAATATAGTCATTCCCTACAGAATTTCTCAAGTTCAAATTTTTTGAAAGCTAAAACTTCCTAAGTTGCATTGAATGTCAACCATCCTTTATATCTACCTTAACCAATAACTCAAAATCGTTCAACCCAGAAGACTTTTAAGCAGTCTATTAAACTTAAGAACAGTAATCTCTTTTTCTATGGAATTACAAATTGCAATAGTGAAATGTATTAAAAATGTTCATATAATTCACTCAAGGGCTACCACAAACCTGAGGATCCACATCCGGATTGATTCGCAGCAACACATTAACCTTCTTCCCGGCAATTCTGGAAGCTGCTATAATATTCTCCAAGTCAAACTCGCTATCAACATTAACAAAAACACCTTCTTGTGCTGCAAACACTAAATCCTCCAAAAGCTTCCCATTCCCATTAAAGATACACCTATCGATCAGAACATTAACCACGAGTCAAACTAACAAGACTATCCAACAATTACAACATCAACACTTCCCAAAAGTTCTTCATTAAAAAAACGCCGATAAATATAGATAAAAATGTACTACATATATAGACATAAATGGTTGTCCATAGCATAACATTACTTGGTGGGGTCAAACCCAGCTCGAAGAGCAAGCCTCAGTTCATTACCACTAACAAGAACAGCCCCACAACCCAACTTTCTCAAATGCTCCAAAATCTTGTAGTTATTATTAGCCTTAATTGCATAACCAATGATAGAATTCAGCCCCACAAGAGCTTGTTTATAAGCCTCAACATTTCTAGTGATCTGAGGCTTGCTGTACAAATAAAAAGGCCTTTTTTCAACTGTCTCAATAACATCGTGAACCTTAACATTTTCACAGTAGAGAAAGCCATCTGATTTCTTAGTGAAACAGTGTTCAAATGAGGTTGGAGTCTGGGTTTTGGTAGGGTTTTCAGAGAGGACTGCTTTGAGAGTGAAGGGCTTCAGAGCTCTGTGAAAGTTTAGGTTGGGTTTGAGGGGTAAAATGGGGAATTTGGGAAATGGGTTTTGCGTTAGGGTTTTGGAAAGAGAGGGAGAGTGAGAGAAAAGCTGAGCGGCGGCCATTGATGTACAAAAGAAGAAGAGCCAGACCTTTTGACCGTTAAATTGGCTTCATACCTTATATAGTATGGTAGTTTTTTTTTTTCAAATGTTCTATTCAAGTGCTCTTTTTCTTGGGTTTTTGGGTTGTGGTTGGGCCGGGTCGGTTTATGTTTTCAGAAACAGAGAGGCCCAAAAGGTAGTTTGCCAAAAATGGCCCAAGCCTAATGCAAACAGAATTCAACTTAAAACTCTTATACATTCCCAAAAAAAAAAAATTATATACTTAATTATCATCGAAATATTGTTAATAGAATGATTTCTCTACTTTTTTTTATTTATTTTTCGATTAGTAAGAATTTAAAAAATAATATTAAACTTTCATAGATCGATATGAAACGAACTTGTCACATAGACCATTTTACTGTTTGGTTACACCATAAAATCATCAATAAAAATGAATTCATTATCTTGAATCATCAACAAAAATAAATTCATAGTGAATTTTTTAGTAATTCTTATTCTCCTGTTTTATTAGGTCAACAAATAAATTTTCATTTCTTTAAGAATTCTTTACCTTTTCCCCCTTCGTTCTATCACCAAACATAGCATAATATATATATATATATATATATTCAAAGTTTTATGAAACTATCGGTGAGAGATAATTTGAGAAAGTACATTTCAATAATCGAGCCCTTTCTCACATGGGTAGAAAGGAAAGGAACAAAATGAATTCTTAGTCTTAATATTTAAAACTAAAAATCAATTAATTTCTGCCAAAATTTAACATGAAATGAAACCCTTATTATATATATAATATATAACAAGATGGATATGAAGTTTGTAGTTGACATGATCTCTTACAAGTTAGAAGTTGAAAGCAACAAAAACATGAGGGAGTTTAGTTAGTGGAGTACCACCACAATATGTAAGACTTAAGAGCAATTGACTTTGTCTAATTTCAAACTATACCAACAACCCACCAACTCAGCATGTACATATTTTGTAGTATTAGTAATACAAGGACATGATTTTCTTTCTTATTTTATCCAACAAATATCCGGTGGTGGTTTTGGGGCATACACGATTAGTTAGAATTCTCAAAAATTAACTCCAAATTATGACCCTAAATTTAAAATTTATAATTCATTTTTCGGTTCAATATTAAACTCAATTGAAATCATATTTTAAGAATTTGCCAAGAATTTTTCAAAACTTAAAGCCGGCCTTGCAAACATCCATATTTTCGATGATTCTTTGTCAAAATAATCTTAAATGTGACTCTAGTTTCTTCATAATTCTTTCTATACATGTTTGATATTGTTTATATATAAAAAAATTTAAAATTTAAAATAATGAGAACATATTTAATATTACAATTTAAGATGAGTAAAGTATTTATTATATATGTAAAAAAAAAAATTGTCCGTTTTAAAAGTATATTTTTAAGAAATAATTAGAAACAACAACATATAATTATTTTTAACCTTTACGCCATAATTTTGAGGATAACGTTTTCTGTTTTCAAAAATAAATTTCACAAAATACGTAATCAAATACGTTATAAATATGTATTTATTCAAGTAAAAATTTAAACATAAAAAAAAATTATGCCCCTTTAAAAGTAACTTAAATTTACTTAACATAGTATAATACAAAAATAATTTCAAAATTAGATAATAATACGACGACGTTGTGGTCTTATATAAATTTTACTTAAGGTTAAAAAAGGAATAAGGAATAGAGACGTTGGATAAGTTTGAAAAACAGTTAGAAAAGTAAGTGGTTTGCATATCGCCAATTCAGCCACAACCAACAGAAATTTAAAAATGTCTCTCTGCAGCCTTTCTTAGACTTAAGACCACGTCAAAAATAAACAAGAAACTTGCAAATCATTCTCCAAATCTGTCAAAATCGTGCTGTCCTGGCTGTAGATTATATTTATAGCCGTCGCAGATTTATTCGGATGGTATATAAACCTCTCCCCACGTTCTCTTTTCTTTTGCGAATTACATTTTCTTTTCTGTCAATAGGTAATTCTATCAATTCAACCAATCTCTTCTCTGTTCTTCCAACCACTTTTCTCTTTGTCTTCCACATTAGTTTCTAATCTTTCACCATTATAGTTCCGGTTCTTCATCTTCTATTGATAAGGCTTGGATTATGGATGATAATTAATTCTTGTTTTGTTATTAATTGCTTGAATTCAGAGATTGAGACTTGTTTATTAACTGATTTTTTGTTATTTTGATTGTGTTGGACAATGCATAATCCTTTTTGCTTTTCATGCTACAGGGTTTTTTTTTTTTTTTTTGGGTTAAATTTATTTGAACTAGTCTTTTCCACAATTTCATACTTTGTTGTTTGTGGGTTTATGTCATCTGACTCTTGGATATATGGTTGAAGGTATAGGCCTATTTGGTGAGGCATTAGTTCGATATTCCCAGAAATTTTGATCCTGCTGCTCTTTTTGCCATCTAATATTGAGAGACCTTGAAAGATTCAATAATGGCTGATTCAATGTCTGGACCTCTAGACCGACTCAAAGCAGGTTAGCTTTTTACATTTTTATTATGATTGAATATCTTGATTGATCATGTAATGAATTCTAACTAGATGGATAATCTCACATTATATGACAGCTACCGAGTACCAACATATGTTTGTCCACTAAGGACATTGATAAAAATGGCAAAAAGCTTTTTTTTCTTTTCTCCTGTTGGCTTGTTTCTTCAAAAAAAATCTTTGAGTTTTTCAGGTCATGAAAAACTCGATCATGAATGCTCTGAGGATGAGAGAAAGACGAGGCTTGGGTCTCTGAAGAAGAAGGCAATTAATGCTTCAACCAAGTTTAGGCATTCTTTGACAAAGAGAGGTCGAAGAAACAGCAAAGTGATGTCTGTTGCAATCGAGGATTGCCTTAATGCTGAGGAAATGCAAGCAGTGGATGTATTTCGACAAGCACTTATATTGGATGAACTACTGCCCTCTAAACACGACGATCACCATATGATGCTAAGGTCTATTTTATTTCCTTGTTCATTTTATATAGATATCAGTTAACATCTACAATTATCTTATAGTATGCAACAAATTTGGTCAAATGATGTTTTCCTTAGTGATAAAATAAAGCAAAGAGGATTCATAACTAATTGCATAATTGATGCAGATTTTTGAAGGCCAGGAAATTTGATGTTGAGAAAACAAAGCAAATGTGGGCTGATATGCTCCAGTGGAGGAAGGATTTTGGTGCTGACAAAATCATGGAGGTATTTATGAAATGGAAGCGCTTTCATTTAACCCACTAAACTATCATATTATCATGTATGTTATTTAACTTTCTCCATTTGTTTGTCATTGTTAAGGAGTTTGAATTCAAGGAATATGATGAAGTCTTAAAATATTACCCTCAAGGACATCATGGAGTCGATAAGGAAGGTCGACCTGTTTACATTGAATGCTTGGGTCAAGTCGACTCAAACAAGTTGATGCAAGTCACCACGATGGATCGTTATGTGAAATACCATGTTAGAGAGTTCGAGAGAACCTTTGTTGCCAAGTTCCCAGCCTGTTCAATTGCAGCAAAGAAGCACATTGACCAGAGCACAACTATTTTGGATGTGCAAGGAGTGGTATGGGATGATTGTTATTATTTTATTCCAAGTTATATGTGGGAATATCACCCACAATGTTATATTGAGCTAAAAGAGATTGCACTAAAATCCAGTATGAATGATGCTTCAGGGACTTAAGAGCTTCAACAAAGCTGCAAGAGACCTTGTTCAGCGCCTCCAGAAGATTGATGGTGACAACTATCCTGAGGTACTCATTTTATCTCCATTGGTTCATCTTTGTTTATTTCCTCGGGATAATTCTAATTCAATGTTTTGTTTATTATAGACCTTGAACCGCATGTTCATCATTAATGCTGGTTCTGGATTCAGACTCTTATGGAACACAGTTAAATCGTTCCTTGACCCCAAGACCACCGCAAAAATACATGTATGCTTTTTGTTCTCTTTACCTTAAACCAACTCCAATTTGATTTTGTATTGTCACTAACCAACTTGATGCTTTATTTGACAGGTTCTAGGGAACAAGTACCAGTCCAAGTTGCTTGAAATAATCGATGCTAGGTAAGTTTATCTTTTCTTTAGTGTATCTGGTTTCTAAATTTTGCTTCCTGAATAACAGTTTTGCGAGGTTTCGCAAGATTGCTAATTGAAGAATGTGATGGTGGCATGTATTTTAATCTTCTATGTAAATATGGTCCAGTGAGCTGCCAGAGTTTCTGGGTGGTACCTGTACTTGTGCTGATAAAGGTGGGTGTTTGCGTTCTGATAAGGGTCCATGGAATGATCTGGATATAATGAAGGTAATTAACTACAATCAATAACTTCTTTTTAATCTGTTGGCATTATTTAACATAAATTCACAGAGTTTTTTTAACAGATGGTTGAAAATGGTGATGCAAACTGCTTGAGGAAAACTTTGTTAGGCATTGAGGAGAAGACAATCTCTGAAGACGAGAATTCATGGTCTAAGGTACTCAGTTTATAGTTTGTAGTATAAACAAAATCATTTGCACAATGCCATTGAAACTGTCTTTATCTCAACAATGAAATCTAATCTTCCTTTTCCTTTTGGTTGTTGCCATTGCTTGAAGAGATGTGATTCCTTCAACTCAGAAACAGCTGCACCAAAGGAGCATGTGCATCGCAGTCTCTCCCCGGTCCTTGAAGTAAGTTTACTAAACTTCTATTTCATTTTGGTTATGCATAGAAACTAAAAGGTTGACCTCCGTAGAGTTGCTGAAGTAAAATCATGAATCATATACATCCACATTTTGATTTATGTCAACAAATTTCCACATTCTGCATTGTTTTTCTTCACATTTTAACGGTTTCAGTGTACAATTCTCAAGTTTTGTTTCTATATTGCAGTCTCCTGTTAAAAGAAACTACAATGATTCCTATGAGTTTGAAAAATCCATTCCAGTTGACAATACTAGTGATGCTTCTTGGCTGAAATCAATGCAAAACAATAAGTTTACCGATTCCAAAGGTACATAATTTGTTTACATGATGTTTCAAGTGTAGTTTTTTCTTTACAATTTCAATGCTCCAAACATGTTATTCCTTTGTATCACAGACTGTTATCCAGTAGGAGGTGGCTGCAAGAATCCTGAAGGAATATTTGGTGGGATATTGGCCATTGTCATGGGCATTGTTACCGTGGTTCGTTTGACGCGAAACATGCCAAGAAAACTCACCGAAGCTGCCCTGTATGGCAGTCCTGTTTACTACGGTGACACAATGATGAAAGGCCATGTCCACAAGTTGCACGCACCCCATATGTCGGGCGCTGAACACTTGTCAATGATGAAGCGCATGGCAGAACTAGAGGAGAAGGTAAACACTCTCAATTCAAAACCAACAACAATGCCACCGGAAAAAGAGGCAATGTTGAATGCTGCTCTAAGCCGGGTGGACGCCCTGGAGGAACAACTAGTAGCCACCAAGAAGGTACATATACAAACATGTTTCCATTTTCGTTTCCAAAAATAATATTTGTTTGTTGTTGAGTTGATTTGTGCATAATTGTGTTTTGATCTTCTTCTGTTGTGAAGGCACTTGAGGATTCACTAGCCCAACAACAAGAACTCCTTGTTTACATTGAGAAGAAGAAGAAGAAGAAGAAATTGGTAAGTTATTAGCATACTTATGCAATGTTGTTTCAGATATATATGAAGTGTTATTCACATCTCATTTTTTAATATTAAATTTGGGATTTGAAATGCAGTTTTCCTGGTGAGTTTGATGAAGAAAACAGCTTGGTTTTGTGTAATATTGGTGGCGATGGAGATACTATCCCTCTTTGTTTTGTGTAATATTCAGTTTTCAAAGCCTCTTTTGTTTTTTATACAATTTGCACTTTCTTCTTCTTAATTGTGTATATTTTTGAGAGTTGAGGTCTTCAGGACTTCTTGGTTCCTTCCACAACTCGATGTAGTGCCAAGTACGTTTACAGCCATTGCTAACAATGGAAAGAATAGATTTGATTCAATTAACACAGACTACAGGTTTATGAATTTCCTGTGTGTCAAATTTCAATACTTTCTCATCTCATAAACATAAAATTAAGAGGAAAAATTCATAAATATTAACTTTATTATCAATTTGTCAAAATAAATGTTTAGCTCTTAAAAATGAATTCCTTTGCCAGCTCAATTTTCATCCATATTATACAATCAAAAATTAAGACAAATACTCATAAAGTATATAACATTGTTAAATTCATTGAATAATAAATTAACACTCAGATAAACATTCAATTTTAAAATTTATAAAATCAACAGTATTTTCATATATGTTATTGTTATGAAAGTCTGTTAAGACTTTATTTCATATTCAATTTTGAAATAGACGCCCTAGATGCTAAGGGAAAATTATGCGGATCTCATTAAAAGTTAGTATTTACAAACACTTTTTTAGCTTTGTTTCAAAGCACGGCAAAATCATCATAATTCCAAACACCACCTTAATACAAAGGGTTGAGTTAAAAAAAGGACCTAAATGGGTCACAATATGAAATAAAACACAAAAGCTTATATACGATAATCTAAGCCCTCGAAATTATATGAATGCTCGCTTCAAATATTACATTCAAAGAGAGAGAGTTGTAATGCATCACAAACAACACGAACATAGATTCAACACACAATTACTCAATAACATAATAGTTACTAAAATCATAAAAATAAAATAAAAAATTCCTTACAGCAGGGTTCTTATGGCCTTTAAGTTGACACGAAATTATACTGTTCAAAGCCACATATGCTCGGGAACGTCAAAATGGTTCGGATTGTATTACAAGCTTGTATAGATATGGCATGGTTTAGTAACAGTCAAGTAGTTCGTGTGCTCTTTCACCATCGGTAAAACCTCTTACCAGCAAAACTTCTTTTTCTGGTACACACACAGGAAATATCAGCCAGAAATAATGAATTAAAATAGAATTTATTTCTTACATTGTATATAAATATAAGATAATCTATCTACCAATCAACCTACCCGGAACTTGGCTTCTTCTTGACTGTCTATGAAAGCAAGGAGTTCTTCTTGCCTCATTAAAGCTTCATGAAGGGCCTGCACGAAACAACACAAAACCAACTTAATCGTTTCTGAAAAATTGTGGTCAAAAGATGCATGACCAAACACAAAAGATACACCTGAAATGCATGAATAGTGACACATACAACAACTACCACAATAACAGGTGCAGTAGATGAATGCCACAAAATGGAAACTGTAGATCTGTCAATCAAGGAATAAAAAAGTATATGTAGATATTCCTAGCATGTAAATAGATGCTGATAACATAATTATGCCATGCTCCTTGGCATATGTCGAGGTGAAATGCTGGCACCAACCTACTTATACTTTTTCCTATCACTTCATAAATTTATTCTCCTTTTCTGTTGCTTTAGTCAAAGATTTATTCTCCTTTTCTGTTGGTTTAGTCAAAGATGGTGCCTAACAGCTGTGAAGGGCAGAGGCATCAGATAGAATGATAAAGAGTCCAATAACACCTACAGTAATACATACTCCAACGGGTTTTCTGTTCATCAAGATAACTGACCAAGTCTATGATGAAGAAGACATAATGCAATTCGTATCAACTATTCAGATGTCACCCGGTGATTTACAGAAGAGCTTCATAGACGAAGTTGTAGCTGAGAAGTTAATAGTGCCAAGGACATGACGATTAACATTACTGCATTAATTTCAATGATCCAAACTTTAGAAATCATACCTTCTTAGTAGCAATCAGCTCTGCTTCTAGGGCATCTACTCGACAAACGGCAGCATGCAGCAATTCCTCTTTCTCATAAGGCATCTCAGATGGTTTTGCTTGAAGTGTATCAACTTTCTCCTCAAGCTCGCCTAATCTTTTCAGAACAGTGGAAAGGAGATCTGCCTCGGTAAAAGTTGGGCTCGGTGATGGGGGCCGAAATTCCTCCTTTTCATTTGCATCAACAGCAACCTCAGGAATATTTGGATCATGATTACTTGATGTGTCAGGAAGCCTCTTGGTAATACGGTATGCCACCGAGTGGAATACAGTTAGAAGTGTCACAAAGAAGGCAATAAGTGCTACCCAAATCCGTGCAAATAACCCTTCTGGAGTCTTCAACGTGGAAGGTTGGGGAAGAGTACCTACATTAGCAAATTTAAGTTCAGTTCGTTGAGTATATTTGTATCAAGAACCAAACTAATTTATGAATGATAATAAAATGCAAATTGCCCAACTAGTTACATCACTATATGATTATAAACATCACAAAAATTGCATAAGTTTCCCCACTGAACACTGAAACCTTCAGATTGTGCTTTCCTTCTTTTTTCTTTAACCAGGAATCCCTTGGTATGTGAACTGAGTATAACCTTTAAAAGTCAGGAACCCTCGGGATATAATATTTATATCCCAAGTAGATGGCCCTTAATTTGAATATTTTGACCTCTTGGTTTAAAATCAAGGGTTGACTCACCCACATTTTTTTATACCTAGAAATTCCTCAACCGTCATGCATGCACCATGTTCTAAATTAGGGACTAGTGTCAAACCTACAACCTTGATAGTCACAAAACTTGGGGGATATGGATACCCAAGCAGGTGGCCCCAAGGTGTTTTGAACTCCTAATCTCTTAATTGAATTCAACGGTCAAAGCATAACAACATGAGAAAAGACTACACGCCACTCATAATTGTAGCAAATAAACAATAAACACAATAGCAGGCTCGTTAACCTTTGGAAGCAGAAGGCCACTGGAGAGATGCTTGCTTCTTCCAGCCAGCATCAACGGCTTTATCAACCATGGGAACATATTCATCATACCCAGAGAAGCTTGCAGCATAGCTTGGTTTTCCAACTACTTTAGCCTGAAATTCATGAAAAAATAAATAAATAAATCAAAGAATTAACTTCCACTGTTTGCAAACAACATTTGATAATTTGATAAAACTTAGGATAGAAAATAAGACATAAGATAAAATTTTCTATCCTAAGTTTGTCAATTTGCAATCACAATTTGCGAAAACTGGCCAAGAAAAGAGTGCAACAGCTATTCTAAGTCAAATATATCAGGACATATCCACCTCTTCATAAAACTTTTAAACTTTTTCCTTAAATAAAAATTTCTTGCTTCTGAGGGTAGTTACTCATGCAGGAAACACCTCAATTTTCAATAACATAAACTAAAATTATAATTGCAATCGCACAAAAAAAGTCCAAAACCTACTTCTTCACGGACAGGAGTCAATCGAAGATGTGAATAACTCTTCATTGCCTTTGGGGAAGCAACGTCTTCTGCTTCTGACCCAGACTCAGCAGTGGATGTATCACTACCTTTCAACTGCTTCAGAATGGTACCAAAAGAAAGAAGTGAAAATTTAACTAGAAACGGAGATAATTAAAGAAAAGCTATGAGCTTCATGAACTGATAATAATTAAAATGGTCATACCATTGGTGGCTTAGCATAAGCAATGACTTTCCCCTCACCATTTAAAACTTTCACAATCTGCCTAGCACGCCGTGCTTCTCCATTAACGAGCATCTGATACAAGTGAATAAATATCAGCCAATATTTGTAATAACAAACAAATGGTAATGGTAATAAAAAGCATGTAGTAGTATTTCCATCAAATTAGAAATAATAAGCTCAGCACACAACCTTCAGTATCCCTGGGTTTTTCCATGGTCCCTTATCAGACCGGAGGCAACCTCCCTGATCTGCACAAGTACAGCTACCTCCAAGAAACTCTGGCAACTCACTGTATGTGCAGCAAAAAGGTACATAAGATGTAAAACCAGTTAACCCAGTAACAAAAATGAATTATGCAAAATAGATTAAAAGAACAATCAGAAGAGTTAAGAAAGAGACAATAACACATGTATTACAAATCTTTTACCTGGCATCAATTATCTCAAGCAATTTGCTCTGGTACTTGTTTCCAAGAACCTACATTAACCGTAGCCAACAAAAAATAACTAAACAAGTATACAGCATGATGTAAAATCTCAGTAGCCAGACAAAGTTTTGAACTACTTCATAAATATATATAAAAAAAAAAGTAATATAGCATACATGAATCTTGGAAGTTGTTTTGGGATCTAGAAAAGTTTTCACGGTGTTCCACAGCAGCCTAAATCCAGGACCAGCATTGATGATAAACATTTGACAGAGAGTCTGCATCATTTAAAAAGTGCAGAAATTCAAGATTGACATAAAAAATAAATTTCAGTCAATATATAATATCAAATTTTGAACAAAAGCAATGAAGACTTAGATCAAATTAAGGTTGCATACCTCAGGATAATTATCACCATCAATCTTCTGAAGCCTCATTATGAGTTCCCGTGCAGACTTGGAAAAATTCTTAAGGCCCTAAACAATTGAAAAATCAGAAAACATCAAGGATGAGTGATTAGACATTTTGATTGTACCTAAATATACACAACATGACACTAGCATTACGAGATCACCAAAAACATACCACGCCTTGGACGTCTAAAATTGTAGTACTTGAATCAATGTGCCTCTTTGCAGCAATTGTACAAGCTGGGAACTTTATCGCAAATGCTCTTTCAAACCCTTGAACATGATACCTTATATAACGATCCATATTAGTAACTTGCATAAGTTTGTTTGGATCAACTTTTCCCAATCTTTCAATGTAAACAGGTCTCCCCTCCTTGTCCACGCCATGATAACCATGAGGGTAATAATTTAAAACTTCATTCATCTCTTTGAACTCAAAATCCTGATAATACAAGGAAACACTGTTAACAAGGGTCCTTTGACAATGCAATTTTAGGCAAATTTGTCAACTGTGGTTACCTCCAAAATGGTGTCAGCACCAAATTCCTTCCTCCATTGAAGCATATCAGCCCACATGTGCCTTGCCTTGTCAATGTCAAACTTCCTTGCTTTTAAAAACCTGAGAGAAAAGTAAGTCCTTATTGTTACTACTACCAACATTCAAACATAGGTGAAACGCGATCACCCGCATTATTAACATAATCACACTAGAAATATTAAGGAAACCACAGAAAACCAAGCCAACAAAGTCAATCAATGTTAAACAGTTAAGCGGTTACAAATAAGCAGGAAAAATTTAACAAACAAAAATAACAAATGCTAAGAAACATAGAACTAAGTACTAAGAAGTTTTTAATCCATACTTAGAACCTTGGAAAAGAAAAACAGTATGTGTTATAAGTTTTTAATCCATACTTAGATCCTTGGAAAAGAAAAACAGTATGCGTTATACAAAACACTATATGTACTACAAGAGATCCTCGGAGGCAACAGTGCAAGTTTTTTTTAATCAATATTTAAGAAATATTTTAGTATACATAAGGCATGTTAGCATAATAAAACACTTTTATATACGGTAAAAGAAGAAAGGCATAAAAGAAGGAAAATGAAAGTAAAAAAAGATTACACGCATAGGAGTTTATTTAGTAGAAAAAACGAGGATCTTAGCACCTTAACATCATGTGATAATCATCATGTCTTTCAGGCAGCAACTCATCCATAATTAATGATTGTCGAAATGCATCAACAGCCTGTAGCTCCTCAACATCCCGGACATCCTCGATTGACACAGAGCTGACCCGGCCATCACTTTTCCTTCTACTACTCTTTTTCTTTAGAGAATGCTTGAATTTAGAGGATGCATTTAATGCTTTCTTCTTCAAAGACCCAATCCTTGTTCGCCTTTCATCCTCAGAGTTCTCAAAATCTGACTTCCTTTCTCTCCTCTCATCACTACCTGAGAACCCCTCAAAACCTGCCCCATGGTAAAAATTAAATATAATAAACCAAAAACTGTTAGTCTTAAACGTGGATAAATAAAGGAATGATACATTACTACACTGCAGCAAGTGACTTACTGCATGTATCAAAAAACAGGAAGTTGCCTTTGATATCCTTGTTCTCAAAATAACAGTAATGGGTCATAATAATTACGGAGTAGTTTCTTGTTTGCTGAGGCGCAAAAAGAAATAGGAGTAACTTATCCATTTTCCACTTCTTACAGTTGATGAAAATTATTGTACCAATGTAACAGTAGGTTGCACAGAATACAATCTAATCACAACCAATTTAAGAACAAACCCAAAAGTTCGAGTCCAAAATATAAAAAGACTTCATATATTAAGCAAGTTTCACATACACCCAAGCAACAAAATTAATTGTATATCAAAACAACTTCAAACCTAAGTCCTACAAATACAAAAACACCTTTTAAATTATTCAAGTTAAAAAGAATTTAAAATTTATTTTCACGTTACAAATTCTTCATTCTAGAACCAATTGAAATAAAAATTTTAAAAAAATTAAAAAAAAAAAATCACTGATCTCATCTGAGTACTGACGCTAATCCTACTGTCTCGGTCAATCAAGTCAATTCTTCTCACTAAAAGCTACGACAAAGATTAAAACTGGAAAAAAAGAAGAAGGAAAAACTACGGTAAAACCCTAGCAACAGAAAATTAGAGAAAATAAATAAATTAAATTACATGAAAACAGAAAATAGAGAAATAAACGCGCGATCGGAAGTGAAGAGCTGATACTCACAAGGCCTAGCGAACCGATCCAGCGGACCCGACATCTCTCGGCGGCGCGTCGGGGAAAAAGAGGCACCGCACCGGCACTCTTGGCTTCAGTAAAGAATCGATCCGTTCAATCAATACACAAGCGCGCACGCACACACACACACACACACAATATCAAAACCCTTATATTAGTCCAAACAGACTCAGCGAAACCGAAATTCAACCAAAATTCAGAAAACAGAGAGTGAAAAACAAAATAATAAAATAAACAAACAAATAATGTACCTATATTTTCGGTGATATCTCAATATCGACACGCGTCACGAGAAAGATCGGACGGTGATAAATGAGTCTAACCGTGACGGAAAATATTAACAATAAAACATAAAAATAAACGAAAATTATAATTTTTGGAGGAAAATAAATTAAAATTCGCCAAGTAAAACGACGGCAAACAGAGAAGAGAGAAGCGGGCCGGGTAGAGAGAGGTGAGGGGAGATTTCATATAAGGGACGTGGGGTTGATAGGTGGGGCCCACGAAATTGGATAATTGGAAATGCCACGTGGAAGAATCCGCCGGTGGTAGTTGTGAATATGCCAAGGTTTGTAATTGTACAATGATTTGGTCATTCTCACTCTGCCCCCAAATTTTATAAATAAATATCACTTTTATTATTATTTTTTTTCATTCTTATATTTTTTTTTTTTTTGTAGAATTATACTTTTCTTTCTCTCTCTCTCTCTCTCTCTCTCTCTCTCTCTCTCTCTCTCTCTCTCTCTCTCTCTCTATATATATATATATATATATACACACATATAATTATCACTCAAATGGTAAGTATATATTAATAAACAATGGTAACATTAAAATACAAATTAATTTACTGTTTTAATAATGAGCCACTTATTTTTATTTTTGTTAGGAAAAAAATTTACGGTTTTCATTCTTACATTTAGTACGAGTAAATAAACTCACCCATCATCGTTGATGGTCCTTTAAATCATGACATTATATGCTTTAAATTGAGAATTAGTAAACGTAATTTAAAGGATAAATAATTTATTTTAAAACTTGTATTTAAAGAAATAAAAATAATAATTTATACTCGTGGTCTAATTTATAATATCACAAACTTCAAATAAGGTATATAATATAATAATTTTTGTGCTCAATTATTTAGTCAACCAACACGATCGTTCATGTGTTTTATTTATTTATTATATAAATGCATACTTTTTCTTTTTCTTTTTCTTTTTCTCTTTTTCTTATTCTTTTTCATTTCCTTTTTCTTTTTCTTTCTTACGAGATGAATTCACAATTATAAATATGTTTCTCAATTAGTTGGTTTTTGTTTGTTTCAATTTTTATAGGGTGGATGAATTTTGATCTTACAAAATACATAAACTCATCTCAATTTTTGATTGTATAAACATAAAAGAATTATTTCTTAAAAAGGGAACAAAATGAGAAGTTTCTTCAAATTAGTCCATCACAACAAACATTACAAACTGATTTTGTCAACTTGTACAGAATGACATTGGATTAAACAATGAAATTGGTATATTCCTATATTCTTTTGACTTTATCTCTATCACAATGTCACTTCAATAAGCAATAAATAAATCATTTTAAATAGGTAAAGTGCACCTTCAGTTTCCCATTTATAACCATAGTCAAATTGCAGCAACCATATTGGTACCATAATTAATGATAATAATTGACAATTACAATTTATAATAACTGTTTGCTTCTATAATCAACTTTGTATATTCTAATACCTGGATTTAGGAAGATTCAAGAGCATAACACACAATTTGATGGTGAAGAAATGTCAGCACAATCACGAACACTAAACATGCCATTTGTCAAAATATGATTAGATTAGCAAAAATCAAGTGAGATGTGGCAGCTGTCCTAATTGAAAAGTCTACTCAGCTACACAACCAACCAATTTTATAAAGCAGCCAAGTTCATAATTCTAAATTCTTATAGAAGGGTCCATCGATAGCAATAGCATTGCTTCTTCTTACCTAAAACTAATGTAAAAGTTTACTATTGTTTAATGCCTACCTAACCTGCAAATTTTAGTGCCCAGATGATTCAACTGGCTTTCAATAGGAAGATGGCTCAATAAGTAATTTTATAAATGCTGCAAAAGATTCAGTTAAATTCGTTAGATTCAATTACAACAGCTTTAACAACTACTCAAATTTATCATAGTGCAACGGATCCGATTCGATTTGAAATCACTAAAAATTGAATTAAAAAAATTAAAATCAATTTTTTTAAATAGATTCTAATTTTAAAGATTTTAAAATTAGAATCGAACTGAATAACCGGTTTAAATTAAATATAAAAAATTATTTTTTAAGTAA
>JAXCLQ010000010.1:6776478-6789135 GCA_035584115.1 Cedrela odorata | reverse complement strand
TGCAAGTTTTTTCATTTAATTAACAAATGATGTTGGGTTGGGGTAGGTCATGTCAACATCTCTCTCTCTCTCTCTCTACACCTATCAGTGTCAATAATTCAACCTTTAATTTCAGCCCAAATTTAACATTAAATGAATATGAAGTTTGTAGTTGACATGATCTCTTGCAAGTTAGAAGTTGAGAGCAACAAAAAAACATGGAGTCTAGCTAGTGGAGTACCGCGAAAATAAGAGCAATTGGCTTACCAAATTCCTACTACCAACAACCCCACCAACTAACCACAAATATTGTAATCTTATTCTAAATTAGTACACCAAAAGCCATTGTTTTATTTCTTTACTCGTGTAAAAAGTTTTTTCATAATTCATTCTAATAACATCTCTCTAAATTATATATACATATATATAAAATAAAACATATACATTATAAAATTATTTTATAAAAATAAAGACATGTTTTTAATAATATAAAATGTGTTTGATAATGTTTATGAAAAATAATTTTTTTTAAATAAAAAATAATAAGAGCATGTTTAGTATTATTATTAAAAATAGGTAAAGTAGTTATTATAAAGAAAAATTGGTTGTAAATTTGCTTAATATAGCATAACATAAAAATAATTTGGTAATTAGATAGTAATAGGATGAGGTGGTGGTCGTATATAAACTTTGTTTAAAGGTTAAATAAAGGAAAAGAGACGTTAGATAAGTTTGAAAAACAGTTGGAAAAGTAGTGGTTTGCATTTTTTTTTTTATTTCTCTCAAGCAAATCATTCTCCAAATCTGTCAAAATCGTGCTGTCCTGGCTGTAGATTATATTTATAGCCGTCCTTTAAGGTACCACAATTCAGCAGACTTATTCGGATGATATATAAACATCTTCCCACATTCTCTTCTTTTTGATAATTATATTTTCTTTCTCTGTCAATGGTAATCTATCAAATTCAAATCATTCTCTTCTCTTCTCTTCCTACAGTTTTCTTTAATTTCTCTTTGTCTTCCACGTTAGTCTCTAATCTTCCCCCATCACAGTTCATGTTCTTCATCTTCTCTTGATAAGGCTTGGAATATGCATGATAATTAATTCTCTTCCCTTGTTTGTTTTGTTATTAATTGCTTGAATGCAGAGATTGAGACTTGATTATTAACCGATTTGTTGCTTTTCTTTGCTGATCTTTTCAAGGTTTTGGATAGCTAAGAATTATGTCATTTATGGTTTCCACAGAGTTTATTACATCGATATATGTGTCCACAGACATGAAAATTCTTTTCCCATTTTGATTGTATTATGCAATGTATAATCCTTTTGTGCTTTACATATTAAGGGGTGTTTTTTGGTTAATTTATTTGAAATAGTCTTTTTAATACCAAGTCTTACAATTCCATTCTTTGAATTTTGTATTTATGTCATGATGATATGCTATGCTTATATATTGATTCTATGTCTACTTCTGAATGTTTTCATTTCCTGACTTTTGGATATGATTGAAGGTATAGGCGTATTTGGTGAGGCATTAGTTCGATATTCCCAGAAATTTTGATCCTGCTGCCCTTTTTGCTATCTAGTATTGAGAGACCTTGAAAGATTCAATTATGGCTGATACAATGTCTGGACCTCTAGACCGACTCAAAGCAGGTAAGCTTTCTACATTTTTTTTTATCATGATTGAATATCTTGATTGATCATGTAATGAATTCTAACTAGATGGCTTGTCTCAAATTATATGAGGACTACCAAGTACGAGTATATGTTTGTTCACCAAGGGCATTGATTAAAATGGCAAAAGGCTTCTTTTTTTGTCCTGTTGACATGTTTCTTCCTAAACATCTTTGGATTTGTAAGTTCTTTCTGTCATCTATATTTTCAGGTCATGAAAAACCCGATGATGAATACTCCGAGGAAGAGAGGAAGACGAGACTAGGGTCTCTAAAGAAGAAGGCAATTAATGCTTCAACCAAGTTTAGGCATTCTTTGACGAAGAGAGGTCGAAGAAACAGTAAAGTGATGTCTGTTGCAATCGAGGATTGCCTTAATGCTGAGGAAATGCAAGCAGTGGATGCATTTCGACAAGCACTTGTCTTGGATGAACTACTAGCCTCTAAACACGATGATCACCATATGATGCTAAGGTCACTTTTATTTCCTCGTTCATTTTATATAAATAACAGTTGACATCTACAATTATCTGATATTATGCCACTAATTTTGTTAAATGAAGTTTTCATTAGTGATAAAGGAAAGGTATCATAACATGTTGGGTAATTGATGCAGATTTTTGAAGGCCAGGAAATTTGACGTTGAGAAAACAAAGCAAATGTGGGCTGATATGCTCCAGTGGAGGAAGGATTTTGGTGCTGACACAATCATGGAGGTATTTATGAAATGGTGGTGATTTCATTTAACTCACAAAACTATCATATCATTTATGTTATTTAACTTTCTCCATTTGGTTTTCTTTGTCAAGGAGTTTGAATTCAAGGAATTTGATGAAGTCATAAAATACTACCCTCAAGGACATCATGGAGTTGATAAGGAAGGTCGACCTGTTTACATTGAATGCTTGGGTCAAGTTGACTCGAACAAGTTGATGCAAGTCACCACGATGGATCGTTATGTGAAATACCATGTCAGAGAGTTCGAGAGAACCTTTGTTGCCAAGTTCCCAGCCTGTTCAATTGCAGCAAAGAAGCGCATTGATCAGAGTACAACTATTTTGGATGTGCAAGGAGTGGTATGTGATGATTGTTATTATTTTATACCAAGTTATATGTGGGAATGTCACCCATAACGTTATATTGAGCTAAAAGAGATTCCACTAAAATCCAATACGAATGATGCCTCAGGGACTAAAGAGCTTCAACAAAGCCGCAAGAGACCTCGTTCAGCGCCTCCAGAAGATTGATGGTGACAACTATCCTGAGGTACTCATTTTATCTCCATAGGTTCAGGTTAATGTTACCAGTGAGATTCTTTGTTTGTTTCCTTGGGATAATGCTAATTCAATGTTTTGTTTATTGTAGACCTTGAACCGCATGTTCATCATTAATGCTGGTACCGGATTCAGGCTCTTATGGAACACAGTTAAATCGTTCCTCGACCCCAAGACCACTGCAAAAATCCATGTACGCTTTTGGTTCTGTTTACCTTCTTAAACTCGCTATGTTCTGATTCGTGATGTCACTAACCAACTTGATGCTTTATTTATCAGGTTCTAGGCAACAAGTATCAGTCCAAGTTGATTGAAATAATCGATGCTAAGTAGGTTTATCCATTCTTTAGTGTATCTAGTTTATACATTTGCTTCCTGAATACCAGTATCACGAGATTCTTTAGTGTATCTAGTTTAATCTTCTATCTAAATATGTTCAGTGAGCTGCCAGAGTTTCTGGGTGGTACCTGTACTTGTGCTGATAAAGGTGGGTGTTTGCGTTCTGATAAAGGTCCATGGAATGATCCGGATATAATGAAGGTAATTAACTACAATCAATAACTTCTTTTTATCTGGCCGCATTATTTAATATAAATTAGATATTACAAAGTTTTTTTTTATTTTACTATTGAGGCAGATGGTTCAAAATGGTGATGCAAAATGCGCAAGGAAAACTTTGTCAGGCATTGAGGAGAAGACAATCTCTGAAGACGAGAATTCATGCTCAAAGGTACTCAGTTTACAATTTGTGTTATATAAACAAAATCATTTGCACATTGCCATTGAAACTGTCTTTATCTCAACAATGAAATCTAATCTTCCCTTTCCTATTGGGTACTGCCGTTGCTTTAAGAGATGTAATTCCTTCAACTCAGAAACAGCTGCACCAAAGGAGCATATGCATCGCAGTCTCTCCCCCGTCCATGAAGTAAGTTTACCGAACTTCCATTTCATTTTTGTTATGCATAGCAACTAAATGGTTGATCTCCATAGAGTTGCTGAAGCAAAATCATGAATCATATACGTCCACATTTTGATTTATGTCAACAAATTTCCACAATCTGCATTGTTTTCTTCACATTTTAATAGTTTCAGCGTTCTCAAGTTCTATTTATATATTGCAGTCTCCTGTTAACAGAAAGTGCAATGATCCCTACGAGTTTGAAAAATCCATTCCAGTTGACAAGACTATTGATGCTTCTTGGCTGAAATCAATGCATAACAATAAGTTTACTGATTCCAAAGGTACATAATTTGTTTACATGATGTTTTAAGTGTTGTTTTTCTTTACAATTTCAATATTGCCCCCAACATGTTATTCCATGTGTAACAGAGTGTTATCCAGTAGGAGGTGGCTGCAAGAATCCTGAAGGTATATTTGGTGGGATATTGGCCTTTGTCCTGGGAATAGTCACCATGGTTCGCTTGTCGCGAAACATGCCAAGAAAACTCACTGAAGCTGCTCTCTATGGCAGTCCTGTTTTCTATGGTGACACAATGATGAAAGGCCATGTCCACAAGTTGCAAGCACCCCCCATGTCAGGCGCTGAACACCTGTCAATAGTGAAGCGCATGGCAGAACTAGAAGAGAAGGTAAACACTCTCACCACGAAACCAACAACAATGCCACCGGAAAAAGAGTCAATGTTAAATGCTGCTCTAAGCCGGGTGGAAGCCTTGGAGGAAGAACTAGTAGCCACCAAGAAGGTACAGATACAAACATGTTTTCGCTTTCGTTTTTGGAAATAATATTTGTTGTTGAGTTCATTTTTGCATAATTGAGTTTTGATCTTCTTCTGTTGTAAAGGCACTTGAGGATTCAGTTGCTCAACAAGAAGAACTCCTAGCTTACCTAGAGAAGAAGAAGAAGAAGAAAAAGCTGGTAAGTTATTAGCATACTTCTGCAATGTTGTTTCAGATCTATAAAGTGTTATTCACATCTAATTTTTGAATTTTATGTTTGGGAATTGAAATGCAGTTTTCCTGGTGAGTTAATGATGATAGCAGCTTGGTTTTGTTCAACCCTCTGAGGATATAATGTATGTCAATACTAAATACGGGTGGCGATGGAGATATTCAGCCCCCACGAATACTTTTATCCCTCTTTGTTTTATGTAATATTCAGCTTTCAAAACCCCTTTTGTATTATGTACAGTTTGCAGTTTCTTCTTCTTCTTGGTAATTGTGTATATATTTGAGAGTTGAGGTCTTCAGGACTTCTTGGTTCCTTCCACATCTCGACGTAGTGCAAAGAATGTTTGCAACATTGCTAACAATGGAAAGAACATATTTGATTTAATTAACATAGCCTACATAGCCTATCAGTTGATGAATTTCCTGCCTGTCAAATTTACTAGATTATCAATTCATCAATGTAATGTTTTGCTCTTAAAAATGGATTGCCAGCACAATTTTCTTCCATATTACCCACCGAATGCTAATGTTGGCTTGGATTTGTAATTTGTTCCAAGTAAAAAGCTTCTTCAACCAATAAATAAATTAATTAAATTATGCTTTAACAAAATAATTTAATTTATTTTCTTTTAATATTCCATTATTTCAACTTTCATATGTTCATATTTAATTTTAAAATTTAAGACTCAGCATATCTTTCTCGTCCAAATGACACCAGAATTTCATGCAAAGCATTACGTCCCACAAGAAGGGGAATTCATTGCATGTTAAGTTTAAAATTCCTCAAGTGAAATGAGGAAAAAAAAAATCAACATAATGTTTTCATGCTCAATCTTGGACCTTTGTCGTGTACGTGATTGCTGTTATCATCTTAAGAGCAGAGGGTTAGAGTTTCTTCTTCACAAGAGAAGCTGAAAGGTTTACATTCAAAGCAGTTAAAAGAGGACCTGGCTGGCTCACAATATGAAATAAAACACAAATAGCTTATATACGATAAACTAAGCCCTCGAAATCATAAGTGCACTCGCTTCAAATATTACATGGAAAAAGAGAGTTGAAATGCAGCTCAAACAGCACGAACATAGTTCAACACATAATTACTCAAGAACATAATTGTGCATAAAACCAAAAAAAAAAATTCCTTACAGCAGGGTCCATATGGCCTCTAAGTTGACAAGAAATTACACTGTTCAAAGGCATATATGCTCAGGAACATCAACATGCTTTAGTTTGTATTACACACTAGTATGGATACGCCGTGGTTTAGTAAATCTCTTCTTTCACCACCAGCAAAACTTCTTTTTCTGATACACAAATTGGAAATATCAGCAAGAAATAATGAATTAAAATACAATTTATTTCTTATATTGTATATAGATATGAGATAATCGACCTATCAATCAACCTACCCGAAACTTGGCTTCTTCTTGACTGTCTATGTAAGCAAGGAGTTCTTCTTGCCTCATTAAAGCTTCATGAAGAGCCTACACAAAGCAACACAAAATCAACATAATTGTTTCTGAAAAATTATGGTCAAAAGATGCATGAATAGTGACACATATAACAACTACCACAAGAACAGAGTGCAGTAGATGAATGCCACAAAATAGAAACTGTAGATCTATTAATCAAGGAATAAAAATGTATATGGAGATATTCCTAGCATGTAAACGAGATGCTGATAACAAAATTATGCCACGCTCCTAGGCATATTGTAGAGGTGAAATGCTGGTACCAACTTACTTATACTGTTTCCTATCACTTCACAAATTTATTCTCCTTTTTCTGTTGGGTTAGTCAAATATGGTGCCTCACAGCTGTGGAGCTGAGGAATCAGATACAGAGTCCAACAATGCCAAGAGTAATACATACTCCAACAGGTTTTCTGTTCATAAAGATCACAGACCAAGAAGACATAATGCAATTCACATCAAATATTCAGATGTCAATGTCACCCAGTGATTTACATAAAAGCTTAATAGATGTAAGTTGTAGACGAGAAATTAAGGGTGTGTCGATGATATGATGATCAACGTTACTGAATTAATTTCAACAATCCAAAATTTAGCAATCATACCTTCTTAGTAGCAATCAGCTCTGCTTCTAGGGCATCTACACGACAAACGGCAGCATGCAGCAATTCTTCTTTTTCATAAGGCATCTCAGACGGCTTTGCCTGGAGTGCATCAACTTTCTCCTCTAGCTCACCCAATTTTTTCAGAACAGTGGAAAGGAGATCTGCCTCAGTAAAAGTTGGGCTCGGTGATGGGGGGCGAAATTCCTCCTTTTCATTTGCATCAACAGCAACCTCAGGAATATTTTGATCATGATTACTTGATGTGTCAGTAAGCCTCTTGGTAACACGGTATGCCACAGAGCGGAAGAGAGTTAAAAGTGTCATGAAGAAGGCAATAAGTGCTACCCAAATCCAAGCAAATAACCCTTGTGGAGTCTTCAACGTGGAAGGTTGGGGAAGAGTACCTACATTAGCAAATTTAAGTTCAATTTGTTGAGTATATTTGTATCAAGAACCAGACTAATTTATGAATGATAATAATATGTAAATTGCCTGATTAGCAACATCACTATATTATCATAAACATCACAAAAATTGCATAAGTTTCCCCACTAAATACTGAAACCTTCATATCGTGCTTTCCCTCGTTTTTCTTTAACCCAAGAATCCCTTGGTATGTGAACTGAGTACAACCTTTAAAAGTCAGGAACCTGTAGGATATGATATTTATATCCAAAGTAATGGCCCTTAAATTGAATATTTTGACCTTTTGGTTTAAAATCAAGGGTCATATCATTTGACCCACTCCCTTTTTTTAAATACCTAGAAATCCCTTGACCTTTATATGTGCAGCTAGTTCTAAATTGGGAGTGGTGCCAGAACTACAACCTTGATAGACACAAAACTTGGGGGATATGAATACCCAAGTTGGTGGCCCCAAGGAGTTTTGAACTCTTAATCTCTTAATTGAATCCAATGGTCTTTAACCACTCAGCCCAACCCCTTGGGATTCATTTGACTCACTCCTTAGGTCCAAAATATACAGCTTATGTAACATACTTAATCTGTCCTAGTCCTTTCTACACTGACACAGGACTATTTTAGTCCATGAAATCTGATGACTAAAAGGATATAATGAAAAAAGTTCCATTCCCTTAGATATTATTTTCAAGTTATAAAGTGAAAGGACACATATTTTACTCATCAACAGACCCCAGTCAGGTTTTGAGATGAATTAGCTTGAAGAGTAAGACAGTTTTAAATCAGAGCATCGGCAGCTTTGCATGTTTAAGTAACAAAGCTGGATTAAGAGTACTCATTGGACTCATGCCAAGCCCAGGGGGATTTGCAATTTATAGGCATGACGGAATTTTATGCAGAGCATCCACATAGTTCAGTAGCATAACAAACATGAGAAAAGACTACACGCAGATCACAGTTGTAGCAAATAAACAACAAATACAATAGCAGGCTCGTTAACCTTTGGAAGCAAAAGGCCTCTCAAGAGATGCTTGCTTCTTCCAGCCAGCATCAACAGCTTTATCAACCATGGGAACGTATTCATCATACCCAGAGAAGCTTGCAGCATAGCTTGGTTTTCCAACTACTTTAGCCTGAAAATTCATGAAAACAAATAAACATATAAATCAAAGAATTAACATCTGCTGTTTGTAAACATTTGATTATTTGATAAAAATAAATTCCTTGTACCATCCTTAGTTTATCTTATCTTATTTTCTATCACTACATAGATATTCTATACATAATTGCTTGTCAATTTGCAATCACAATGTGTAAAAACTGGACAAGAAAGAGTGCAACAGCTATTCTAAAGTAAAATGCATCAGGAGATATCCACCTCTTCATAACACTTTTAAATTTTTTCCTCAAATATAAATCTCTTGCTTCTGGGGTTAGTTACTCATGCAGGAAACATCTCGACTTTCAATAACAATCTAAAATTATAATTGCTCTCACACAACAAAAGTCCAAAACCTACTTCTTCACGGACAGGAGTCAATCGAAGATGTGAATAACTCTTCATTGCCTTTGGGGAAGCAATATCTTCTGCTTCTGACCCAGACTCGGCAGTGGATGTATCACTACCTTTTAACTGCTTCAGATTGGTACCAAAAGAAAGAAGTGAAAATTTAACTGGAAACAGAAATGACTAAAGTAAGACTGTGCCTTCATGAACTGATAATAATTAAAATGGTCATACCATTGGTGGCTTAGCATACCCAATGACTTTCCCCTCGCTGTTTAAAACTTTTACAATCTGCCTAGCACGCCGTGCTTCCCCATTAACAAGCATCTGTTACAAGTGAGTATGCAGCCAATATTTGTTTACAAACAAATGCTAACAGTAATAAAAAGCATACAACATTTAGTAGCATTTCCAGCAAGTTAGAAATAATAAGCCCAGTACACAACCTTCAATATCTCTGGGTTTTTCCATGGCCCCTTATCAGACCGGAGGCAACCTCCCTGCTGATCTGCACAAGCACAGCTACCTCCAAGAAACTCTGGCAACTCACTGTAGGTGCAGCAAAAAGGTTCATAAGATATAAAACCAGTTAACCCAGAAACAAAAATGAATTAGGCAAAATATATTAAAAGAATAATCCAACGAGTTAAGAAAGAGACAATAACACATGTATTACAGATCTTTAACCTGGCATCAATTATCTCAAGCAATTTGCTCTGGTACTTGTTTCCAAGAACCTACATTAACCGTAGCCAACAAGAAAAATATAACTAAATAAATACACAGCATGATGTAAAATCTCAGTAGCCAGACAAAGTTTTGAACTATTTCATAAATATATACGAAAAGCTATGTAGCATACATGAATCTTGGAAGTTGTTTTGGGATCTAGAAAAGTTTTCACGGTGTTCCACAGCAGCCTAAATCCAGGACCAGCATTGATGATAAACATTTGACAGAGAGTCTGCATCATTTAGGAAGTGCAAAAATTCAAGATTGATGTATCAAATAAATTTCAGTCCATATATAACATCACATTTTGTACAAAAGTAATGATTACTTAGAATGGATTAAGATTGCATACCTCAGGATAATTATCACCATCAATCTTCTGAAGCCGCATTATCAATTCCCGTGCAGACTTGGAAAAATTCTTAAGGCCCTGAACAATTGAAAATTCAGAAAAGATCAAGGATGAGGATTAGACATTTTGATTGCACCTAAATATACACAACATGACACTAGCATTAAGAGACCACCAAAAACATACCACGCCTTGGACATCTAAAATTGTAGTACTTGAATCAATGTGCCTCTTTGCAGCAATTGTACAAGCTGGGAACTTTATCGCAAAGGCTCTTTCAAACCCTTGAACATGATACCTTATATAACGGTCCATAGTAGTAACTTGCATAAGTCTGTTCGGATCAACTTTTCCCAATCTTTCAATGTAAACAGGTCTTCCCTCCTTGTCCACACCATGATAACCATGAGGGTAATAGTTTAAAACTTCATTCATTTCTTTGAACTCAAAATCCTGATAACACAAGGAAACACTGTTAATAAGGATCTTTTGAAAATGCAATTTTAGGAAAAATTGTCAACTGTGGTTACCTTCATAATAGTGTCAGCACTGAATTCCTTCCTCCATTGAAGCATATCAGCCCACATGTGCTTTGCTTTGTCAATATCAAACTTCCTTGCTTTTAAGAACCTGAGAGAAAAGTAAGGCTTTATTGTTACTACTACCAACATTCAAAAATAGGTGAAATGTGGTCATCTACTAATCACACTAGAAATATTAAGGCAACCACTCATTGAAAATGAAGCCAGCAAAGTCAAATCAATGTTAAATGGTTAAGCAGTTAGAACATGATCAGGACAAATATAATACAAGAAAATAACAAATGCTAAGAAACATAGAACTAAGTACTACGAAGGTTTTAATCCATAAGTAGATCCTTGGAAAAGAAAAAGAGTATGTGTTATACAAAACACAATATGTATTACAAGATCCTTGGAAGGAACAACGCAAGTTTTTGATCAATACTTGAGAAATATTTTAGTATACATAAGGCACATTAGCATAATATAATCCTTTTATACAGGGTAAAAGAAAGAAAGGCATAAGAGATTGAAAATAAAAGTAAAAAGTGATTACATGCGTGCAAGTATATTGTGTAGAAAAAATGAGGATCTTAGCACCTTAACATCATGTGATAATCATCATGTCTTTCAGGCAGCAACTCATCCATAATTAATGATTTTCGAAATGCATCAACAGCCTGTAGCTCCTCAACATCTCGAACATCCTCGATTGAAACAGAGCTGACCCGGCCATCACTTTTCCTTCTACTGCTTTTTTTCTTTAGAGAATGCTTGAATTTAGAGGATGCATTTAATGCTTTCTTCTTCAAAGACCCAATCCTTGTTCGCCTTTCATCCTCAGAGTTCTCAAAATCTGATTTCCTGTCTCTCCTCTCATCACTACCTGAGAACCCCTCAAAACCTGCCCCATGGTAAAAGTTAAATATAATAAACCTAAAACAGTTAGTCTTAAATGTGGATAAATAAAGGAATGATACACTTCTACATTGGCCAAAGTGACTTCCTGCACGTGTCAAAAAACAGGAAGTTGCCTTTGTTATCCTCCTTCTCAAAATAATTATAATCGGTCATAAACTATGGAGTAATTTCTCATTTGATGAGGTGCAAAAAGAAGTATGATTAACTTATCCCTTTTCCACTTGTTACAGTTGATGAAAATTAGTGTAGTAATGCAACAGTAGGTTGCACAGAATACTACAATCTGATAACAGCCAATTTAAAACAAACCCAAAATTTGAGTCCAAATATAAACAAGAATTGATATATTAAGCAACTTTCTCATAATCCCAAGCAAATAAATTTATTGCATATCAAAATAACTTCAAACCTAAGCCCTACTCCAAACACAAAACACGCTATAAATTATTCAAGTAAAAAAAGAATTTTAAATTTATTTTCACATTACATATTCTTCATTCGAGAACCAATTGAAAATAAATTAAAAATAAATTAAAAAAAAAAAAAAAAAGAAGAGTTCACTGATATCATCTGAAGCTTATCCTACTGTCTTGGTTCTATCAAGTCAGTTATCACTAAAAGCCACAACAAAGCTTAAAACTGGTAAAAATAAAAAATAAAAAATAAAAAAAGATGAAAAACTATAGTAAAGCCCTAGCAACACAAAATTAAATTAAATTAAAACAGAAACAAAAGCGATTGAAGAGCTGATACTCACAAGGCCTAGCAAACCGATCCAGTGGACCCGACATCTCTCGGCGGCGCGTCACGGAAAACGAGGCACCAACACTCTTCGCTTCAGTAAGGAAACTATCCGGTCAATCAACCGATAAAACAAGCACACACTATATCCAAACCCTTATTCTGGCCCAAACAGAAGCAGCGAAACCCAAATTCCACCAAAATTCAGAAAATAGAAAAATAAAAAACAAAATTAAACAAATAATGTACCTATATTTTTGGTGATATTTCAATATCGATACGCGTCACGAGGAATATCGGACGGTGATAAATGCCTCTGACAGTAACGGAAATATTAACGAACAAAAAAATATATACGAAAATACTAAAAAATAAATTAGTTAATTAAAATTCGCCGAATAAAACGACGGCGAACAAAGAGAGCGTGAGAGAGAGAAATGAAGGGAGATTTTATAGAAGTGGTTGATTGGAAATTCCACGTGGAGGTTTCCGTCGGCGGTGGTTGTAAATATGCCAAGGATTATAATTGTACAATGATTTGG
>JAXCLQ010000010.1:6745835-6766984 GCA_035584115.1 Cedrela odorata | reverse complement strand
ATAAACATATTACATCTTTCGTATATTTTTATAATAAAATTTTATTTAATATTTATGATAATGAGAAAAAATATGAATAATAAATAGTATGAGTTTATTAAAATGTCTTATTGAAAGTGTCCTATCTATTTTTTATAAATTAATATAGTTTTGCGATTTATGCTTATATTCAACAATATTTCTTAAAGTAGAGCTTATGATATTTTTTATTGAAGATAAAATACTTAAAATATGTGATTTAATTTTATTAAAAATATTTCATTTATAATTTTTTTTTCTAAATTAAATTGCTTCTCATGAAAGCAATTTCAAATTCATAGTATAAATCGCTTTTAAATAAATGGTAAAATCAAGTGGAAGAATTCTTTATTTTGGAGGTCATCTACGTAAATGATCAATTCTATTTTTTTTTAATTAAATTGATCAATTTTATTAATTTTAGATAATTTTATCCTCACATACTACTTTACACTTAAAATAATATTAAATAATAAATAAATAATATTAAATATTAATATGAAAAAATAAAAAAAAAATAACGAAAGTATCGTAGATAGCGCATTTTCATGATAAATATAAAATATCTAAATTTTATAAAATTAATCAATTTAGTAAAAAAAAATTTATAATTTTTATTAATATAAAAAAAAATTAAATAAGATTATTTTAAAAAATTTTCTATAGCAAATTCACAAGTTCAACATCAATTATTACCTATAATTATAGGTAATAATTTCCATATCCAATCATTTTGTTCACAACGAAGATAACATGCCCAGAATTTTGACACAATTTGACTGTCCACTGCAGTCCTCACATCCATTTGAAAATCCTATGAATGGTCCCGTTACGTGTTTTTACTACACATTTTTTGAATTTGACAAAAACATTTGACTTACCCTTAATAATTATTGTGATGACACAATTTCAAAATTTAATAAAAATTTTAACGACATTATTAATAATTTTAGCTTAGCACAATAATTCACTAAGATTTGTTGGTTAATTTTTTTTTAAATATTAATTTTTTTGCGTCTTGTATGAGCATAGAAGAGTTTTGAAAGATTAAAAAAGTTATTATTCTTCTACAATGACCCCAAACATCTTCTATTTCCTATGGTTGTGAGTAATAAGGGGTAGAAATTTGGATATGATTACAATAATAATTATATAAATTCTTTGATAAATTATTAATTAATATATTAGTAATGAAAAATAAAATTTTAAAAAATTAAAATAAATTAAATTTGTTATATTTAATTTAACATGGAAGTAAATCTTAAATAGAATTTAGTCGTCTATCTATGAAAAAGACAGAAAATTAGAGATGATAATTTCATCTATCAATTTGCTAGTACTTGACCTTAATAAGACATATTTTATATGTCACTGGTTTGAGACGAATTTAAAAAAAAATCATTACAAGTTTAGTACAAATTCATATATGAATATTTATATCTATGAGATTCGTTATGAATACCGACAAATAAATAATTTTTTTATTGATAAATTTAATAAATTTATTGGGTTTATCCAATAATAATTTAGGCAAATTTTTTTTATTATACAGACTAGCCTTTGAAATTAAATTTTGTAAAATTAATTAGTGTGGAGATTGTTATAATATAAAACAATGTTATTTCACCTCTATTTTTATTCATGTGATGCCGAAGATATGATAAAATTATTTTTGACTTAAATGAGAATTTTTTAATGTTGAAATATATCTTTACATGGAAAATACGTTGGCATGATTCTCTAGATATTGTTTGATCAATTTATTATGGCCTATGATATTATAATTTTATAATAAATTAATATATGTTATTATTGAAAGAATACTTGTAAATTTGTAAAATTTTATTTTAGATATATAATATTTTATGCGAGAATTTGGGGGAATGTGTATTACACACATATCAAGAATTATTAGGGCAACGCTACGCTACCATATATAATTTCCTTGAACCACAACTTTTTAGTTTTTTCATCCCTGCCTTTCATTTTATCTTTTAACTCTTTCAATATGATTCTAAATTTATAAGAAATACAATTCAAAGTTGGAGAATTCAAATAAAATAGTTGAGATTGCAATAAAAATAAATGGAAAGATTAAAATTATTATATTGTAGCATAAGATTTATTATCTTTATTTATACTTATATATATTTTTAAAAATAATTTATTTACCAACTTATTATCTAATTAATTAATGAGTGAAAATGTTACTATTTAAAAATTTATCTATTTGTTTTAAGCAATTGATAAAAATTGTAGACATAATGTTTTAATTCTTTAATGTGTTTAAGTTTTATCAAATTGATTACATATAAAAGTTATTTATTTATTTTTGTATATTTAAAATATGATATGATTTTGAAATGTTAGGAATCATACAAATTTACCATGACATCTACACACACACACATATATATATTATAGTTTTTGAAGTATTAATTAAGGGTTCATTTTTGTAAGGTACATTCAATCTTTTTTCTTACCCAAAATTTGAAATATTTAATATAAAAATTTAAAATAAGTAATAAAAAATTTAAAAAAAAGTTAAATTTAAATATTTCAAATTTTTATTATTTATTTTAAATTTTATATAATAAAAAAGAGTTATAAACATATTTACCTCCCATATTATAAGTTGACAAACTAAACAGAAAATACACCAATTTATTTATTATTTATAAGTAAAACCCTAATTTACTCGTACTTATTTAATTTTTAGAACTTGTTATGCACACTTTCATAAATAACTAAAATAATATTTTATTAAAAAAATCTTAATTATGTGTGTACGAGCGCACTAGTGTGCGTGTGTGTGGGTTTGGGAAATGGTTTGGGGCAAACAAGGCCAATAAGCCATGGGCCCTCAAATGAGTGATGCAAAGCCCATAACAAAGTTCTGTGAGGGATGAAAGACATCAAAGCGTAGCTCGAGCCAAAAGGACATTAATAAAAAGATAACAAGGACTTCAAATATAGTAAAGGTCGAGATTTTCAAGCTTGGATAAAAGGCCTTGGGTCTGGGAATTAATTTCAAAACCTCCCATGTCTATAAAGGTCTCGGGTGCAACATGACAGATGTTTCAAATATACAATACAGTCTGAGTTCATATCAGGTAAATGAAGAGGTTTCAAGTAAAAACTTCTAAGGCCTCTCAATAGTTACGTATCAATGAAAAATTCATTTTCTTTTCAATTTATTTTTAGATTTATTCCATAATAAGGGTCTATATCTTGATAGAGGTATTCTGCAAGAAAGGTTTAAGATCTTGTAAATTTCGAAAAACCAATGCTTATAAAATTGAATTTTTGTAATTTCCAGAATCTAAATACGTTTGGGATTGTTACTTCAAGATTCTATAGAAGTTCTATTAGGTTTAAGAGACTTACACATATAAAAAGAATTTAAGAGATACATAAGATGATTATAAAAACAATAAAAAACTCTGAACTAGGAAAAAATAACCTAGTTTTGGTTTAAGCGAATATTGATTTCGTCTTCTTTCTTTTTCCTCAACACTAAAAAAAAAAACCTTGACTTAAACATTACAGTATTTTTGCCGAACCACCAGCTTTTACCTCTGTAGGTTTCATTATGGTTTCAGGTTGAGTAACGTTCAAGTGAAAGAAAAAGATCGACACTAATGCTCAGAGACCATAGAAGAATTTTTGCTGCATCGACATCTGGCGCCGTCTGTGAACTTGAACAAAAAGTCAAGAAGAGCTACAACTAGAAGAAAAGCCATGCAATAACATGAACTTATGTAACTAGAAACCGAACAACGACCAAGGAAAATAATGAAGACATTCTTCTTAAGGTGGTGATGACGACTAACCAAAACAATAATAATAAACCATCATTCTTAGAAGGCACAAATCACCATTTGAAGACTTCATCCCTGCATTAAAATCTCTTAGACCTGAGAGACGCAGAAACTGCATAGTTGGTTCAAAGGCTGGCTGACAATGAAAAAATAACATGCAAAAAAATATTGACAAATCCAGAAGCTGATAGAAGAAGCTGCAAAGATAAAAAGAATGCTTCAAGCCGGTTCTCATGAGCTAAGGATGCCCATATCAGCAAAGGCCATAGAAAGCAACATTATGGATGTCCTACATACCAAGGATTATGAAACCAATCCTTAATAGAATACCACCAAGAAAAGATACACAGCCGTAGAGAAAGAGAAGAGAAAAACCTTTGATAATCCTCTAGAAAGGCTCCGAGGTGGCAATACCACTTTCAAGTTTATCAATGAACCCAACTTTCAATTCCAACACTCCCAAGAAGATTTAGCGACAATTAAAAAATGGAGGCTAGAGAATAGTTCCAGTCCGAAAGACATGAAGACATTCCTTATCGAAAACATCAACTTCGAGATTGCATTCTAAATCCCCTTTCTCTCAAAAGATTCTAACGGGATTGCATTTTAAATCTCATTTTTTCTGAAAGATTTTAAGTTTTATTCTTCATAGGAAGTTCAAGATACCTCAGATAATTTTCTTCAAGGGAAAAACTAATCCATTCTTGCATATAGATTTTTTTAGGGAAATGATATTGATTCAAGAACTAAGTGAATACTAGATGTACCGCTTGTTCCCACTAACATTAGAAGAACAAGCGAGGAAGTGATTCATAAGTTTAACTGCTAACAGTACCTATAATTTCTAATAGTTATATGAGGTGTTCATTAATGAGTTCATAGAGACAATTGCCAACCTTAAAACCCTTAATTCTTTGCTGCTCACAAAGTAAGAAGAGAGAAAAAGTCTCAAGAGCTTCGTTAAGATATATCATGACGAAGTAATGAAGTTAGGGGCTTATCATTACTCCTTAGCGTTGAAAGGTCTTAGCAGAGGTTTATGGGTTGACCGAGGATGGTATGCGATACGAAAACTATCCATCACCACTTACGAAGCAGCCTAGAGAAAATTGTTAAATGAAATTGAGATCGAGGACCAGTTCGCCCTCGAGCTGAAGGAAGAAAAGACAATGGGACCAAGCTCACATGGCAAAGTACGAAACCCGAAAGCAGACACTAAGAGGAAACGAGATGACAAGAGGATTTTTTGAGACTCTAACAAGAAAGGAGGACAGATACTGGAACAAAATAGAACGACAAATAGAATGAATAATTTCCCCCTAAGGGAATAGCATTTGTAGAGAAGAGATGATAAAAGAAGTGTAATCTAAGTCTAAGAAAAGAGAATCTTGACTCCCTTGAACATCATTTTCTTACAAGTCTTCAAAGAAATCAAGAAACGAAGAACTATATTAATGAAACCTCATCCTATAAAAACCAAACCAAATGGAAAAGCCAAGAATAAATTCTATGAATATCACCCGATCGCTGGACACCTGGCTAATAAATGCTTTAACCTTAGGAATCAAGTCAAGGTCCTAATCAAAAATAATTATTTGCTAGATTTTATTGCAAATGATGGGGAAGGGCTCGGCACCCCAGATCAAAAGGCCGGGCACAAGAATGTATACAAGCATCAAACAATGATGATCTCTGGCGGAAGACATTGGTAAGAAACTTAAATAAGGCAAAAAAGAATTATTTAAAATATTCATTGCCCAATTTTGTCTCGAATCTTTACATCATGAATATAAGAGCCAAGAAGAAATAGAAGATCACCTCAGTCTCAATTATGTTCACAAATGAGGATAAGATAGGAGCATCATCTCTAAAGAAACTTTAGATTCCATGGGAATCGAAGGCTAAAGACGGAGGCCGGCTAAAACAATTCTTTATGGCTTCGGCGAATCATGCATCTACTTGTTGAAGGTAGTATAACTGCTCATCACTATTAGAGAAAATTCATATCAAAAGACTATAATGGTTGAATTTCAAATAGTTAATCTTAAAATGCCCTACACCATGATTTTAGAAAAACTCTTCTTCAGAGCTACAAAGATAGTAGAAAACATCCATTACTTGAAGCTAAAATTTAGGGTAGGAGAATGTATCTGCGTCATCAAGGGAAGTAAAAAATAGGCTGGATCATGCTTTACAATCTATTTAAAAAGTTTACATTGCCTATCGAAACGACATTGGGGAGAAATCCCTTGAGTGGGTATCAAACGTAGTTTTGGTGAAAAAAGTCAATGGGAAGTGGTGGATATGTGTAGATTTCATGGACCTGAACAAAGTCTGTCCTAAAGATAGCTTTCCACTCCCTAGAATTGATCAGTTGGTAGATTCAACAGCAACATATGAGTTACTAAACTTCATAGATGCATTCTTAGGATATAATCAAATCATGATGTATGATTCGGATCAGGAAAAATAGTGTTCATAATAGACCAAGGTTTGTATTGTTACATAGTAATGCCTTTAAAGCTAAAGAATATGTAGGCTACTTTTAAAAGGTTGGTCAATCGAGTTTTTAAACCCTTAATTGGGACAACAATAAAAGTCTATATCGATGATATGATTAATAAATTGTTAAAGGACCATCCGAAACAGTTGAAAGAGACATTTTCTTATCTAAGGAAGTATAAAATGAAGTTAAATCTCGAGAAGTGTGCATTTGAAATCTAGGCAGAAAAGTTTATAAGATACATGATCAGTGAGCACAACATCGAAACCAATCTTCAGAAAATCAAAGTAATATTGGACCTCAAATCCTTCACCACACTCAAGGAATTGTAAAGTCTGACAGGGCGGTTGACAACATTAAACAGGTTCCTATCTAAGGAAATTGGTAGATGTTTTCCCTTTTTTAAGATTATGAAGAAAAGGAAGAAGATTGAATGGAATAAAGAATGCGAGAACTATTAAAGATATGTCATAGAACCAATCGTGTCATATGATTAAGGAATATCATTTGATGTATATATATTTATATAATTAATTGTAATATGTTTACGATTAATAAAATGACTTTTATATTATTTTGCATATTCAATTGCTAATTTATATTTAAAGTAGAACGAGATCCCGTAATGTATTATGATGTCAAGGCTTTATTGGAAAAGAGTTGTATAAATAAGTACAAAGTGTTTTATTTAAATACATCCGAATACGTTCATGATTAAGGTAATATCATATAGGAATATTACATTACATGACTAGTATGTTTGATGCTGCCAATGTTTAGTATTGGATACTAATAGTTGAGTGACGAGTCTCATGTCACAAGAACATAAATCTAGGTAATACATTGGAGGACGTATTACTGAACGTGACTAAATGTGATGAATTACATGAGTGATTATCCACAATTAATGATACTTTACACAGCCGTACTAGTGTACCACTTGTCCTTTAACCTAAGGTATCACAACTGCTCTCCGCACTGAGGCACATCGTTCACTTGTGTATATTGCACTAAGCTGGCCACGCTTGGCAAAAGAAGCTTGCTAGCAATATATTTTTAGTATATGAAGACATGTGATAACCTAGATGGAATATGTTGGCTAAGATATTAGAGCTTGAGATCCTAGGCGGAGATGTCATGCATGTGACAAAAAATCTTCTGCCAAAATACGTGTTTTCGAAAAGGTATTTTCGGATACATGAATCTTGTATATGATTTGAGTTCCTTTTTTTATGATTGAGCTAAGGGTTTGACGATTCTATGACTCACACTTAATCAGGAGTCGACGGTAAATTGACTTTACTACATACACGTACGACTATTTGAATTTATCTTAAATATTCATTCATTCATATCTAAGGGTCATGACATCTTATTAGAGGTTACTCATGATCATTAAGAACTTCGGTTATAATAAGTTGTACCGAAGTGATACGAAAGGATTCATATCAGCTCATGTTCAGCTCACGGTGAAATCAAGTGGTCACACACATTAACCGGTTACTTGATGATGATGGTTATTGTCATTATACAATATTCATTAAGTTAATTAATGATATTGTTTAATACTTTGATCGGGTGACAATTTAATTCTTTATTGTAAAGAATTGATTTTTCGGCTAAGACGCTCAAGCACATGTATGCGTGTGAAATGTTTTGGTAATAATTCGAATATCGTAAATATGATTTATAAATATATGAAGACTTGAAAAAGATATTTTATCATAAAAATATTAATAAATAAATAGTTTATTTATCAATGAATTAAATAATTATTATTTAATAATGTATATCATTAGTTGACAAATGACAACATTACATGGTTAAAGAAATTAAAGAAAAAGAAAAATATTTTTTGCCATTAATGTTTGAAAGTTGTAAGAAGTAATCATTACACTTTAATATATATATGATATAATATTAAATTGTTATCATTACATTTTATAGTATATTGTATAATAACAAAATGTATATTTTTCTCTTTCACTCTAACCTTTAAAATATATAAATATATTAATGTGTTTAATATTAATATATGCTAATATATTTTTTCATTCAATAAATGAATTAATGAAAATTGAAATGGATTTTGGAATCCATGGGTGAGTCTTTAACACTTATATTCATTATATTAATTTGATTAAATTGAATGAATGAAAAAGCAAGTAGACATAGGATTTGATTTTATGAGATAGATTTCAATTAGGAATTGAAATAACAATAGTCTTCTTCTCTTTCCTTTTGCTTTGGATGCTATTGTTGAATGGTGAGAGATTTTTGTTTTGAACAAATATCATAAAGGAAGAAAGAAAAGAAAAGAGAGAAAGAGGAAGAAGAGAAAAGAGATGAAATAGTTTTATAAGTTTATTTTCTTCCATATGAACAAGTAAAAGTTTTCTAAGGGTAAAAAATTTTATATTAATTTGATGAAGTTGATACACTTGTTTAAAGTCTCCTAACACGAATCTGGGTAACTAGAACTAGTCGTAATTAGCCCGATGTTTAGATATGCCTAAAAGCTGACTGGAAACAGTGTAATTTGTTCCGAATATCAACTTATTAAAGTATGTGTACTTTATTTATGTTGATATTTTGTTTAAAATGTTTAAAATTTAAAATATACATATGTATATGTTCATGGTCCTATGAGAGCTTTTCTGCACGGTCCATATGACAGTCGTAGCTTCCTCGATGGATGCTCAGGAATCATTCCGAGTGCGTGCTTCATCAAGAACAACTTCCATAAACTAAAGAAGTACTTGACATCACCATCACATCTGACAAGTTCAGAAATTGGAGATGTATTTTACCTTTACTTTGCAGTAAGCAACCATTCCGTAAGCTCATAGCTGGTAAAGAAATATACCGAGAAAGTTTACCACCCTATTTATTATACAAGTAGAGCATTCCTGGATGTTGAAACAAGATATTTCCCACCTAAAAAACTCATGCTGACATTGGTAGTAGTAGTAAGAAAGTTGTGACTATACTTTTAGGTTCATCAAGTAGTAATACTAATAAACCAGCTCTTAAGGCAAATTCTTCATCTACCTAACTTATTAGGTCGATTAGTGAAATAGTGGATTAAGGAAATGGTTAATTGAACTCAGCGAATATTACATTAGCTGTAAACCCAGTAAGGCAATAAAAGGACAAGCTTTGGCATATTTTATAGTATAAAGATCAATATCCGAACATCTTTTCGTTCATCAAGTCTCAGAGGATCCCTCGGATCGAGAACAAGAGGATTCACTCATCCCAAACATAGCCGACTCAATCTAGAGTCTCTTTATCAATGAAGCGTCAAATGCACAAGGATGAAGACATGGAGTTGCCCTAGTAAGCCCCGATGAAATTAAGGTAATGTATTCCTTAAAATTCAACCTGTGATTCCCAATTGATAGCCATTCAAATTGACGGACAATTCCAAGCCCGTGCCAGCAATTTGTAAGCTTATCAGGAAAAAGCTAAACGACTCCTAGGTACTTTAAAGGCTGTCACAATAAGACAAATCCCAAGGTCAGAAAACTTGAGAGCAGACATTCTGTCAAAACTAGCCTCTACCTTCAAAAGGAATACTCCAGCTCCGGTTCTAATTGAAGTCTTAGAATAAAAAAAACATTGTGTAAGCATAAACTAACCTTCCGTAGCTCAGCTCAACTCTCACCATTGCTGAATGAAAGAGATAAAATTTTATATTTAGGAAGGAAGACTCCCAGACGATAAGGACGAAGTAAGAATGATAAAAAAATAAGTTAGCGAGGTATATCGTCATTGACGGAGAATTATATAAATGGACCTAAAGAGGCTGTACAAGTTCTGAAAGAAATTCACCATGGAGTATGCAGTGGATATGGGAGAGTCAGTTCTATGACGTATAAAGTCATAAGATAGAGGTATTACTGGTTAACACTCTCACAAGATGCAGTTCAAATGGCAAAAACATTTCATTAATGCCAAGTACATGATAATATATTAAGACAACCCTCTAAAATGCTGACGTCCTTGACAAGTCCTTGACCATTTTCCTAATGGAGACTAGATCTTATTGGCCTTATACCCCCTACTCGAGCCAACACAAAATATACAATAGTGACTATTGATTACTTCACCAAGTGGCTAGAAGCTAAGCTAGTAGCCATCATCACAAGAAAAAAATCACAATATTTGTTAAGCAGAATGTAATTTACAAGTTCGGAATACCTCAAGTGTTGATCGTAGACAATAAAAAGCAATTTGACAACTCAAATTTTAGAGAGTTTTGTGCAGATTTCTCAATTGACCTCAGGTTCATCACACTTACTTTTCACTAAAAAAAGAAGCTCAAAGAGCATAAAAATGCATAGATTAATAAGCTTTTCGAGATCCTTTGAGCCTACAGAATCACTCTAAAGGTAACCACTGGCAAGACCCTCATAGGTTGACCTTTGAATACGAAGCAGTAATTCTTAGAAGTTGTCATACCAACTTTTCAAATCAACAACTACAATGAGGCAAGCAACGACCATAGCATATATTTAGAACTAGACCTTCTTGAGGAAAAAAAGAATTAGGTGATGATAAGGGCAGCGGCCTACCAACAACAGGTAGCTAGATATAACAACAAGAATGTTCAGTACCGTATTTTCTAAGTCAAAGACTTGGTCTTGAGACATGTCACCTTGAGCACCAAAATGTCAAGGGAAGGTGTTTTCGAGGCCAATTGGGAAGCACCATACAAGGCCATCCAAGTTCTAAAACCAAGAGTCAACAAATTAGAATCACCAGACAGAAGTTGGGTAAAAAGACCATGGAATGCTAAATGATTAAAGTTGTATTGTCCTTGAGGGCAATCAAAGATTTGTACAATTTTTCCCCCAATAATAAAAATTTATCATTTTTTGACATCAACAGAAAAACTTCTAATAACAAAGCCTGGGACAATATTGCCCACATTTCGAATAAGCCCTGAGGTCGACCTCTAGACATAAAAGAATGGAGTGGTCATTAGAAATCTACTTCTTGATCTTCTCAGGGTAATATTATTTATAACTTGAATAAGCATTGAGTCCAACCTCAGAACGTACAAAAGCGAAGTGGCTCCTAAATGACTAAGCTCTCCATTCATCTTAGGGTAATATTATCCATAGCTTGAATAAACCCTAAGGTCGACCTCAAGACGTACAAGAGCGAAATGGTTTCTATTTGACTAAGCTCTCCACTCATCTTGGGATGATATTATCTATATCTCAAATAAGCCATGAGGCAGACCTCAAGACGTACAAGAGCAAAATGGTTCCTAGATGAGTAACTTTACCATTCATTTTAGGGTAATATTATACATAGCTCGAATAAGCCCTGAGAGTGACCTCAAGACGTACAAGGGCGAAGTGGTTCCTTGATGATTAAGCTCTCCACTCATCTAAGAGTAATATTATCCATTGCTTGAATAAGCCCTTAGGCCAACCTTAGGACGTACAAGAGTAAAATAGTTCATAGATGATTAACTTCTTCATTTATCTTAGGGTAATATTATCTATAACTTAAATAAACTCTAAGGATGACCTCTTGACGTACAAGAGCGAAGTGGTTCCTAGATGACTAAGCTCTCTACTTATCTCAGGGTAATATTATTCATAGCTCGAATAAGCCCTGAAATCAACTTCAAGACGTACAAAAGTAAAATGGTTTCTAGATGATTAACTTCTCCATTCATCTTAGAGTAATCTTTGTAGGATTCTATGGCCTAAACATGTAAAAATTTAAATTTTATTTCATATATCAACATATATGTATAAATATAAAGATTTTAATTTTTTTTAATCTTTTCTAAGACTTAATTTGATGAAGATAAATTGCAAACAATACAACATCTTTAATCTATACTTTCAAAAACCCTTAGAAAGTTGAAGAAAATATTTTTCTTCTTTGGAAAAATTTGAAAGAAAATTTTCCCTTTTTTCTATCAAATGGCTGAATAAACAAGGTCGGAGAGAAAGCCTTCTTTTTCTTTTCTTATTCTTGGCAAAGACAATGAAAACATATTTTTCAATCTCTCTTTTATTGAATTCTCGGGCAATTTAAAGAAAAGCCTCCAATTTTGACTTTTCAAAGCATTTAAATATGTATATGTATATATATATATATATTGATTTTTCATCACATGGAATAAATATGTATCATTCATTTTGCCTTTTCATTTACATGGCTAATAATCCATCCATTTACTAGCATGCCATTGGCCATATATTTCATATTTATTCATATATTATAATAATTAATAAATATACTCATTTAACTTTTAAATGTTAAATATTTGGACCAATCAAATTAAGCCAATTTTTGTTATAATTATCTATTCATTTAAATTATAATAATTAATAAATAAACATATTATTTAATTAATTATTATGGTATTACCATAATACCCGTCTTTATTGAATTTACCATAAAATCCTTTTATGAAATTTACTATAATGTCATTATATTTAATTATTAATAATTAATAAATAAACACTTTATTAATTAATTATTATGGTATTACCATAATACCCTTTTATGGAATTGGCTCATGGATAATTATCAAAATAACAATTAAGTATATGTAATTTACTTTAAATTACATATTTATGTAATTATCATAATTCTTTAACTAATTAAAGGATTATAAATACACGTATATATATAACACTTATATATACACATATATTTAATTTTTCTGCCTATTAAATTATTCTCAAAGGTGTTAGCCTTCTACGAATAATTTTCTCTCTCACGTATAGCTTTCAAAGGTTTAAAAATATTAGTGTGACCTTGAAGATTCAAAATGAATTAGTCGTGAGTCATATCCGAACAATTTGAAAATCAATGACTATGGTTGGCATCTAACAATACGCCATAGTCCCTAATCCATAATAAAGTAATTATTCATCAAACCTTGCTTAGATTGTATGTACCATGTGGGTAAAATCCTTCTATTGTCTAATCCTAATCAAATTAGTATTCATGGAATGTCAAAACCCTAAATTTGATATTTTACGAATTATTGATCAATATGTCATAAACTTGCCTCCATTAACTCTTCATGTTACATTTATTTTGCTTTAATCAAAAACTTAGTTTCAAATATTTGTCGATATTTGTTTAGGAACTCGAACTTGGATAAAGTTAACGGAAACACTCAATCCTTCTGCACTAGTCAACAAATCCCATCTTGACTATTATTTGAACTCTTATATAAACCACGTATAATCAAACCGATTTTATCATACAAGACATAATTAGTCTTGTACTTATATACCATATGAACTATGCGTGTCAATGTAAAATCCAACTCTGACGTCTTAGGTCAAAGGATCACATCGTGCATTAATACAATCTTTTCAATAAATCATTGACTATATGCATACCATTTGATTTATCGTTCTTGGGTCGAGTTTGATAAATAGTTCTTTAATTATAAATCCATACTAATACCCTTGTAATATGACTCTCATTGTCACCCTTACAAATATCATCTTATAATATTCATAGGCGGCATTTAGTATGCCTACTATGTGATATTGGTGCCTAGTTTATATCACTTCTGTAAGAAACAAATTTGATAATTTAATTTAACTGTTAAATAAATTATCTGGACAATTCACATACATATTTTTATATATAGCATAAACAAATAAAGGAAGTAATATACATATGTGAATAAATAACTCTTTCTTTTATTTATTATATATATATATATTACAATATACACAAGCTCTGAAACCAACAACAATAATGGTTTCTAGAGTATACACTAACAATATTATCCATAGCTCGAATAAGCTCTAAGGCCGACCTCATGATGTACAAGGGCAAAGTGGTTACTAGATAACTAAGCTCTCCACTCATCTCAATGTTATATTGTTCATAGCTCGAATAAGCCATGAGACCGACCTTAGGACGTGTAAAAGCAAAATGGTTTCTAAATGATTAACTTCTCCATTCATCTTAAGGTAATATTATCCATAGCTTGAATAAGCCTTAAGATCGACCTCAAGACATACAATAGTGAAGTGATTCCTAGATGACTAAACACTTTAGTTAAATTAGGGTAATATTATCCATAGCTTGAATAAGCCCTAAAGCCGACCTTATGATGTACAAAAGCAAAATGGTTTCTAAATGATTAACTCCTACATTCATCTCGGGATAATATTATCCATAATTCAAATAAGCTTTGGGGTCGACCCTAAAACGTACAAAAGCAAAATGGTTTCCAAATAATTGCAATCAATAAATTCAAATCAAGTTAATAATACCCAAAACTCTCTAAAGCTTGGAAGTTAAGGCATATTAATGATTAATATGGTTTTTGCTTGAAAATACCATCTATTAGAGGAGAAGAATAGAAGACTGATTTTAATGGCACAAATTCCATGTCTTTAGCTCAGTTCAGTTCAAGTCAAGCATTTTAGAGCATTCATTAACAATTAACAAGTTTAATAAGTTATCCAAAGTACCAAGTATGAAGAATGAAAGGAAAGTAATGCAATAAAGAGATGCACACAGGTCAGAAGTATGAAGTTTTTAAATATTGAAGTCCATAACTTTATTTCTACAAAAATAGGGAAAAAAGTGAGAAGCAAAAACTAAGACTAAGGTTAAGATGATTGAATCGGCTAGTGGATCGGGCAGATCAGGAAGAGTAATAGCCTAGTCAGTAGAAGGAGCATTAGTATGGTTAGCAGAAGAAATGTTAGCCTGGTCGGCAGGAGGAGCATGAGGAATCTTGAACTTATGAGGAAGGGCTTCCTCAGAATATACAATATCCGAAGAGGATTTACCAGGGGGTGGAGATGCACGTCCCAATGCCTCATATTGCCATGTTAGATCTAAGTCCGGATATTGACCTTGGAACATCTCGCAGGTCTAGTCAATTCCTTCATTGACCTGCTCTACTATGGTAGCCTCAGCTAACTCCTTAGCCTCTTTAAGCTTGGTGGCCAGGAATACAGATCTCTTCTTTTCAACATCCAAGTGTTATTCTAGCTCCCGGCATTTCTTCTAAGAGTCTTGACAAAGCTGCTGACCTTCTACTCTTGACTCAGTGAGGTCGAACTCAAGAGTGCTTAGTCTTCTACTGAACTCTGCTTGGGAGGATTCAACAATGGCCACCAAGACCTGAAGCTCTTTCATCTCTTAAGCCCATTTCTCCTTCTCAGCCTCAAACTGGGTTCTTTCCATCGCCAAGTGCTTCTTCGCCTACTTGAACCTAAACCCCACCCGAGTTATCTCTACTGACCCCGAGGAATCCTTAATGGCATCTCTGTGCACAACAGTGGCATAATGAATATGAACCAATCAGCACAAAAATAACCAAGTGTCAGGGGATATGAAGGGAATCTCTTCCTCCCAAACATAAATTAAGTATCTATTCTATTTTGTCTTCAAGAAGATCTTCTGAGACGAGATGGGGTGTGACAATGTTCCCACTAGCCTTCAGAGCCAGTGTCCCCTTCTTTCGCCTCGACCCATGATCCTAGTTCACTATAACATGATAATATCACATTTACGACCCGATTATATTTATGTGCTTTTAACGATGACTTAATATTATTCTTAATTCCAAATTAATATAACATGATCTTAATCTTGTCTGAGAATCAAGAAACACTATATAAACTTATTTAAATTGAACTCTTAGCAATCTGTGTAAAAGTGTCTTGAAAGATCAAACAAGATCGATACCATTGATAACAGATTGATACTTAAAGAAGAACAGATCGATATGTGCTTGTCTAAAGAGTTACAAAAAATTTACAAAGGCAATTAGATCAATACTTGCAGAAAAATAGATCTATATATGTATGTCTAGAGAGTTGCAAAAGATTTACAAAGGCAATCAGATCGATACCTGAAGTTGAACAGATCAATACTTGTCTTGTTTAGAGAGTTACAAATTATTTATAAGGTAGACTAGATTGATACCTGAAGCTAAACAAATCGATACTCATCTTATCTAGAGAAGTGCAAAAGATTTACAAAGGCAACTAGATTGATACTTGCAAAAAAACATATCAATACATGCCTGTCCAGAGAGTTACAAAAGATTTACAAAAGCAACTAGATAGATACTTGAAGCTAAACAGATCAATACTTATCTTGTCTATAGAGTTGTAAATTATTTACAAGGCAGACCAAATCGATACGTGAAGCTGAATAGATCGATACTTATCTTTTCCAGAGAGTTGCAAATTATTTACAAAGTAGACCAGATCAATATCTGAAGCTGAATAGATCAATACTTATCTTGTCTAAAGAGTTACAAATTATTTACAAGACAGACTAGATCGATACCTAAAGTAACGCGGATCGATACAAGTAAATTTCATATAGTTAAAAATTATTTACGAAGTGAATCAGATTGGTACACAAAGGTAAAAGGATTGATACTCGAGACTCAACTTGTACTATTCACATAAAGAAATCGATACATTGGAAAATAGATCGATACCTCTTTTATATTTAAGGCTCAACAGTAACTTTTGTAATATTTATGGCGAACATTAAATGAGCCAAATCAAGTCGTTTGAAAGAAGTTGCTTCATAAAAAAGAAGCATATAAATAGAAGAAACACAATGAAGCAAGAAATGAACTGACATTACAACAAAAAAATCAAAAGACATTTTTCAAGAGCATTTTTCAAAAGTGAATAGCTAAGACTTTCTCTCTCTACTGTAAAACCTCCAAATCCTGTGTGAAAGATTGTTTTTCTTGTGAAAGCATACTGATAATATCTACTCTAGTGTGTGAGCAAAAATCATTATCTATTTGTAATACTATATTAGGTATATCTTCACCCGTATCAAGAAGATTGTTGTGGGTTTTCCTTTTCACCCGTGAAAAAGGAAGTGTAAGGTTTCCCTTCACCTCCGAAGAAGTGTACTGGATATCACTTGACCCGTAAGAAATAAAGAAATAGTAAAACTTCAATGGTAGTGATCCGCATTCGAGAGTGTATATATACATTTTTAATCTTTATAAATTGTGTTTGTCTTTCTCACTCTACTACTATTTTATTTATTTCACTGTATTACATACATTTTTAATCTCTAAAAGTTTTAAAAACCCAATTTACCCCTTCTTGGGTGTTGCCAACTGGGCCAACACAACAACCTTCCTTTTACACTTTCCTTTATCTATCTTGGAGGCAAAAAAAGGTAGCTGGTTAACTCGGATCACAACTCCCCTGGTGGGAGTTGAAGCTTTCCCAAAACCAAAAGTTCCAGCAACACTTAAAGGAGCAGATGTTTTAACAGTATTCTTCGAGGCAGAAAGCCTAGCCTCCATCTTTGGAACTTGAGGAACCCTCTTAGTCTTCTAGCCTTTGACTAATTGCCTTAACACATCAAGAGGGTTTGGCACTGGCTTTTTTAGGGCAATTTCTTCTAGTGTAAAAAAAAAAAAAAAGTAACACCAAGATCAAATATCATAGTTCAACATATGAGAAAAGAAGAGAAAATTGCTTACCATCCTAAGCCTTCTCTGAAGCCAATTGGCCCTACCTAAGGTAATTAGGTCATCATCAAAAATGAGATATCTTTGGCTAGATGTCGAAGACCTAGCCATCTCAACCATCTCTAAATTTCAAGCACTAAGCTTGGGTCAATTACTCCAAGTGATTAAATCCTCAAATAATCTAGGCACCTAGACGTTATTGCCAAAATTCCAATCACCACTAATAAAGAACCATTTATTCTTTCAATCCTTTTTACTAGATGGATTACCTATGATAGCATTGTGTTTTCCAAGTTGAGCATGAAGATAGTACCAACCAAGATTCTTTATTGGGTTTATCTTCAGTAGGTACATATATTCAACCTTTTCAATTGTGGGAGCTGAATTCAAGATCTGACTCCACAAAAGGAACAGACTCAACAAGATTCTTCAACTGTTAAGGTTCAATTGATAGGGAGTAATTCTAAGAGATTTAAAAATTTTGGTAAAATAGTCCTGAAGTGTGAATCTAACCCTAAGTTGAAACAACTCTTCAATGAAAGAGATTTCTCCATCAGGATAGTAATTATTCGTTCGCCTTAGGAGCTCTAAAATAAATGTTCTCAGAAATATTATAGTAACGAGTATAGGCCTCTAGGTCTGATTCAGTGATGGTGAAAAGGAACTAGTCCGCTTTAAAAGGTATTTTTTATCCTCTTACCTCAGGGAAAGGAAAAGGGGTAGAAATAGTGGCTAGCTCCTCTTTAGAGTTGTTTTCCCTATAAGCAGTCTCGTTATCACTTGAAACAAAATCCATTTCTATCTAAAAGAAGAAAAAACAAATATAAAGAGCTGCTCAAGTTCATCAATAACTCATGAAATTTCACTTATGGTTTCTAACCCAAAAGACTACCCAATATTTATCTCAAACAACTAAAGTATCAAAAGTTGATAAGGTGAAAAAATTTGAAGAATTTGGAGACTTACCGATTTTTATTAAAATAATGGAGTAACTTAGACAGAGAATGATCATCTAAAACTCATGAAAAATCTTTTTCTGGTGAGGTTGTCTACAATGAGAAGTGGGTTATAGTATGGAACATAAGCAATAATGGTACAGTGTGAAAGAAGTTACAGTCCAGAATGAAAGCGATAGTGTTGTAGTGAAAAAGACTTACAGTCCATAATGAAACCGACTTTGATCAAGCAAGTTAAAACTCGTAGTTCAAAATGAATATAGTACTAAAGATAAATGCATGATTTAAAATTTGTTTCGCTTCGAATCAATTACTACTATTCTTAAAAATAATGGCTATTAGATGATTGGACTCAAAATTTATTTTTTGAGTTCTTCAGTTGCAAAGTCTAAGAAGAGTCTGAATACAAAGAAAATGTAAGTAAAGGTAGTCAAGGGGAGAAAAAATGAGGATTAAAGAGAATAAGGAACCCCAACCATTGCCACATAAGGGAGATAAAGGAACATGGTGAAGCTACGTGGGATGAAAGGTTAAAAGACAATCATCGTAATACAAAAAAAAGGCTGCAATCATGAGGGTAAAAGAGATCTTTTAAGGCCCGAAACGATTTCGCCTGGTGAGCCAATATCAAGTAGCCACGTGGTTAGAAGATTGTGGATTTTGAATCGAGCATTTTAAGTTGACGTGTGATTAAGTCTTTTCCAATTGTAACTTTTATTTTTTGTCAAACAGTTTCTATTTAACTAAAACTAGGGGACTTGATGTTTAGGAAATGGTTTAGAGCATAAAAAAGGCCAACATGCCATGGGCCCTTAAGTGGGTGATGCCAAACCTAGAATAAAGTCTTGCGAAGGATGAGAGACATCAAAGCGTAGTTTCAACCCAGGAGACACTAATAAGAGGATAATAATGACCTCAGATATAGTAAGGGCCGAGATTTTTCAGGCTCAGATAAAAGGCATCGGGTCTAGGTGTCAATTCTGAGATCTCCTCTGTCTATAAAGGTCTCAGGCACAACATAGCAGAAGTTTCCAATATATATTACAGTTCGAGTTCATCTTAGATAAATAAAGAGCTTTCAAGCAAAAGCTTTCGAGGCCTCTCAATAGTTGCATATCAATGAAAGATTCATCTTCTTTCCAATTTTTTTTAGATTTATTCCATAATAAGGGTTCATAATCTAGTAGAGGTATTCTGCCAGAAAGGCTTAAGATCCCTTAAATTAAGAAAAATCGATGCTTACAAAATTGAATTTTCGTGATTCTCAAAATTTAAATACATTTGTGATTATTACTTCAAGATTTTATAGAAGTTTTACTAAGTTTGAGAGACTTAACCATATAAAAAGGATCACAAGACAACTAGATATGCAAGATGATTATGAGAACAATAAAAAACTCTATATTGAAAAAAATAACCTAGTTTTGGTTTAAGCGAATATTAATTTTGTTTTGTTTTTTTCTCTCAAACACTAAAAAGTAAAATCTTAATTTAAGCATTAGAAGGTTTTCGCCACTTAAGTTTCATTGCGGTTTCAGGTTGAGTATTGTTTAAGTTAAAAAGAAAGATTGACGCTGGTATACAGAGACTTTGGAATGATTTTTACTAAATAAACAAACTATATATATATATATATATATATTGTTGATGCAACAAAAATCCTTTCTTGGACTCCATGCACCAACAACTATTTTCTTCCTTTTTTTCTTGACTGCTAACTTCTACCTGTACTTACAATCAAAGGCTATGGGGGTAAAAAAGCTGGTTGTCCAGCGAAAACCTTCCGATGCTTAAGTCAGATTTTACTTTTTAAGATGAGAGAGAAAGAAAGCTAAAGAGAATATAAGCTTCTTCTAATAGAGTTTCATCATCATGCGTACTTGGTAGCTATTAGCCTCATTTTATAGGTGCGAGTCTCTAAAGCTTGATAGCATTCTCTCAAATCTAGAAATAATAATTCTAGTAGTATTTATTTCTAAGAATTATAGGAATTCTATTTTGTAAGCATTGGCTTTTTGGATTTTATGGGATCTTGATCCCTTCTTGCATAATACTTCTATCAGGTTAAGAATTCTTATTATGGAATAATCTAGAAAAAGTTTCGGAAGGAAATGAATCCTTCATAGATACGTAATAGTAGTGAGGTCTTGGAAGTCCTTGTTTGAGACTCCTTTATTCATCCGAGATGAGCTCAGGTATTGCATGTCTTAAACCTTTATAAGCTGTGGCTGAGACCTATGTAACTTGTGGCTGAAACCTTTCTATGCTGTGGCTGAGACCTTTCTAAGTTATGGCCGAAACCTTTCTAAGCTGTGGCCATCGAGACCCTTAAAAGTTGTAGCCACCGAGACCCTTGAAAGCTGTGGTCGAGA
>JAXCLQ010000010.1:6701780-6713312 GCA_035584115.1 Cedrela odorata | reverse complement strand
AATAATAATAATAATAATAATAATAATAATAATAATAATTTTTTATTTTTAATTTTATTATCATATCAAACTAAACTCAACATTCTAATTTTTTATTGTATCAAACTAATTTTATTTAGCAAATATTATGAATCATGCAAGAAAAAATAAAGAAAATAAAAATTAAAACTCAATGAGTAATAAACAGATTGGCAAGTAACAATAACACGATTACACAAATAACTAATGTCATAAATGGGTTGATGGGTTGTAAATGGGTTGACACGACAAAATTATCCAAATAACTAATTGTATCGTAAACGGGTTGGCGAGTTGAGAACTTCAAACTTAAACCCGACCTATTTATTAAATAGCTAACACGAATACGGCCTTAATATATTCTAGTATACAATTTCTAGTATGCTTATATCTGTAACAAAGAATGACAGGTCATGGCAAGTAGAGGTCATATTTTATGGTGTTTGTGTTGTATTAAATGAAGGTTAATTCAAACTTGACCAGTTTAATAATCATGTTAAGAATTGAAAACCTCAAATACTAATAAATTTTATTTCAAATATAACTAAATATTTTTTAAAACTTGATAAATATAACTATTTCTTTTAAACATGAAAAATATAAAGTAAATTTAATAAATAATAAATTAATTAATACATTATAATTATTTAAATAGTTAATTGTGATATAAACAGATTTATATATTAAGAACTTTAAACCCGAACCTGATACGATTATTAATCGTGTCATATTATTCATTTAATAATCGTGTTCTTTTATGTCAACTCGAACTTGTAAATTTGTATCAAATTCATATCGATTTGACAGATAATTACTTTGACTATTTCTTTCCCTCTCAAACATAAACAACTTTGTCTCTTTGCAAAACAATAAGACTTGTTACTTTTAGCACGACTTTGAGATTAAGGTCACCAAACAAAGAAGAATGATAGGAAAGGAGAAGAAAATACCAACGGCATCATTGAAGTCTCCATAACCGGTGCACTTTCTATCCCAAATTTGAAAAATTAAATATATCTTGCAATCAAGTGATTTAGGGAATCCAACGCTTGTAATATGGTTTAAAAATGAATTTAGGCCAATTGTTATGTTATATATATTGATTATGGTTGTGATTTGTTGAATTTACGGAGGAGATTGACAATATAATGTGTGAGAAAGACAATGAGTAACTTCTCTCTCGATAAATTTTATTAAGGGAGTGACAAAATTCGTTGAAGAAGATATATGTTTTGGTATTATATTTATCTCCCTTAATGAATTTTATCGCTCCTTTGACAAAATTCATTGAGGGATGTAATGATTGTAGTATTACACTAATCTCTCTTGATGAATTTTGTCGAGGGAGATTAGTATAATATAGTATATCTTGACAAATTTTGTTAAGTTCTTGACAACATTCATTACTAGAGTCTAGTACAAAAATATGATTTTTTGATGAAATTTGTCAAGGGAGCTCAATTATTTAGTATTGATCTCCTTTGATGAAATTTGTCAAGGGATCATGGTATATTTATTGAGATCCCTAAACAAACTTCATCAAGGGAACATGTTTTGTACCTAACTCTTTTGACAAATTTTGTAGAATGAAACCAATAGTAATGCCACGAATGCAATTTTTGACCAAAAAAAAAAATTACATTTGTAATTAGAGGCAATTTCTATTTTCAAAATTGTTTAACAGTTTACGACTAATTTTCATATGATTTCTTTTGTAATATTGATAGAATCAATGGGTGCACCAAATGATAAAGTTAGTAGAATGTTGAAGACACGAGAAAAAGTTTTTTTTTTTATCAAGTTCACACAATCTTGTTTTGGGAAGTTTTTACTGGGGTAGAAACTTGACTTTTCGGAAATTACTAGTACATAATATACTGCTATGAGAAGTTCACGTAACTAGACAAGAATCAAAGCAACAAATATAATTTTTGTTATTTGACTGCTTTATCCTATTTTTTAAATTAGAATTTGTGTTGATAACTAGCTTGAATTTCAATAATTACTTAAGGGGTAAGTAGATTCTGCGGAGTAGAAGGAAGATACACCGACGAGCAAGTTCTTTCTTGGAGTGCAATGGATCAAATAAAATCGGCTACACAAATTTATTGAGAAGACAGACTTCAGTACTGTTGAAGATCAAGGTTGCATTCTCAATTGTGTTAAAAATCAAGTTGCAGCAGTAGCATTGTGTTGATCAACAGGGAGCTCATTCAAAGAAAACAAATGTATGCAGCCCAATATATGAGCCCATCAATCAGCTTGATACACAACAATCGTAACAATCATTTTAGGGAATCAAGATGGACAGAACACTGCCTTACTGTCACATTTCTAGTCAAATATTACCTTAGCCAATCACTGTGATTTGTACTTATTATTCTGTAAATAGTGCAACTGTCTTGTAGGCACCTCACACAAAAATAAGCTGTAAATTCCCTAAAGATTCGGTCCTTGTGTAGTATGAATATGCACCAATATTTATAATACTAAGGAAATACACTTTTCTGCATCCACTTTTACGGCTGCCATTGTTGTTCTTAGTATTTTGACTAGTACTATAGATGACAAAGATGCACTGAAGGTTGATTTATTTTGTGGAGAGGTTTCTACCGGAGGGGGATTGTCGCGGTAAATGAACTCGGACTCTTTGAACTGCTATACTTAGACCATAGTATCGTAAGCGCTCACTTACAAGTGTATTTCTCAAACGTTAACAGGAAAAGGCGCATAAATTTAAGGAGCTACGATAGAAGAATAGGAAGTATACCTGCAAACGCTACAACTACCACCCAAATACGATTCCAGGAGACCCAGGGGAATAAAAGCAGGCCAGTGTTGACCCTTTGAACACAAGAAAAAAAAAAAAAGGGTTTTAATCGAAGTGTTGTTGTACTTAGTATCGGTTAATGTGCTAAAAAGGCCCATTGCAATATAAGCCATTCGAATACCAATACCAAATATTCTAGTATACACTTTCAAGTATGCTTTCACACGTGTAATAGAGAATGACAGGTCATGCCAAGTGTGCATGTGCATGGCCAAATATTGCAATAGAACACAGTGTAAAAAAAAAAAACCAGATCTGAACATTCAAATAGAAACCATCTGTGTTAGAATCTGAAACTTAACTACCTTTCGTTCTTGTTAATGTTAATGTTAATGTTATTATTATCATTAATATTATTATTTTGTCTGTGATTCTATTCCTGGGTTTGTTGATTTGATTTCCCACTTCTGTAAGTTTCTATTCTTTCAATTTTCATTGAAGTATTCACAACCTTTGATTTCCATAGTCTAAGCTGCTTAGGTTAAAATCACACGTAGGTTCAAGATTCTAGATTCTTAATTTTGTTTCCTTGATTTGCTTACTATGAACAAGCTCCAGCTGTTCCTGTTCTTTGTGACAATTAACTTTTGTTTTATGTTCTTGATTTAGCTAAGATCTGGATGTCTGATTCCATTTGGGTTCATCGCTTTTGTCAACAAAATATTCGATTTAGATTTTCAAATTATAATTTATTCTGCTGTTTGGTTTTTAGTGGTGTGGAAACTCAAGTCAATCCTTATCCTTTAATGAGATTCCCTTTATATATTGCTATTGTTTGCATCTAATTACGATGTTATTGTTATTATTATTGATTTTGGTTAATTTGTTTAAATGTTTGTCATGAGGCTAATTCATTGTGGTTGTGTTGCTGGTTCTAAAAGCTGTGGCAAAAGGACAGAAATGGTGAAAGAGACTGCATATTATGACATCTTGGCTGTCAATGTTGATGCTTCTCCAGCTGAGATCAAGAAAGCTTATTACCTCAAGGTAATATCTCAATTCCATATGTGGTGTTTTTTGCTTTGTGGGTAATTTGAAAATTTTCATGTTTGACAAATTTAGAAGCAGGAATTGCTGCTGAGCAGCTTATTAGTTTTTGGAAGCAATTTTTATTTTCGGTGGTTCATTTTCCCCTTAGTTTTTCTATCTCGGCTAGCTTCAATTAGGTAAATAGACCAGGAAAATCGTACTGCAACTATGCCAAGAAAAATCTTAACATTAAGAATCCTCCTGCCCTGGTCGAAGGATAAGGGGTAGGTCAGTTGTGTTGGATACGAAATGGGAGAGAGTGAATAAGATAAAACCTTGATCCAGGATTCAAATAGTTCAATCCCTCCTGTTTTGCTATAACTTATATAGAGGGTAATAGAGGGTATGGGTATATGAGCAGTTACCTAAGACAAGAGGTGGTTGATTCCCTTTAATTTTTTCATTTGAAATTGTGTAATCAACACCGAATGTAACTGAGTGCAACTTAGTTTGCACTCTATGCTTATTTCTATTATTTTTATCTTGCTTTGAAATTTTGGTTCAGCACAATTCTACATTCGAAATATTATACTTAATAGTGATTCTTATTAATTTTATCATATAGGCAAGGATAGTTCACCCAGATAAAAATCCTGGAGATCCAAAAGCTGCCGAGAATTTTCAGGTAAGCTTATGTATTTGATTCTCTATATAAAAAAGTTTTAAATCCTATTATTTGATTGACTTAAATGTGTTATTACTTGAGTATCATACGTTTTGATTCATATTGTAATCCCCAAAGATCTACTTATTTATCCTTTGAGTCTCTAGTTTGTTATCAGAAAGAGAAAAGTACAAGTCCAAATGACTGTTTGGATATTTTATGACTACTTTTAAATTATTAGGTTGATTTGTGCATCCATCCTTCATTGCAAATGTTCTTCATGCTTTTCTTTGAGCTACATTAGGGGTTTATAGATCTTAAGAAATGTACAAAAGAAGATGTAATATTACCTGTTTTCATCTATTATTGCCTTTCTTTTACTTATAAGGCTTGTTATTGTACACATGTAAGGTACTTGGTGAGGCTTATCAGGTTTTAAGTGATCCTGAGAAGCGTGAAGCATATGACAAGCATGGAAAGGCTGGAGTGCTGCAGTAAGTTTATGTTCTACAAGCATCAGTTTTACCTATTTCATCTGCAAGTGATTGCTATTCCCTTTGGTTGGTTGCTTAAAATCTGTGGGATGAAGTTTCGCTTTGTTTATCATGTTGTGAGCAACAAATTCTGCCAGAAAATGGCTACAACCTTTTTCTTCTTGACAACTTTATGGAAAAATTTTTAAGGTTGTAAGAAAGTTCCTCATCAAAATTATGACACATGAACTAGGCTACTGCAAATTTGTGTGGTAAAATTGCTTGATCAGTTTATTTGGCACCCAAAGAAAAAATGAGTTTTCAAACAAACACAGTAGACATTGAGACTGATCCATGAAAATGGCTGCTTACAATAATTCCTCCTATTTTATTATTCTCTTAACTGTACAATCCAGCAGAAAATATGATGGATAACTTAATAAGGATACTGGTGTCTAATATTCTAATTTGCAGGGATTCCATGGTTGATCCTTCAACTGTCTTTGGGATGCTATTCGGAAGTGAGTTTTTTGAAGATTATGTTGGCCAACTTGCATTGGCTTCCTTAGCATCCATTGAAGTTGATGAAGACTCGCAAGACATGGAAGCTCTAAAGCAGATAGTACAAGAAAAGATGAGGGTATATTTTCTTCACTATGGTTGTCAAAATGTAAGCTTTTTGATACACCTGATTAAGGGCTCAACTTTTTTTTTTGTTCAATGTGCAGGTCTTGCAGAAAGAGAGGGAAGAAAAGCTCATAACAATTTTGAAAAATCATCTTGAACCATTTGTTGAAGGCCAAAAGGATGAGTTTGTAAAGTGGGCAAATTCAGAAGCTCGGCGCCTCTCAGCTGCTGGTAATTCTTTTTCTTATTTTTCCCTCAAAAGTAGTATATTGTATTAGCCAAATTTATAGAAATTGGGGAATGTTTGACTTTGGAAAACCTACTACAACAAGAAAATATGTTCATTGGCCTCCCTAGAGTTGCCTGGAATGAAGACTTAAATCAAATTGTAATCAAATTTGAACTGTTTCTAGTGCTGGGCTGGGGCAAAAGCTAATAGGCCATGATAAGGAAAAGCTTTAAACTTTCATTACCTCTGTTTAATTAGTAAAGTTGGTTTTCAAATTGTTCAAAAAATGGTCTTTCTTTATGACGCTGACATTATATGAATAGAACTCTGGGGATATTCAATTGAAATGTCAGCAAATTTAAAGTTTTATTTTATTAAATTAATAATCTCGTCTTTTCTTTTTTCCTTGCCTCTCTTGTAGTACTTCCGTGAGAAGTATTTCATTTCTCACGACAATGCTCTAATTTTTTGAGTTCAATACTTTTAAGGGAGTTTCTACATGCACATCCAAATTCTTCAAACTCACTTCATAAAGCAATTTAGTTAATGTTTCAAAACTTTGTCTAGACATCAGTCTATCTAAGTGAAGAGGATGATTAACAACAGGCCACTTGAATTGACCAGTAAGTTGATTGGTACTGAATAGCTATGACATTTCTTCTGTTTGTTGGAAGCGGCCACTTAGACTACTTCATAAATTCTCTCTTCAAAGGATACCATGTTCATCTTGGTTACTGTGCCTCCAGATGCAGAATCGTTTTCTCTGGTGAAGTATCTATATCTCTGTGGATCTGGTTTTTCAAACATCAATCTTTACTGTCTCTGCCCTGCAATATAAAATGGCTTTTGAGGAAGCCCTGAATGAAACTGTGGTTAGAGGATTAAACTACAGAAATTTATACACTGCTTACTTTGCATAAATTGTTCAAAACTTTAGTTACTATGGCATGATTTGATTAGCGGTTTGAAAGAAATTTCATGGCTTTTCAAAGAAAATTGGCCTTATTTATTTATTTTTTCCTAAAGGAAGCAGGAAAAGTGCTTTTTAGAATCTAACCAAATGATATGCTTATTTGGTATTCACTACGATTGCGTCCTGCATTAACCTATGACACTTCCAACACCAGCTTTTGGAGAGGCTATGCTACACACAATTGGTTATATTTACACAAGGAAAGCTGCAAGAGAACTTGGAAAGGACAAACGATTTATGAAGGTACCATTTTTAGCAGAATGGGTGCGGGATAAAGGCCACCAGATAAAATCACAAGTGATGGCAGCATCAGGTACTACAACTTCTGCATATATGGGAGTTTTATTTGGTAAAAATTTAACAATCTTGTTTCATCTTAAAACTGTAGGTGCTGTTTCTTTAATTCAAATACAAGAAGACCTGAAGAAGCTGAACCAAGGTGAGAACAAAGAAGAGAACTTAGTGAAAGCCGTTGAAGATAAAAAAGATGCCGTGCTTCAATCACTATGGCAGATCAATGTGGTTGATATCGAGACAACTCTGTCACGGGTCTGCCAAGCTGTGAGTTTCAATATTTCCCTTGTTAAAACGTATTATTATTTCCACCATGACATGATTTTGTGCTGGTTAATTTAAGAAGAGATATTGTTTCGGTTTCCCGTATTGACTGCTTAATATTAGATTTGAAACAACTCATTCAAGTATCCTTGACCTTGTGTAAATGTAAGCTAGACATTAACACCTGAACTGAATTCAACACGGGTACAAGAGTTTTCCCTTATCATTGATGATCCTGCCTTTCTGTATGTATAATTATATATACCTTTCTTTTTAGGTGGAACTATAGTAAATGGGTCTAATTTAAACCCTGCAGACAAGCTGGCTGAATCAGAAGGGATAATAACAAAATTTCTCTGGATGTTTATTATCGAACTGATTTTTTTTTTTTAATTCCCTGGTTGTTTCAGGTACTGAAAGACCCTAGTGTGTCCAGAGATGTGTTGAGACTACGGGCAAAAGCGTTGAAAAAACTTGGGATTGTTTTCCAAGTGAGTTTTTATTTTCCTTCACTTGTGTTTGTGTCTTCTTGTGATATTTGGCACAGTATTATGATTAGAATTAACGTCAAATTTTTTCCCGGGGCCTCATTTCTTCGCTCCTCCGTCTCCATTTGGGGAGAAATTGGAGAAATGAGGTGGGGATGGCGATAATTTTTATCCTCAAATTGAAATTGAAATAGGGATGGGATGGGATACCTCACCCCATCCCCATTTTCTTATTTTCCAAAAAAAAATCTCATTTATTCTAAAAAAAAATTATTTTTAATTTTTTTATTATTTAAAAATTTAATTATATTATATTTATATTAAAATACTGTATTTATTTAAAAATTTTAGTAAAATATATAAATAAAAAAAACAGAAAACCAAGAAACAAGGAAATGAGGAATTAGGATTGGGAAAAATGAGGAATTGGAGTTGGAGATGGGAATATCTCCTTCTAAAATTCTCCATCCCCATTTTGGGTGTGGACGGGGGAGGTTAGGAGAAGTGGGGATAACGATGGGAGAACTTACGTCCACTTCATTTCCCCAATTGTGCAACCCTAATTAGAACAAATATTTATTTGATTGTTTATGCAACAAGTTGATATCCGACTAAGATTAATTCTTCATTCTCAGGGTGCCAAGGCTGCTTACAGCAGAGAAAACAGCCTGCGTCATGAAGATGAAAACAAGATTGATGCTGCATCATCATCATAGCCGGTCTAGATACTTAATAGACACCCGCTTCATCTTCATTTATGCACATAGCGTATTGGAATTGGTTGGTTTTGTCTTACAGCTTTCTACCTATATGTTGAATTTGAAAACTGAGTTCACCATTAATTGGATTTGTCTTGTATAGTCAGTCCCCTGGCTTGATTATCCTAAGAGCTCTGTAGATTGTGCATGAACATTTATGTGTGTACCTTGCAAATAATCTGCGATGTGATAGAATTGTTTAATGCTAGCAATTCAGTTTGTGCATGAACATTTATGTGTGTACCTTGCAAATAATCTGCGATGTGATTTAATTGCTTAATGCTAGCAAATTCTGTTTCAAACGTGTATTTCTTTTTTATGTATATATTATAGCAATTGTAATTCAAGTGCAAGAGATAACTCCATTTGAGTTAAATAAATTCTCTTTAAGCATGTAAATACTGATGAAGTTACTTACCTAGCTTAAATTTTCGTTTGCTATTGAGATATGATAGCTTTGAAGCCACAGTTGTTATAAAATAAAAACATTAGGTGTTTGTTTATTTCACCACTGTGTAACTGAAAAACTGTGTAATTACGCAGTTGTGATGTGTTTGTCTAACTACGTAATTACAAAATTAACTGTGTAATTAGTGTAATTGGACCTTCTCAATTACACAGTTCAATTTTTAATGGGTGAGAATTAGTGTAATTACACGGTGTAATTGTACAATTTTTTTTTATAATTACAAAAAATATATTTTCTTACATTTTCAATTCTCTTTAAAATTCTTTTATATTATCTTTTCTTTTACTATTGTTTAAATATCGATCATACTTTTCGACTTGATCTTAATTAGGAATACTATGTCATTATATAGGAATGGCAAATAACCAAACCTCTAAAACTGAAAAATTATACACCAAACAAAAAGTAGGTGAAGATGAATATTTCATACATTTTGTTGTTAAACAAGTAATACTAAGAGAACTTTTATTTGGTGAAGATAAACATTTCAAACATTTTGTTGTTAAATAAGTAATACTAAGAAGAACACAATAAGGGGTGGGATGCTGTTGAAAAAGAAATGACAAAAATATATAGAATTAAACTTGATAGAACCAAAATTAAAAATAGGATAAGGACTCTAAGAAAGACATATTCCAATATGAAAAGAATAATACAAAATAGTGGATTTGGGTAGAGTGAAGAAACTAGAAGGGTTGATGTTGAAAATGATATTTGAAAGCAATATCTGGTGGTGAGTATTTTTTTTTCTCACAAATTGTCTTATGTGAACAGAGTTTAATGTAAGTTTTAAATTTTACAATTAACAATTATTGATTATGTGTAGACTCACCCAAATGATTGTTTCTATAAGAATCTTAAAATTAAGTTGCCCAATTATAATACTTTAGCATTAATTTTTGGAGATACTGATGGTACGAATGGTTGTGAAGTGAATGACCCTAATGATTATCATGAACTATCTGATTATGATGGAGTTGGTGATAGACAAAATACTAATCAAGGACAACATGCACCTCTTTAGCTCTTTAATCTACGACATTCAAAACTTCGAAATGTGGTGGAGTGAACATTTGTTGTTTTGAAAAAAAGATTTCTCATTTTGACAACACCTTCTCCATATGCCATCAAAAAACCAGGCTGGATTGTGCTAGTATGTTGTATACTTTATAATTTCATTCATAAGTAGAATTGGAATGATTCTTACTTTAAAGAAGATATTGAAGTAGAATTAGAAGATTTTGATAATTTAAATGATATTAATTCAGATAATGACGATGAACTTAGCAAAGCACCAACAAATGTTGACAAACAATATATGAGTGAGAGATAGGATAGTTGATCAAATGTGGAATAATAGAATAATCAGATGGAATTGCATATCATATTTAGCTTATCTTTTTATTTTGTTCGACAAACTGATAATTACATTTATCGATTCTATATTTAACTTTTATACTTTTATAATCATGGATGTTATTTGATAACTCTTTCTTAATTGATAAATTTTAATTGAGTTTATGATTAATGAACTTGAAAATATATTATATATATTACATATTTTGAGTAAATTTTTGAACATGTATTATGTGTATTATATATAATACATATTTTAAGCATATATAATTTATATAATGTATATAAAAATTATATTGTATTTTTGATTCTATAATATATATATATATATTAATTTTAATAATTTATTAGTAATTAAAATTTATTTTCATACTATTTTTAGATTTAAAATAATTAATTTTATAATTAAATTAAGCAATTATACAATGTACTATTAAATATGATACTGTGTAATTACATAGTTGTTGCAAAACGCTATAATTACAAAATCGTGTAATTATACGGTTTGCCAATTATATAGTTGCAAACAAACAAGCCCTAGAGGTCAAATATTAAATAATAAGTTGATCTAATTAAAAGTTGATGGTATAAAACATTTTTTCAGTTTTGCTTTTGAAAGCATTATAATTTAAAATGAAGTAAGGAAGATAGCTAAAATTGTTTGGTAAACATCTATTTTTAATTGAAAACTAATGTTTACTATTTGATCTCCTATTTATATATTTAGTGATTCCGGTGCATACTAGTTGTGAGTTATAGTATAATATCTCAACTAGAAGCTAAAATTATTTGATTAACATCTATCTTTATTTGACAACTAATGTCTACTATTTGATATCTTATTTATACATTTTGTCATTACTTGCTGACTAAAAATTATATCTCAATTTCAAATATATCTCAAGTATCATAAGTGAAATCATGAACAATTTCATAAGTAGATTGGCATTGTGTATGCAAATCATAGTTGGATTGGATTTGAAATCTTTTAACAATTTAAAGGTACGTGGGTATTGATGTGTCGAGGGAGTGAAAAAATAATCAAAATTTCTGATAAAAAATAATAGGGTGGCAAAAATATTTGAACCTAATTCGTAAATTATTAAAATATTGAATTAGA
>JAXCLQ010000010.1:6662168-6683858 GCA_035584115.1 Cedrela odorata | reverse complement strand
TAATTAGAAAGTACGATGTGTTTTGTTCCTTGCTTGATGATTCACCCAATTGATTTAGATGTTACAATTAATTACAAAATAATTTGGCTTCTCCAAACAGTACACGCCAACAATATGATGTAGACCAATTAACATTAACCATTTAAGCATACTTATTAATGATACACCATAACATTGCAAGTTGAAATGACACTTTACTCCTCATATGGCAAGAGGGAAAGAACCAAAGCGTGAGGTCATTTTAGGTAAATCTTAAAAGAGCAAACGTTCACAAATCCAATCAACTTCCTTTGACTTGTTGTAACACAAAACCAAAGTTGAAGTTGAACCATATTATCAACCACATGGATTAATTATTTATTTTTGTTAATTTTTATTTTATGTTTGGAATTTACGTGCACAACTCAATGTCTATTTTTATTTCTAATTCTTTGTTATATTTAACATTTTGCATCATCCAAAGTCTAATCACCACTTAATAAAAAATAATGCCACGACAAAGATTTTCTAATGAACACGCAAGTATAACTCTAAATATTTGACCTTAGGTCAAATCAAAATTGAATATAAAGAACGTACAGGAATGTAAGTAATATTTTAATATTAGCTTAAATAGCAAATAAATAGAATAAGAGAACATTAAAGTATTTAACACAATTAAGAGAATATGAATATAAACACCACTTTTTGAGCATCGGAGCTATTAAGTGATATTGTCTACTTGTTTTATCTATATTCTATCTAATACTTGTCTTATCTATATTCTATCTAATGTAGAATTTGATATTTTTATCTATCCAATATATATATATATATGTATATTTACTATTTATTTGGGCTGAGTGCTTGTTATCGATCTAAAAAATTAACATATTATGTTATACTTTTTACTCGCTGTTATAAACTTAAAATTAACTTATATTCTATCTAATGTGAAACGTGACATTCTCACCCACTTAATTACGTAACACTGTCATCACAACTAAACTCATTTATCTTGATCCAGCTGATCAGTATTACTCATACTCATAATCTTTAGGACTCACATCTTATGTGACAATTTCTTATTGAAGAATGAAGTGCAAGTATTTGAGAGCTCACATGCGAGTAAGAATTTGGGTTTGCTCTAATACCACATAATACGGGTTGAGTGATTATCATTGAACTAAAAAACTAGCTTAGTAGATAATACTGTCTATTGACCCTTATAAATTCAAGATCAATTTATATTATATATATATATATGTACATATATGTATATGTATAAATATGTATATATAAATATATATATATATATATGTACATATGTATATATACATATGTATATATTTAGTTTGTGTTATCACAAACGACGCATCAAAATTAAGTATGTGTTTTTCGCTTTAGAATATTATGGCACGTATTAGAGCACTTATCAAAACACTAATACGGTGAAAACTCAACCAATGAAAAAGAAGAGCTAAGGCGATCAATCACAATAGTTTATTTTTTTTTTAAATTATAAAAATTAAATTGTAGGGTAGCAAAACCGATTAAACCAATAAAATGATAAATGAAATGATTTTAAAATTAATATATTTACTCATTTTGAACAAATAAATAATTAATAGCAGTTAAGTGAAACTGAATTGGCAACTAACTGTGAAGTTTTCAGCTAATTTGGTAATATTGTTTAGGAATTATCATTTAGGTCCATATGCTTTTGCATTATTTTAAATAAAAATATATTTTTTCAATTCATATTGAATTAGCTAACTCTTATTGAAATAATCTAATCATTTTTATGATATTAAATTATCACTATCATAGTGTAAGCGAACCTAACTATAAGGATGATAATTTGAGTTCATGTGTCATGTCAAACAAAAATATTTTTTAAGCCAATATAAATTTGATATGCTCGCAATATGATTATTAAACTAATTAAATAGATTACAATCGTGTTATTTATCTAAGATATATATATTTTTAAATATTTATAGTACTACCTACTCAAATATATCAATTTATTTTAAAAGAACTAAATACCTTTAAAAATACGACTAATATAACTAAATACTTTTTAAAAAGTAAAAAATTTATTAAATTATAAATGAGTTAACATAAAATAATTACTCAAATATTTAATCATATACATAAACAGATTGACGAGTCCAAAATTATAAACTTAAACTAACACAAATATTAATTATACCTCGTTTATATCAAAATCAAATCCATGTCATATAATCGACCCAAATTGCAACCCTTATTTTAATTATTTATATAGTAATTACGAGTCTATTTAATTATAATAAATAAATTATGTTTTATTTTAAAATTAAAAAATAAAATTCAAGGTTCTAAATGATAAAACCCCATATCTTTTTCATGTTTATAGGAAGCCAAAGCAGAGAATCCAAAAAATTACATAAAAAAAAAAATAATAAAAGTAGGTCACTTTATAGAAGAATCTCTATGAATAAGAATATGTCGTGTAACGTGAAAAGCATGGAATGCGTACTACGCACTCCGCGTAAGATAGAAGAATCCGGGAGTGGTTAATATCCTTTTACAAGTCGGCGGTACTTCAATTTCTCGTTCACACTTGGGACACGTACCACAGAGTACAACGGAAGCAGCACTCGGGGAATTGCAAAGGTACTACTCTATACAGCACGCTTTCATTTTATTTATGTTTTTAACCGAGAATAAAGTACCAATACGTTGCGTAGCAACATAAGTGATAAGTCCACAACTTACGTCACTTACTACCGTGAAATATAACGGCATCAGACCGGGAAAGAGAAGTCTCCCATTAACAGATTCTAACGTCGTCACTGAACCCGTCTAAAACGACTTCACTCCTTCCCTCTTTCACTGCAAACCAAGAAACCAAATTTCAGTCTCTCAAATGACTTTCTTGTTCTCTCTCTGAAACGCTGCCGTTTTTTGTCGGTTCGATCACATCAGGTTCGGATTTCTCGTGTTTGTAAACGGCGATAGCTTGTTTCGATTTTGTTTGGGTTATTGCTGTGATGATATCTGTATATAAATGATCGTAATTTATTATTTTCGATTTTTTTAGATTTAATTTAACTTAAATTTTATTTGGTTGCATAAATTTTGTGTTTTTTTGACTGTAAATGCTGTATTTAAGGCGTGAATTGCGGATCTCTTTGACCTCTGCAATGGATGTTTAGTTTTTAATTTTTATTTATTATTATTATTATTATTATTATTATTTGTGGTTTCCACAATTAGTTTTGTATTAATCAGATTAGACTCACTCTGGAGTTTCCTTAAGAGTAGCAGATTGAACCGATACTTGGTTGGTCACTATTTTATTTCTGGAAAGTGTTTGTATTTTTGTTTTTGTTTTCTTTGTTTTCATTGTTGTTTGTTGTTCTTGTTTGATGGTGATTCCTGGTATCAATAGTGAGTGTTAAATATTTTATATCTTTACTGAAATCAGCTATTGCTGGTAGTGTTTCAGGGCCTATTTGACGGCCACCCTTTATGATTATTTGTTAAATGGAAATGGGATGTGCCCTGAAATAAAGCCCTAATTGGGTTTCCTTCAGAAATTGTTTGGTTTTGTTTTGCTTATTGTTTCAGTTGCTCTCTCTAATTCTTGTTCTAGTGTAATTCTTATGTGGAGATGGGGTTTTGAGTGGCTACAACTCCTAATGTTATTGTTGGGTTTGTGAAAATTCTGTCAGTTAAGTTGTATGATGTAAAAGTTGGATCAATCAAGTTTGGTTTTAATTAAACTTATTGCGGTTCCCAAATTCGTTTTACATTTTCATGAATGATATAAGCCTTTTGAGATATTTAAATATTTCTGTGTTTTCTTCCATTGTAGGTTTTGAACAATTTTCATTATCGGATTATCAAGCCTGTTGTTGTCAATTTTACGTTAATTTCTGAGGAAATACCTGCAATTTCTTCTAAGAGTGATGATGCATGGATCATTATTCAAGCTTAAGCTTTGGAGAATGTGAATGATAATTTTAGGTTTATCAGTGTAAGCTTATATTGAGTTGTGTTTGGGTATGGGGTCTGCCTGCTGTGTTGCTGCTAGGGACAAGACTATAGTTAATACAACGGGTACTGAGATCTTGCATAGAAATATTCGGTATTCACCGACATGGAGTTTTCGGTGGGATCACCGAGGGCGAGTAGCAGGTGAAGAGACTACTGTAACTTGGTTTCCAGAAGGAATTAGTCAGAATGATCGATCAGAAACTAAATATGAATCATCTTATGCATCAGAGGAAGGAAGTCCGATTGATAGTTTTCCAAGACTCACGTGGCAAAAGTCCCCAGTTTCTGAAGGAACCACCGCGGGGAATATGAGGACTCTTACTTCAGGTAAACCTGTAGGATGCAGCTCCTAATGTTAACTATAATGTGTGTTTTGAAATGAACGTCGAGAGGGGGTAAGGAAAAAAAAGAGTCCAAGAGGATAAAATTCAATACCATTGTCTTTCCTTCCACTGATTATTAATGGATTATTATTAAATGGATGGAAGGGTTTTTGTTGGATTCATAAGGAAAGTTGATTTCTAGAATACACTCTTTCGGGTCATTGCCTTCTAATTGATTGATGACAGTTGCTCTCCTTTCCTTTCCTTCCTCCTCCCCTTTATAATATAATAGGAGTTTAGCTGTGAAGCTGGTAAACAAGTTCTGATGGGAATTGAAGAATTTATAATAAGTGGATTATAATTCTACTTAAGAAAATTTGTGCTCTATCAACTTTCGGTCATCTTGAGGCACAGTTCTTAAACTTGATAAAATCCCATGAGGTGGAATTGTTTGCCAAACCTCTGATAAAAATTTGGAGACTTTTTTTGACAGTTCTTGGTTAAAATCTCCTCATCTTATAGTTTACTTTCCAATGAGACCAATTTTCTTGCTCTTCTTTTAAAACATAATGTCCTTTGTAGTTCACAGGTTAGCCCATGGATGAATGAATACTGATTCTTTTGAAGTTTATGTCAAAGTTTCCTGTAGGCTTTATTTACCAAGCAGGCTTCTCTCTGGTTTGTTTTACCTTAAAACTGTTTTTGGGAAATGCTGAAACTTGAACCTATTCTCTAGTTGTGTATAAAATATCTGACTATGGCTGGTCCTTTGGACTCTGCTCTATGTTAAAGTTTGCAGATGTATGTCTTAACAAATAGCGTAGCATGAAATTGTTGAGGCTTGGCTACGAAACCGTTTTGGGATCATTGTATAATTGAAGATAACATTTTATGCTCATCCTCCTTTTGTTGGTATTATCTTCTAAAACTGAGAGTAATATCCTCAATATGGCCTATAGCTAAATATATCAGTAAATACTCATAAATATCTGTCCTGTTGTTTTAATATGCTTTGGGTTTACTCCTGCAATTTCCATTGAGCATATCTGCGGTTCTGAAGTTTTTGGATACAACAGGTAGGGGGACAAATAATACATTTTAATGCCTCTTAGTGATCAGGATAGTATATTTAGGTTTACACCAAATATTGGTACTTTGGACTCTATTCTTTTTGCAAGTTTTTGATCTAGAATTATTAGTAAGATTCACCATGGCATGTTGTATCTCATATTCTTTTTACTTGTTTATGGCAGATCAATCTATTTCAAGGAATATCTCTATGGATGTAAATTTAGAACAGGTAGAGCTTTTTCCTGTGAAAGGCTGTTTTGATATGCTTTAAGATTCTTTTATGTAAGTTTTGGCCCTTAAGATGAATTTATTTTTCAATCTGAATCATATTTCAGGTTAAGGAGACAACAGATTCCCTGGAAGTTTCATTTCCATCTCCCACGAAACTATCATTATCAGTGCCTTCAACTTCATCCTTGTCAACATCCCCTTTATCATCGCAAGGTCACCTTTACACCATGCCAAAGTGGCCTTGCCACTCTCCTGGACATCCACTACTACGGCAAGTATCTGATAGCCGGATCTCAGGATTGAAGTCAATGAATGGATACACAGTTAGGGAAGAAAGGTCAGCGATCCCTTCATGGAGCAATGAATCAACTGGGGGCTCCGGTGTTGGGTCTTCAGATGGTTGGTCCATGCATGCCTTCTCCGAGCTCATGGCCACTTCTCACAAGGAAAGGTGGTCTTTTGATAACGAATCCTTGGGCATTAATCAAGACAAGATTGCCAGATCCAGTAGCCGAATTTCAGCCTCTTCCTCCGTTGATCTGCAAATATGTGGGGTTTGCTCTAAGCTGTTGTCTGAGCTTTGTGTCGTTGCAGTTCTAACTTGTGGCCATCTTTATCATGCTGACTGTTTGGAAAACATAACTGCAGAAGTTAACAAGTATGACCCTGCGTGTCCTGTTTGTACTTTGGGGGAGAAAAAGACCCATAAGTTGTCAGAAAGAGCACTGAAAGCAGAAATGGAATCAAAGGCTAGACATACCAAGAGATCAAGGAACCGTATTATGGATAGCAATCTTGATGGTGATTCTGTTGGATTGGATCGCCTTAAAGGTTGTGGCTATGAAGATAAGGGTCCCAAGATGGCTTCTAGTTCCAGCATGAAAAGCTCCTTAGGAAAGCCTTTCTTGAGGCGACACTTTTCATTTGGATCAAAGGGGAGTAGAACTTTGTCAGAAAGTCATTCTCCATGGAAGAAGGGGATGTTCTGGGCAAAATCTAGTAAGACATGAGCTGCTTCTCAGCCACGAAGAGGTGATAATTTTTCTCTTCTATTTGTTGCAATTGTACATCGCCTAAAGTGAATTTTTTTTTCTTGCCTTTGGTATTATTGATAAATTTTGTACCTTTTGTGACTTTATGCAATGTGTGTCCTCCAAATATGTTAGGGGACCAAGTACTGCCAAGAACGGAAACTATGAAACACAAAATGTTCTACACACAAACATACATATATAATGCATGTCTTAAACGGATGTCAAATCTGATTGACTTAATAAAACTCGGCATTTCTTTTCTTATACCATGTAATTTTACTTAAATTGTTTTTGGTGTATACAGATGCCAGTGTTGATCTTCTCTGCAATTTCAGTTGGATGAAGGTAGCTGGACATTTTTCAACAAGAAACGTTAAGAAACACACCTGCATACAGAGATTGAAACTTTGTTAGCATTTGTTGCTGGAATTACATTGTAAAGAAGAAAAAAGAAATAATATGTAGGGCAGATAATTATGAAAAAAGAAGAAAGTAGAATGAAATGCATCGAGACTGTTGGAACCATTCTTATTTTGTACAGATAAATTTGTGCTGTTTTCTGTGTTTTTGTGGTCTGTTTTCTGTCTTTTTGTTTGTTTTCTGTTTTTTTTTTTTACTTGTTTCTTTTTTGTGGCTTGAACGAAACATGAATTCATTCTACTGATTCTGTATGGCTGGATCTGCGAAATCTCTTGCTTGCTTCTTCTGGAGGGTTTTATTATGGGGCAGTGGTCATTGGCGATGATGACTACTTGGTCTTGGTTAATCTTTCGGCGGCATTGTTGGTCACTTGCAGGTAGAAAAGCAAATACAGGCTGTTGTTATATGCACTTCTGATTGTTTTTTTATTTGTAATATTTTGGTATATACAATGCATGATTTCCCATTTGTGAATCTGGGAAAGTTATTTAGTAGATTAGAATTCATTCAAGAGCTTAATAGGCCTAAAATTGATAAAGCAGTCTTCCTTTACACTCTCATTGATTGAACTAATGCTGCTTCTAGCCTTTTACCACCTCGCAAATTCTCCTCAATAGAAAATGGCAATTGAAAATTCAGAAACTTAGTTTGGGCAGGGTTTTGGCTTTTCTATTCTTTCATGCAATGATCAAACAGTTCAGGATAATCTTAAGCTCATGCTCAGCCGATGACATTCGTGAATTGTAACACAAAGAAACAGGTTAGCCTACACGGGTCCACATTGCTGAAACGTGGCAAGATCATATATGTCCGTTTTGCATCCAATCAGCACGTGTAAACACCAAAATTACATGCAAAAACAAACACAACTTCCTATTCCACCGTCAAGCCTTTCAAAGTCCTTGCCCGCTTGTCCGCTTATACTGGTCCAACATCTTCATACAAGTTTGGTGAGTTTCAGACATGGCTGATATACGAGATGAGCAAGGGAAACCACTAGAGCTAACAGACCAACACGGCAACCCAGTTCAATTGACCGACAAATATGGCAATCCAATGCACCTTACCGGTGTTGCCACCACGAAAACCATGATTGTGGAGACCAAGTCTATGGTGGTGCACCGACAGCTGAGACGAGTGTGCATGACGGCGACGTGGCGGCTCGGGCTGGTAAGCATAAAGAGTTGAAGGAGCAGCTGGAGGAGTAATGTCAGCATGAAGGTTCACAGGAGATTCAGCGCTCCAGCAGTTCAAGCTCTAGCTCGGTGAGACTTTCCGCACATATATTGTCTGATTTTTCATTATCTTTTGTTCTCAACATCATGTTAAATCTTAGAAATCTGTTTTGAAAAACCTGAGTGCTTAGTGGCAATGTCATACTATATTATTGGAAATTTGAGGTTGCAGTGTGAAATATTAATAAATTTGGTAAATATTTATTAACATTGTGTTCTCTAAATCTGTTTCATATATGGGCTTGCAGTCTGAGGATGATGGGCAAGGTGGAAGGAGGAAGAAGAAGGGTCTGAAAGAGAAAATAAAAGAGAAACTAACTGCTGGGAAACACAAGGAGGAGCATTCTTCTCATACGACAGTCGCCACCACAACGACCGGCGGAGCAGGCCAACACCATGAACATGACAGAAAGAGCATGACGGAGAAGATCAAGGAAAAACTTCCTGGCGGCCGCCATGACCATACTAGCTCAACATAAACTTAAAACTTAATTATGCATATCTGTCTGTCTGTTTCCGTTTATGTATTAAAGAATTACAAGTGTCGTGATCTTGTGATCGTCTGTGTTATCAAGTGATGAGCCTGGCTTTCAAATTCACATTTAATTTTGCTTCTGCTTCTGAATTTTGTTGTCCGCATGTTTCATCAAGTCTCGTATGGCTGTTAATTAAAGAGATACAAGTGTACAAAACAATAATTAAATCAAATAATGGACTAATTTTTTTTTTTTAAATATAAGTTAAATTTTATTACGTTAACTAAAATTTTATAATTTATTACGTTATATTTAAATTTTATTATGTTCTATATTTTTTCGTTATATTTTTATATTTAAATTTTATTATATTTTATATTTTTTAATTTATTTTATTTTTTATTAAGTTTTAATTATAATATTTTGTTTGTATTTATTAAATATATAAAAATAAGATTATTTTAATTATTTTATAATTTTAATTAGCGGTTAAAATTGTTAAGAGTACTCTGTTAATTTTTATAAAATATAAATTTATATATAATTTTTTTAATTTTTAGAAAAAAGTATGTGAAAATATAATTTAAGATTATTTTAAATATTTTTTAATTTTTATTAGTTAATTAACGATTAAATATAACAATTTTATTTTTATATACCTGAAAATTTTAACAAATTAACTAATAAGTCGAAGAATATTATTATTGGTTTAACTAATTTATGTAATATTGTTAAATTTAGATTTTTTAAGGGTGGTATTGTGTGTTCTTCACTACTATGATAGTGAATTTTTTATTGTTGAACATTTTCTAAGGAATTTATTGCTAGCATATTACTATTAATTTTGGTTTTCAACAATATTGAGCTCATTAAATTTGTCTTTATTAATTAAGATGCATGATTAATTATCTTAAAAGAAAATATATTTAATTACACAATAATTTTTATTAATTCTTTAATTACACACACACACACACACACACACACACACATATATATATATATATATATTACCTTTATGAGATTGATAATTTTTTAATAATTTTTCTTCACTTTTCTAATTGTAATTCAACCAATTAACTATCAATTGATAAATAAACAAATAATTATATAATGAATGATGTAAACTCCATTAATGTCATAGTTGTTGCTTTCATGCTTCTATAAAACTCCACTACATACTTAGATGCATGCATGGACATACTAGCTTTTGAGTGTGCATCTTCATGAAACATGGGAGTGAAAGTGAAATGCATTCATTGTTTAAGCAATGCCTTTTGAGCTTCTTGTTGCAATGGTTGGAAAGTTGTTGGATGTTGATTAAGAGAAGCACTTGCCCTTTCCTTTTTTAAATTATTGCATTTTTTATTACTAAGAATATGCCACAAAATACAAGTATTGTTGAAAAATATTCAAAATCTTAAAATTGGTCTTCTTTGGATTATAAAATTTATGATAATTAAGTAAATAATTGGACTTTAAAAAAGATTGAAACTCATTTTTCCTAATTGACAAAAATAAATTATTATTTATTTGATTCGGTGATACTTATTTTCGTATTTCAATTTTAAGATTAAATATGTCGTTAACCCTCTTTAAAATGACCTTATGAATTTAATGAATTTATAAATTTGTATATCTTTTAAATTTTAGTTTATATAGAAATTGTCGCATTCTAACTTAATTAGTTTAGAACTTGAATATCTTTTAAACGGAATCGAGTTTTTGCTCATGGACTCATAATTTTTTTTAATTTACATATAAAATATTTATTTATTTATATTTTGACCCCTAAAACTTAAATAAAAAGCATTTAATCTCAAAATTTATAAGTTATTCCTAAACATTTGGTTTACCAATTTAATTGTTTAACATTTGATCTTTCATTTGTCAAAAATAAATATTTAATCTTATAATTAATAAAATATTTTAAAAAATTTTGACCTATTAATTGTACTTTCTTAATATTATGGTCCCTAACTTTTTATTTCTCGCACCATGCTCTTAAAATTTATATTTTTAACCCATATAAAATTTTGGCTGATAAAAAAAATTAGGATAACAATTCGAATTATTTTATCGTATTTATATTAGTATTATATTCATATCATGTCAAATAGAGATTAATTCAAATACAATTCATTTATTAATCGTGTCAAAAAATTAAATACATATATGATTCGTTTATTAACCGGATAACTTATATATAATTCATTTAGACACGATTAATAAATAAATTATAAATAAAAATTAAATTAATTATAAACAAATTGAGATAGTTAATTATATCTTTATGACCCAAATTCGCTTATAATTTTTATTTTTTTATGACTTATGTTTTAAAATAATAAATAAATAGTAAATAAATTAAGATAATTTTTTTATTTGTTTATAAATAGATAGTAAATAAATTAAAATAATTTATTTATTTATTTATAAATAAATAGTCAAAAATTTTAAAATTGAATTTATTTATTTGTTTCGAATTTATATTGAGAAATTACGGAGCAACCCACGTTACCGCCGCCCCTGAGAAAAAATAGTGTATAGAGATAATCAAATCAATTGTTAAACAGGCAATCCAATCCAACGGTGCAAAACACGTCAACCTCCACTCCAACTCTGAAAACAAAACACTTCCCCTCTGCTTCCACTTCCTCAGTTCAGTTCTCCCAGTTTTGTCTCAGCATTCTCAATTTCCCGCCTATTTAAACCCTCTCTTTCTTTCTCAGATGCTGTCTCAATTCCACTTCCTCCTCTCTCAATCTTCCAAATCTCTCCCATTTCCTTCCACTTCCTTTCACAAAAATCAAACGCTCAGTTCTTATCAAAACGACATCAACAACCTCTCGTTTTCTCCTGCCCTAAATCATCACTCAGTTTCTCTCAGAACAAGAAGATTCGTATCCGCAATGACTTCAAATTCAAATCTCTCTAATCACACCGTCACCGCTAACGGCTTAAGCGAACCGGACCTCGATCGCTTCGCTGAGGTCGGCAACAAACTCGCCGATGCTGCCGGAGAAGTTATTCGGAAATATTTTAGAAAGAAATTCGAAATTCTCCAAAAAGAAGATTTGAGTAAGCCACGAATTAATGTATTTGTTAATTCTTAAATATTTTCGATAAAGAAATTTGGTGAGTCAATAATGAAATGTTTTCTTTGCCGGTGGTTATAGTTCTGTTTGGTTGCTGAGAAAATATGGGAAGAATAATTATTGTGTTCCTTTGTTCTTAATGTTTAATGTTGTTTGATCATAGTTGTATTTGCAAAATATTCATTAAACCATGTTGTTACTGTTATGGTAAATTTTTTAAAATATGATAAAATAATGCGGTAAGTTTTGTGAATATGAATTGTGCTTTATTTTTATTTATTTATTTATTTATTTTGTTTGATTGTAGTAGCTAGTTCTTTTGTTTGGTTGATGTGAGAGTTTAATAAAGGAAAGGAAAGGAAAGGAGAGGCGAGGAATTCTTTAAATGTGTATTGTGCATTGTCATTGTAGAATTCAAATACTCAGTAAAGCATCTCTTATTGTGTGATTAGGTGGATTTAGGGAAAGTTCAAGAACTAGACATGTTGGTGCTGTGTTTGGTTGTAGACAAAATTTTGGTAAAGAAAATGGAAGAAAATGAATAGTGTTATGTTTGCATTTTGTTTCTTTTCTTAAATAGAATTGGAAATTTTTCTAAGGTGTAGTTCGTTTGTGAGGAATGTGAATATCTGTTCCTTAGTTCACCTGTAGGTTTTCTGCGTCTAATTGGACTACTTTTGTGTGTTTGATTCGCTACAGGTCCTGTAACAATTGCAGATCGAACAGCAGAGGAAGCTATGGTTTCAATTATACAGGAGAGTTTTCCTTCTCATGCCGTGTAAGTTATGCATACAGGACTGAGAATTGATATCAATGTCTTCGTAGACTTTCCTATTTGGTTGCTCAAAAACCGGAGGGAAAGAAAACAAAACGATTTTATGAGTTGTTATGTTTATAGCACTTTGGTTCCACAAAATTTGATAATTTAAACCTGAGCCAAGGGGTGTATGATCATGAGCGCTTTCTTTATTGTTGTTTCCAAACAAAGCCAAATGGTTTTATAAGGTCTGAGTCTAGAAAATTGGTTGCCCGAGTCCCATATAATGAAATATCTTTGTGCAAAACTTCTTCTTTTAGTTTTTATTTCATCTTTTTCCTCTGCAGTCACTTGTATCACTGTGTAAAAGTGTAATGGTTAAATTTTAATATGAAGTTTTGAAGTGATTTCTTGTTGCTGAAATTATTGAAGAGTTGTTATTGTAGTTTTGGTGAGGAGAATGGGTGGAGATGTAAAGAGAAGTTCGCAGACTATGTTTGGGTTTTAGACCCAATAGATGGGACCAAGAGTTTTATCACTGGTACGTTTCTTTCTGTTTCCAATCATTGTCATTGGATTAAACTTTGAATATTTCTTAAGTGATTCTGTACTTTCACTTATTTCAGGAAAACCCTTGTTTGGTACTCTCATTGCTCTGCTATATAAAGGAAAACCAGTAAGAACACCTGTGCTTAGTTGCATACTCAAAGGATGAACCATTGCCTTTTGGGTGCATGATATATTGCTCAATAATTTTGTTTAATGAAGGAAAAAGTTAAAGACATTCTCTTTTAGGCTTCTGGATCAAAAATGATTTCTCTTTTGTTTTTTATTTTTGGTTCAAGTAGAAAACAAGAGAATACAGGTCAGAAGAACTTTGAGGTAGCCAGCTGACTGGCCATACAGTGCCATAGTACCCATCCTGTCAGGCTTATGTTAATAGTTAGTTTAAGTTTTCATTTGTATGGAAATAAAGTATCTGAGGGATTCGGTATTTGCTGAATGGCAAGTTTGCTGGATAGACTGAAATACGGAGTAATCTTTGCTAAGAATATGTTACCAACGTGTTTATGTATGCAATAGAGTCTCTCAAATTTTGCCTGCACTTAATGCAACAGTCAAATCATTTGCATGTGAAATTTACTCTGTGTTTAGTTGCACGCTTGTTTTGCTTGTGAATTGATATTTCGTTTTTGCAGATTCTTGGCATAATTGATCAGCCTGTTCTACGAGAAAGATGGATTGGAATAAGTGGAAAGAGGACTACATTGAACGGGGAAGAAGCGTCTACTCGCACGTGTGCGAAACTTTCACAAGCTTATTTGTATGGTTATCCTATCTTGTGAATGCCTATTTTATCTCTAGTAAGTCTAGTTATGCCTAGCATCTGGACCTTCACGCCAGGACAGTTAAACTACATTTATACCAGTACTGTGACGGCCCCTTCATGTATAGTCAGTTCTCTTTGATTCTCTTTGACCTTTTCTCCTATCTGTTTAGATATACTACTAGCCCACATCTGTTCAAGGGAGATGCTGAAGAAGCATTTACTCGTGTAAGAAGTAAGGTACGTGCTACTGTTTGAAGTTGATTTCAGTGAAGTGTTTATTTTTTTCTGTAAATGCATTAGTTGAAAGAGCAAAATAAATAAAGAGGTTGGAGAAGCTTTTGATTGATGGATTGATATTCAGTGTTTTCTGCTGGAATCATGATTTCCATCTTGCTTATCTTGAGTGCATTGGTTGATATGATGAAGTGGCAATATAATTCTATCTCAGTGATATGTGGATATATGATGTCAGAGATAAAAGAAACCACAATCTTCGACTTTGGGATTGTTTTGACCCACTTTTCAAAATTCTAGAATACCGAGTATCCCACAATATAACTCCATACATTCTGGAGTTCTATCTTATGTTGGAAACTCTTTCTTTAGTACTTTTCTCTTCAACTTGTTTTCTTTTTCTGTCACGGATATTTTTTATAGCTTTTGGTTTAAAGGTTTATGTCAGTACTTGCTCACCCAATCATATCTGTCAATATTGTAACTAAATTGATACTATTTTACTATACAGTAGTCTCCTTGTAATCACGAGTACTTCTATTCAACGTAAAAAGACAAAATATGACAAATCTCGTATTTTTCTTTCATTTTTTCATTATGCACAGGTGAAGGTACCACTGTATGGTTGTGACTGCTATGCTTATGCCCTTCTGGCCTCAGGATATGTGGATCTTGTCATTGAGTCTGGTCTTCAGGTAAACCGCAATCATTAAAGTCTACAATATGGATATTATTACAGGATGTATTCTTAGACTTCAGATTATGAGGATTTGGGAATAGCTGTTTATCATGGAATATAAGGATAGGATCTAGCATTGCTAACTGGGGATAACTAGTGTACTTAGGAGGCTGCGTTGTTCCAAGATTTTATAGTTCTGTTTATGACTAGTACTAAACTATCTCAATAAACCATGCAGTAACTTAACGCCAGATGCTTTACTTTTCCCAACTTGTGATAATATTGTTGCTTTTGTTTGCGTATGCAAAACATGTGGTTGTATCAAATGTCGTTGCTTCATCTAATTAAATGATGACTTGTTTAACAGCCATACGACTTTCTTGCACTGATACCAGTGATAGAAGGTGCTGGCGGTGTAATAACTGATTGGAGAGGACATCGCCTACGCTGGGAGGCTTCTTCAGATTCATCTGCACCAAGTATGCTTGGTTTTAATGGATTTTCCACGTTCTGCTTTCCTTTTTTTTTTTTTTTTTATCTTTTTTCTATTATCATCCTTGCTGATTTGAGTTGAGTTGATTTTATGATTAAGTTGTGATTATTAGACAGCAAGTTTGTAATGCCTCATACTATAACGGCATATATCTATTGACTTCAGCCATCATATGTTCTATTTTCCAGGCTTCAATGTGGTGGCTGCCGGAGACAAACATATTCATCAAGAAGCTTTGGATGTATTACAATGGCAGTGAAGATTTGAATTTCTCTGCAATGGATACTCACATAAAGATGGCACATTCTTTCTGTCTTAGAGCTATAGGAGCTAGATGAACCCATGGAAGTTCTGATAATTAAAATCAGCAAGCAATCATAATTCACAAGTTTACTGTTATTTGTCAAAAATAAATTTTATTTTATTTACCGGTACCATTTTTGATCTAATCGTACCGATACGTACTAACATATTATTATTTCGGATATCCCAGCCGCCCAGGGCACAAAGTAAGATTTCAGGCTCCGAAGCAAGTGTATAAGAATGCAACTATCACCTGTCCTTACACCCACAAAATGCACCCGCACCTGCACCCCAACCCCCACCCCTACCCGCACCCGCACCCGCACCCGCACCCGCACCCTTGTTATGTAATGCATCTTTCTGTTATTTCTCATGAGTCGAATTAAGAGTATATCAAGCTTAGCCTTAAAATAAGCTTAGCTTAACACGGCACAACACATCAGTCAAGCTTAATCTTACAATTCTTGTGTTGCACAAGCTGCTCGTTTATCTATTATAATGGTTTCTAAGATTGCATAACATCAATAATAATATATATTTAGAAGAGGGCTACAATATACACATCCATTGTTATATCATTTTTTTAAGTTTAAATTTTTTTTATATGTATTTGTATTAAATTTTATGTTAATTATTTCAAGTTTTACATTTATATATATATATATATATAAGTGTTAATTATTTCAAGTTTTACATTCATATATATATATATATATAAGTGTTAATTATTTCAAGTTTTACATTTTATATTTAAGTTTTACGTTTATATATATATATATATATATAAGTACTAATTTAACGTCTTTTAATTTTGGGTGATGGTCAAATATTTATAGGAGAAACCCATTTGTAAATTTATCAATGTTTGTTTCATCAATTTATAATTTTGATTTATTAAATAAACACATATGACAATTGAATACATTGGTAGGCTGTTAAACTATTATAAATTTGGATGTATTTATTATGAACTCGAATGTATGAATAACTATTAATTAGTATTTATAATGTTTTTATTTTTATTTTTCTATTTTAAATAGAAATTATAATTAAGTTATACCTTGTTAATATTTGAATGTTTTTTTTTTCAAATATTAATTATAATTGCTTTATGCCCCTAATTTGTAGGAAAATTTTTCATTGGCATATTTGTGTATTAATGAGTAATACATTATAATTTTATGTAATTATCCATAATTTTATTTTATGTGCTATTTATTAATGAAATGATAATTGTTTACAAGTTTAACCTTTAAAAAAGACTTATTTATCTATCTCACTATCCAATATTTAAAGATTATAGGTAATTATCATAAATTTTATCTCGAAAAAAAAAAATAATGTGTTATATATATTTTCATAATTTTTAAAATATTTTTTTATTTTTTATATTATGCAATTGATAAAAAAAAAAAATCAAATACAATTAAAAAAAAAGGACTCCCCATTAGTTGTCATATATAATTTATTTTTTAATGACTTTTAGAATTGAAATCTATCTAAGTCGGTTTAATTTAAATTATTTAATAAAAATATTTATTATACTAATTATTATTATTATTATTATTAATTTATTTTAAGATGAATAAATACGTGATAAAATTTTTTAAAACTGGTAATAGTATTTAAAACATTTTTCTTTTCTATGTTATGGAATTTGTATACTAAATTGCAATAATTGAACATTAATAAAGAGCATATACAAATTCATAGACAATAATACAAATATTCTTGCTGAAAATTAATTGTAAAACCCACTAAATCAGTTGAAAAATCTCAAAAAGAGAATTATAAATTATTAATCTACCATCTTATAAATGAGAGCCTGCAACATACTTGTTATGAAACATCAAAGAAACCTGCAACATTAGTGCGTATAAAAGGTGAAATGAACTTGAGTTTGAATCATCAGCTCACTCTTAGCACTTGAATATGATTTTTATGCAAATCCTAAACAAGTATTATTATGATTGTCGACGACACATCACATATATTTTATATCTAATTTTTTTAATTTTTACATTAATTATTTTAAATTTTATGTTCGTATTTTAAATTTTACATTAATCGTTTTAACTTTTACGTTTCATATTTCAAACTTTACAATAAGTGTTGTCACAGTACAATAAGATGCATTTTTTTATATATTTTTTTTATAATTATTTCCTATGTGATTTTAAAATTAAATAATATAAAATTATAAATAATTTTATTATTATTATTATTATTATAAACTTATGTTGACCTTAGAATAAAAATAAAAATAAACCTCTAATCTCACATTGCACCAACTACTCATTTATACGTTACAGGAAAATATATCCCTAACTTTAAAAAGGTCAAGGAAAGCACGAAGGCACGATGATGGGAGCTTCTGTATTTTATAAGTGGTGAATAATAAAAAATGACGAAATGTCCTAACTCGGACTCTCTCAAAAGATTATGCTAAATATAAAGATGATTAACTAAACCAGCAATTAACAAATTAATTACCTCTTTAACAAATAAAACTAATCCTTATAAATGGGATTGAACTGTAATCTAATACAATCACATAACAAAGAAGAAGTTAATGGTGTTTGAATATTTCAAACTTTCAGTTTTTTCTGTTGGTAGTTACTAAAAAAGGCGCCAACAACAACACAAACATCGGCATATTTTAGGGAAGGGAATGGCAAAGCTCATTCTGGTTGTCAATGGCTTTCCTCCTCTAAGAATCAAAGTAACAAACTTCAACATTAATCCGTTATAGTAAACAAAACCCACATCGTTTTTCTTAATCCTTTTTGTAAATTCAAATTGCAAACATCCCTTCGTCCAGGAGGGATGGAGATAGAAAAACAAAATTAAAAATATAAAACAGAAACAGAAAAATACAAAAAGCAATCGCCATTTCTATTCTCCTTAATGTCATCGTCGTCGTCACCACTATCTTCATCGATGGCTGTCCTCCTGGTTGTTGTCTATGCTTTCATTTCCTTCCCAACGATTGCTTTCTCGCTCGCCGGCGGATCTACCTTTTCTCCCAAGGATAACTTTCTGATAGACTGTGGTGGCAAGTCTACTTCTCCTCTTGCCGATGGAAGAACTTTCAAATCAGACCAACAATCCACTTCGTTCTTACAAACCGAAGAAAATCTTCAAGTTTCGGTCCCTTCAGCTGATGTTCCTTCACCTATATATTTAAGTGCAAGAGTTTTTTCTGAAGAATCAACATACACATTTCATTTGACTGAACCAGGTTGGCATTGGGTTCGTCTCCATTTCTTTGCTATGTCTGTCGATGAATTTAATCTTCAGAAAGCATCGTTCAGCGTGGAGTCAGATAAATTTGTTCTCCTTCACAACTTCAAACTAGAGAATAATCAAGCTATTGTCAAGGAGTATATGCTTAATTTGACTGATCAAACATTTTCTATCAAGTTTTTACCGATGAAGAAATCGGTGGCGTTCATCAATGCCATTGAGGTTGTTTCAGCTCCGGACAACTTGATCAGCGATGAAGGGAGTTCGCTTTTCCCCGTAAACAGCTATAGCGGTTTGTCCAAGTTTTCATACCAATACGTTCACAGGCTAAACGTGGGAGGACCATTGATCAATTCACTGAATGATACGCTGGGAAGAACTTGGGTGCCTGATACACAATTTCTTAAGGACAAAAATTTGGCCAAGAGTACGTCTACTGAAGCCAACGCCATAGAATATCCCGAAGGAGTTACACCTTTGATTGCACCAGCAACTGTGTATGCTTCTGCAGCTGAGATGGCTGACGCACAGACAGTTCAACCAAATTTCAATATAACGTGGAACTTTGATGTCGATCCAACTTTTAGCTACTTGCTTCGGCTGCATTTTTGTGATATAGTGAGCAAATCTCTGAATGATCTTTACTTCAATGTGTATGTTAATGGAAAAACCGCCATCTCAGGGTTGGATTTATCGAGTCTCACACAGGGTCTGGCCACTCCTTATTATAAGGATATTGTTGTGAATTCTACATTCATGAATAATGGGCTTAGTCTTCAAATTGGTCCAACGAAGGAGAACACTGGTTCAATAAATGCAATTCTCAATGGGGTGGAGGTTATGAAAATGAGCAATTCTGTTGATAGTTTGGATGGAGAATTTGGGGTTGATGGCAGCAAGGCTAGTTCATCCGGCCGTGGTACAGTTGCTGCAGTCGGGTTCGCGATGATGTTTGGCGCTTTTGTTGGTCTTGGTGCGATGGTTATCAAATGGCAAAAGAGACCTAAAGATTGGCAAAAGAGAAACAGCTTTTCTTCTTGGTTGCTTCCTCTGCATACTGGTGACACTAGTTTCATGACAAGCAAGACCTCGATGGGCTCTCACAAGAGTGGCTTTACCAATTCCCAGCTTGGCCTAGGCCGGTACTTTTCTTTTCAAGAGTTGCAAGAAGCTACTAAAAACTTTGATTCAAGTGAAATAATTGGTGTTGGAGGATTTGGAAATGTGTATCTTGGTGTGATTGATGATGGAACAAAAGTTGCTGTAAAAAGAGGGAACCCACAATCCGAACAAGGAATCACAGAATTTCAGACAGAAATTCAGATGTTATCTAAGCTTAGGCACAGACATTTGGTATCACTTATTGGTTATTGTGATGAGAACTCAGAAATGATCCTGGTTTATGAGTACATGTCCAATGGACCTTTCAGGGATCACCTATATGGGAAAAATATCCCACCAATGACATGGAAACAAAGGCTAGAGATTTCTATTGGCGCAGCTCGCGGACTTCACTATCTTCACACCGGCACTGCACAAGGTATCATTCACCGTGATGTTAAGACTACCAACATTTTGCTTGATGATGCCTTTGTTGCCAAGGTTGCAGATTTCGGGCTATCGAAAGATGCACCCATGGACCAGGGCCATGTAAGTACAGCAGTGAAGGGAAGTTTTGGATATCTTGACCCTGAGTACTTCAGAAGGCAGCAGTTGACAGACAAATCAGATGTGTATTCATTTGGAGTTGTACTATTTGAAGTTTTGTGCGCAAGGCCTGCAATAAATCCTCAGCTTCCAAGAGAACAAGTTAACTTGGCTGAGTGGGCAATGCAATGGAAGAGAAAGGGCTTACTCGAAAAAGTCATTGATCCACACCTTGCAGGGACAATCAATCCTGAATCAATGAAGAAATTTGCTGAAGCTGCCGAGAAATGCTTGGCTGAACATGGTGTAGACAGGCCTACAATGGGAGATGTACTGTGGAATTTGGAATATGCATTGCAGCTGCAAGAAGCATTCTCGAAAGGAAAAGCTGATGAAGAATCTAACTCAGCTGCCAACGTTGCCTCACCAGCAGTTGTTGCTGCTCCCACCGCCGCTGCTTCCGCCTCTGACAATCGTCCAGTTTCTATTCCTGAAGAGCATGCCGGACCAGCTGAAGTTCACGCCATTGATGACCACTCGGGGACTGCAATGTTTGCCCAATTTTCCGGGCTTAATGGTAGATAAATTATAAAATTCTGTTGAGAATTTGAAGATTGTGTATACCAGTACAACCCGAGAATCTTGTTTTTGCTGCTTCTTCATACATAAAAGGGTATACAGTTAGCATTTTGAAGATTCATGGCTAGCAATTTCTGATATGGTAGATATTGTGAAATAATGTTGTAATGTTACAATTGTTCTTCTTCAAACTTCCTCTCTATTCTCTATTCTTTTTTCTTTCTTATTCGGGGTATTTCTTTTCATGGTCACAGAAATTTGTATCAAAACTTATGTTATCATCTATGTTGTACTATTATTTAACAGTTTAATTGTTACATTACTGTAGTTATTAAATATGCAAATTTGATGTGAATTTTGAAGAAAATATATGCAAAAGTGATCAATGCCTTTGACATGATCTTGTCCTTGTATACACGGTTATAGAGTCTCTTTCCATCTACAAAATTATAGTCTTTATTTAAAATACTAGTCCTATATAAAATTATTCACACTAATTGATTTGACA
>JAXCLQ010000010.1:6638007-6662068 GCA_035584115.1 Cedrela odorata | reverse complement strand
CTATATAAAATTATTCACACTAATTGATTTGACAGTATTATATCATTAATATATGTTCTTTATTTGTACCCGAGTAAATAAAAATTAATGCGAGTAAAAAAATAAATAAATCATATGAAACATGTAGCAATAAATATATTTTAATACTTTAATTTGTATGAAAGAGATTGTTTAAGAGATTGTATCTCTAACATTAATCATTTAAAAATTACTACAAACAATGATTGTATTTCTAGCATTATTCATTTAAAAATTATTTAAAAAATGATAGTTAAAATAAATAAATGACAATGTTACAGATACAAATTTTTATACAAATTCATTCGTATAAATTGACGTGACAGTGTTATATTATTGTCATATATTCTATATTCTAATAAGAATAAGTGAAAGTTTACGATAATATATATATATATATATATATGATAATAATATAATCTTACACGTCAATTTGTATATGTACACGACATAATATTAATTGTATTACCACAAAATTATTTTAAATTTTCTTACTCAAACTATGCATATGGCTTTGCTATAAGTACTAATAATAGAGAAATGTTACAACTAATAATTAATTAATTAGAAAAGTAGTGGGGTGGTGCTTACTCCTTAAAAATAACACACAAATGCTTGCAAACACTTATCTATATGTCAAATTTATTGCATATATACAACTTGTGAAGCAAAAAAGAATGGTTAATTTAAATTATCAGAAAATTATCCACCACCAATGAATAATTAAGGAGAGGTGGCCAAAGATAATATAAAAGGTAGGTTGATGTTTTGTATGAACAAGAGAACGTATAGATAATGAATGGGAGGCTCCAAACCAATCCACATTTATAGACAGGCCATTAATTAATTCTCAGAAATAATATCCCATTTGACTTGTGGTGTGAGTTGTTATTGTTATCTCCATTAATTAGTTTGCCTGAGCTTTTACGTTAATTCTCAGGTAAATTACAACGTTTATATAATCTTCGTGAAAACGTAAGCTTTGCTAGCCTTAACCAACACATCGGACTGTTTCTCTCAAACTTCATCTGTTATGGATCAGATTCAGAACATTCAAGATGAAACGAGGTCGACATTCGACTTGATTTCACTGCAGACTTATCTTCCTCAAAAGTAAGTTATTAATATTAGAGTTGATAGTTTCTGCATGGCTTCTGTTCTGATACCAATTGATACGAACTCATGGGCAAAAATTTAGCTCGACTAACAAGTTGCTGTTGTTGTTACATTAGCAGGAAAGGATTGTCGAGGTATTATTCAGGAAAGGCAAGGTCATTTACGTGCATGGGAGATGTTCATTGCCTGGAAGATTTGAAGAAACAAGAACATCCAGATGTACAGAACAGGAAGCTAAAATATTTGAATAAGAATAAAGAGATGATGCCAAATAATAATGTTCCTCCATATCCATGTCGAAGAGTTTCAAATAGCACACACTGCGCAACACCTTACGTACATTAATACTCTGAAATTAATTAATTAATTAATTAACAGGCCAAAATGTTATGCCCCAAGTCATCGTTGGAATTGGAATATTCCTTCTGTTTTATAACTTTTGGCAATAGTTTTATTCACAAATGGTACACAAGTTCAAAACTTGTATACTTGTCCTCTATCATAGCAACGTGGATGAGATATTATTTATAAATTTTTCTTATAATTTTCCATATTATCATACGATTTGTTTTATTAGAAATGTATCCGTAAACGACATGTCGTGGGTATTATAAACTAACAGACGACTTGTCGGTAACGACTTACCTGATAACAAAGAGTAACCGTACTTACCGTAGGCATAGAAAAAGAAAACAAGATTGCTCTTTTGGTATAATAATTAAGAAGGGTATTATGGACATTCAAGTTAAATCACTGGGTTCTCAATTCTCAAAAATCTCTAGCAAAAAGTTACTAGTAAAATTACAGTCTCGCTGAGTCAAGCTAGCCTGCTGCTAAACTTAAGATACACATTGTTGTTACACAAAAGGGTAATGGAGAGACTACAATATCCAACTCTCAGATGACACTGCGACCTAATAATAAACAAATATCAGCACCAAAAGAATAACCATTTCTCTCTCTAATGGTACAAAATTAGGGAGTGGGTGATCCTCCATAGTCATGCTGAATCAGCAACTATTGCAACCTTTTCTTCTTGTTGGTCACAGATTCCCAATCATCAAACATGACTAAGTCCTCGTCGTCGTCAAGCCTTTCCACTGCCTTGTGATTTCTAGTTTCATCAGCAGCAGCATTTGGAACATCAAGAATGGTGGTTTTAGAAACTTCAGACAGTTTCCTTTTCTTCCCAGAAGGCTCTGAAATTTCCTCCATTTCGCCATCTTTTTCAGCCTCCACCAGCTCTGGTTGCAATGCATTTGACGAGCTCCCACCATTGCCAATAGACTTCTTATCATCCTTCTCCGCTGGAGGAGCTTGTGTCCATCCGGAGAGAAGCATCCCATCAGGTTCCTTTTCCTCATCAAATTCCTCCCTGTCAAAATTCAGTAAAAACAATATACTAAGTTGACAATCAAATATGACCAAGGAATATTTGAATTTCCCCTGTATGTTTTTGGCAAAATAGTGACAAGATCCAACATTGATCACAATCAACAGATGAACACATGTTTCGTGAAGCTGTGGACCGTGTCTCGGGAATCAAAACACATAATACTTGACTGAACAGAGAAATCTACTTTCATCCTACCATTTTAAATTAAATAATTGATGCAAGAAATTAAAGTTTTGTTATCCAAGAGGCATATTTGCAACTCCAACTACAACTCTCAAGGCAGACATGATTCCTCGAATAATAACCATCAGAACAACCAACACAACCTAAAAAGACAAGTCATAGACCAGAAGAACAAGAAAATAATTTAACCTTACAAACTACACAGAGGAACCAGAACCCCAAAATATCAAACATTCAAGCTCAGTATCACTCATGAGTGCTATGCGCAATATTTAGCCACTACACCAAAGGCCCTCTACCATTTGTTTAAGTCGAAGGCACAGTAAGAAACGGAATGAAGCCATGAGAAATCATGAAAATCAATGCACTTTATACAACCTTCTGCCCATTGTAAGAGAAAGAACACCATCCCACCAAAAAGAATGAAAATGAAGAACCAGCAGTGTGCAAAAATCATCAGCAAACCCTACATACTTTGTGAAACTTTGACATTCAACGTTATTAAGGTAACAACAAACCTATGTTTGATATTGATACTGCAAGTGAACTCCTGTTTAAGATCCTCCACAGTGAGCATTGTCCCACCAGTAACTAGGGAAGGAAGCTCAGATAGCACCTATGGCAAGGGAGAAAAATTAAATCTCAAAACTAAAGGGAGAAAAAGACTCAGTGCAACACATTATCTGCATCATCGGAAGAACTATAAATGAAAAATATATAAAAAAATAATAAATAAAGTTGTGAAACAAAGATAAACACCTTAGTTTTACCATGATAAGCTATTATCAAGAGAAAGCAAGAATTTACCTTCTCAAGGTTTGCAGCATAATTTGCCACCTCATTTTCATCAAGATCATCACCAACTTCATAAAGTAGGTTTGATCCATGCATAATTAATGGAAAATTCATGCCAAGCTTGGCCTTAACTATCTTTTCAACAAAATCCCGCAACTTTGAGCGATGAGTATTAATCTCAAGTGATAGTGGTGTCTGTTTTCAACAGCAGATTACCATCATGAATTAAAATAAAGACAAAGGAAATTCCACAAAATGTTGAACATGATTAAAATATACCTCAGAGCAGACATAGCAGGACTTGTTTGGTTCATAAGGTTCCACTGGCATGAGAAGCATCTTTTTGGTGATATGTTCTAGACAATATGTCATCCTGCAGCACATTCAGCATTTGCAAATCAAAAGTATAGGCACGAGTGACAATAAATGCAAACAAACGGGATGCAGTAAAATTAAATAGAGAAACAGTCCACTGGCGGCAACAGGAAAAATTTTCATATAATTGAAACAAGTGAAACAGCAACTTCAGTTATACATCTTTACCATCTTATAACAATACCAAATATAAAAGATGGGAGCAGATCATAAGTAACCAACTGAACCAAAAATTAATAAAGATCAAAAGGAAATAGAGCCACACCGATAGTTATTAGTATCCTTTAGCAGCACCTTGATTGCTTCAATCACTATCAACCCAGCTATAATAGCATTTGTAGTTGCAACAGCATGCACAATATTGCCAGCAATACCTTTGGCTTCAAAGAGACTATGCAAAGGAATACCAAAAGAATCAGCCCGAATATTTGCAGCAGCAGTAACAAATTCCACAGCTAACTGGTCATCTTTATCAAAACTAAGACTCCCTATCTCCTGCTTGTAATATGATAGATACAACAATCAGTTTTTTAATGGAAATAGGAAAAATAATTGTCAAGAAACCAAATGTTGTGCCAAATATTTGTTTAGAATCAAGGGATCAAAAAAAAAAAACCTTTTCTCTCTTCACAAAAAATAGTTTCAAAGCCTCAAGAAAAACTTTTGAACTTTCCATAAGAGTCCATGTTTCCTGTGGATTCTTCATGCCCAAAGATGCCATGGCAGATACTGACGGAGTCTCAGCTGCACAATTTTTACCCACATTCCCATTCTGCTTGGTCAGTTCTTCCGGCAGGACATCCGCACTATATATAGGCCTTGGTCTATCCCGGTTTTTCCAAGTCTCTTCATTAGACAAAGCTACTACAATGTTATATCCAAACACATGATCATATATTCTCCTTCCATATTGGTCAGCATCTTCATCTTTTCTTCTCTCAAACACATCTTCTGCATGTTCTGACGAACTAGCAGCATCACTAGAACGGACATTTAGATCATTTTCCTGATTCTTGTCTCCAAACAACTTAGCAAAAAGCAAGTCTTTGGCCCATACAATACAATGCACAAACTGCATATTCAAGTCAAAAACAATTACCACATAAACATCATCCAAGCATAATCAGTGCAAATTTTGGCAAATAAGAACTAAATTATCTTGAACCAATTCAAGATAACAAATCCTCAATTTCCTTCCTATGTTTAAACATAATTGCTGCATGCTCTCACGTCAGTGAAAAATGGAAGTATCTGCCTTTTAGAATTTAGAGGATGACCTTTCTCTTTTTCATTGTTGATTTCAATTTTTTTGCTCTTTGTGCCTCTGAATTCAGACTTTTGTTTCCTCGTATCGTATCACATTTCACCTTCTAATCTTAGTATCATCAAGTTTTTGCTTTAAACAAGGATCACGCCTCATGACCTCAGTGTAGTACAAATAATAACATTCTAGTGTATAATAAGTCATAGCCAACCAAAGTTTCCAACTTCCAGCACAAAACCAATCTTGACAATCTAGCAAAAAAGAAACATTTACCTTTGATGGAGTGCTAGTTATCGTACACACAGGGTAGGTTTTTGGAGCAGGTTTAGGCTGACACTCGTAGCATTCTGTTTTCCCCTTTACATGCACTGTGACCTGCTTCCAAGAATATGGTAATAGCCAAGAATCATGATCATGACCATAAGAAACATCAAATAAATCAACATAAGATGATCAACGACAAAAACAAATATGAAGACAGACAGATGGAGACCTGAGATATGAGCAATTAAGTGCAATATTAGGAAGTAAGAAATGCAAACAGATTCTATTTCAATAAATTTGGTAAGAGTCAATGGCTTAAACAATCAAGAAGTATGATATTACAAAATTAAAGAATGTCTACCCATATGTCAGAATAATCACTAGAAGTTCAAATCAAAAAATATTATAATGGATGCCCAGCTGCTTTGAAATTGAAAACAATTTTATAACACTTTGAAGATTCCATGATATTGTCGATGAGACAGATGCATCAGCACCATAGGTACAAAAGCATTTAAGAAAAATTAGATATGGAAAGAGTTAATGACAAACAGTGTCACTAGCTTCCTAGTTCTCTCTCAGTCATGCAACACAAAGCTATAGGCAGCCGCAGGATGACTGACAAAAGAAAGAGTGAAGAAGCTGTTGAGCATAATTACAGTTCTTTCTTTAGCATGGTTGAAAATAGAAAACTTCTACAAGATTCTATATAAAAGCAATAACTAGAGTTTAGCAAACTGTATGCAGCAATGAAGCAAAAAATAAGATCTATAATAGCATTTTGGGTGCTAATTCAAAAACATGAAGATAATTTAATCAACTTTCCACACACTATGTTACACCAAGTACACAACTGAAAATATCCATCAGCTAACATAAAGACCTTCTGAGTACAAACATCAATTTACCACTTATTAATCAAAATTTTGTAGAGCCAAAGTGGATTTACAAATAGAGACAGCACCACACCTGCAATACTCCTATTTTCCAAAGGCATTTAAAAAAAATAGAAAATAAAAAAGCATGCAGCATATTGGTAGGACAAAACAAGCAGCCTGTCCAATCTGGTAGTTCACTGTCTGTAGTCTGTATGGATCACTTCTCCCAAAGCGCACCCCGTTTGTTCCACTCATAACAGTAGAGCAACTTTAGGTCATCAAATGCCAGGAAGTTGATGATTTTATCATATAACACTCAATTGAATTAAATTCACAATTCAAGGAACAGGAAAACCATATACACAAACAGCATAACAAATTCAGTCTGTATAAAACCCCATTAAGCATAACCAGATTGTTGCCAAAAGACTAAAGTACATCAAATTACCTGTCCTAGGAACCCAGTAGTCCCACTCTCAACCAAAGGGACATCAGCAGCCAAGCAAAGGCGGTTCACATGTCGCCTAGCATCTAAATTGTCTAGTCCATTCAGAACAACACTAAATTGTTTAAAGAATTCCACATTGAACTCAGGATCCTTGACATTTGCATGGTGTTCTGTGATGCTCATGTGAGGCCTAAAATTTAAGACAGCATCTCGAGCAACCTGGTTGAAACATTGATGAGAGAAATACCTACAACTTATTAAAACAAAAAAAAGAAAAAAGAAAGCCCTCAAACCATAGAAGGAAAGATTCTCAATTATGTGTTTACCTTGGCTTTAGAATGCCCAACATGTGACTGACGAAATAAAAATTGTCTATTCAGGTTACTGACTTCTATGGTGTCCATATCGATCTGCAAATACATAATTACACTGAAAATTACTATTACTACCAATAAGCTACAGCAGCACGAGATGCAAAAACCAAGAAATTTCAGTAGATTTAGCCAAAAATGTCCGTAATCTAATGGAACACGAAACATACAGAAAATGATATTTACGGATAATACCAAATAAATAATTCAAATTTAACCCAAAAAAAAGTGTATCATGCATTCCACTTATCAAAGGATGAGGGAACCAAAAAAATGTCAAGAGCAAAAGAATAACTCATCAAAACCACTACTTCCTCCTTCTCTCTTAGCACTCATTCAGAATGTCATACCACCTACTAATGCATATAACTTATCAAGACTACTTCAGCCACATCCTCCAGCTGCAGCTACACCTTGAAGCTTACACATCTACTGTCAACCAACAACTAATACTGGGCCATCACTTCTGAGGACAATTTATGACCACCAATCACCACCCCATTCCTACATCCGAACCACCCTTCACAGTTGCTTCAGAGCCAGTCTGACGATTTATGCTCAAAAGCCAGTCTCAGACGACATATAACAACAACACAATCAATAAGTCATCATCTCCACCACCGGATCTATGGCTATTCATCATAGATAATGCCCTTCCACCAGCCTTAATATTTATAATTAACCATACAACTAACAACTAATACACCAAAACCACAAAATCCCAACTACAGCCACCGCCAACTCCCGCATCCCATCACCAACTAAGCCTTTCTATAACATCCCATCATTGGTGCAATCTTCATCATCATCATCATCGCCAATTTTAACAGGTAGCACCACCACTACCAACTTATAAGTTATAAACAACCTAATTTCCAAAAATAATAACTACTAAGCAGTCACACAGACACGATCCACAACAATTCATTACCAAAGAAATCAAATTTAATACCATCCATGCAAGTCCCATCCTTCAAAAAGTCAATTATCTAACCAAACATAATTTATATATATATATATATATATATATATATCAGTAGCGAGATTGCCATCATCCAAAATACTGTTTGCACCCACTAACAAAATTCCAGAAAACGAAACTACAAGTAAACAAATAAGAATTATACACAATTTCCAAACCCTAATAAACTTCCAGTGCACAAAAAAAATGCAAATTTTTTTTAAAAAAATGAAATGAAATACTAACAATATGAATGTCTTGAAAGCCGGAGAGAGCGAGAGTCTTGAGTAGCTCGCAACCGATACCACCTGCTCCAACCATAAGCACTTTCGAGCCCTAAAAATTATTATTAAAAAAAAAAAAAAGGAAAACAAAACAAACCCTTCGATTTAACTTCCAACTAAACTAAAAACAAAACTGGGTTTTTCTGGGTTACCCTTTTCTCTGTACCTTTATAGCCGAATACTGTTGCTCTGACGCCATTGTTATTAGGGACTCAAGCTACCGAAGTTTGCTATTGGGGACTCAAGCTTAAGAAAGAAACTTCGGGGAAAGAGAGAAAGTGGTGAATTATAGAATTCGAATCAGAGGTTGAATTCTCACGAGCGTTTTAAGAAATACGAAACTGTGCTCGGATTGTAGGGAATCGAACACGGGACGTGAAATATGGTTGGGAGAATCTTTATGGTCGTGACGAAGGAAGGACGGCCAATCAACGAGAAAAAGTAACTCTGTCGATGATATATTACAGGGGTTTTCCAAATACCACCCCTGAAGTTTATCATAATTTTATTTTGTGATATATTTTATAAAAAGATACATTTACTTCCCCTCCTGTAAATTAACTTATTAAAAAATAAATATATTTTTAATTAATTTATTTTTTATATTTAAAATCTTAATATACTCATTTTTATTTAATTTTTTTTATTTTTAATTTATTCATATTATATACTAATTTATATTCTAAATTTTAATAATATAAAATTTTAACTAATTTAAAATAAATATTATTAATATATTATCATATTATTTTTTTAAAAATAATTTAAATGAAATTTCTAAAATTTTACAATACAATTATTGTAGTATTAAAATACTTTAAATAATAAAAATTATAATATTTCATAAAATTATTCTTTTTAATATAGATTATGAATTTTATATAGAGTAGTAAATAATTTTAAATTAATTTATTAGATAATTAATATGTATATATGTGTGTGTTTAAGAAAGTATACCTAAAAACTCTAAAAATTAAATAAAAATTAATTAATTAATAATTTACTTGTAAATAATAAATAAATTATGAGTTTATTTATCATTTAATTAGTTAATTTATGATTAAAGAGAAGATAAGTGTATTTTTCTATAAAACTTACCACAAAATAAAATTATTACAAAACTCACGGCAGGTGTCTAATAAAACCCATTTATTATGGGTAATTGGTTTGCAAAAATAATAATGAGATGAAAATATATGTAAAAATTATACATACCACCCCCAAATATAATAAAATTTTATTTTTTATTAAAAATATATAAAATTACCATTTCATTATTTTTTTGTTGAAAAGATTAAAATAATTCCTTTATTATTTTTCTTTTGTTTTCATTTTAAGTATAAAATTCACTTGTTAGAAAGTTAAATTTATAAAAATTATATTTAAAAAAAATTAAAGTATAAAATTTATTTTTAACAAAATAATTTATTTATGAAAGCAAAACAAAATTTGCTAATTGTTTATTTTTTATATTTGAAAATGTTTTAACTATTTATTAAAAATAAATTTTTTTAGAGAAAAAAAATAAAAACGTGCACATTTAATATTTATAGGTGATAAAATATTTCAAAAAACTATTAAGGTAGTATTTTATTATCGTTTCAAAAATATAAAATATAATTTTTTTGCTTTCAACTTTTTAATAAGCAAATAGTAAAAATTAAAAATTAAAAAAAATTAAAAAAAAATTAAAAAAATTACTTTAATGTTTTCAACAAAAAATTAATAGAAGGAAGATTTTGTATTTTTTAATAAAAAATTCATTTTTTATTATATTCAATGGGAGGTACCTGCTTTTTACATATAACTTTATTTACATGTTATTTTAGCAAATTTCATGAAAAATATATATTAATATTCTTATATATTAATTGATTTTTTAAAAGTTTAAATAAAAAAATTTGAACGAGACGAGCAAGTGCATGAAGAAATTACCTAGTACATCATTCAAAAGAAGTGTTCGCAAATCACTTTTTAAGATTTTTAAATTTTTAAATTTAAATTCTAAATTATATTTCTATAGTTTTTCACACTTTAAAATTTAGAATTAAAAATAGTATTATAAATACAAGCTTTTATACAAATATATAACAATATTATTATTATTATTATTATTATTATTATTATTATTATTATTATATATTTTATATTTTCATGAAAGCAAGTGAAAATTTACGAAAGTAAAAAAAAAAAAAAGATTATATGGAACACGTGACATTAAATTTAAATTTTAAATTTTGTAATTTTTTTTTTTGTCCTTCATTTATCTTGATCAATTGTTCATGAATCAACAATATTGTATGGTAGTTTTTATATTTTAAATTTTGTTATTATTGAAATATCAAAATAAACAAATAAATAAATCTTAAAAGGTGATTCCAAATAAAAGAATGATTAAAAACTTAAAATATTATTTCAAATTATAATATCCCTAACCCATTAAATTACTTTTGAAATTGTTTACACTTGATCAAATATGTTGGAATTCTATGCATGTAACTTCCACTTAATGTAATGAAATGCTTGTCATATATGTCTCATCAAGGAAATTAAAAATGAATGAATTCTTTGTATCTAAATTGAACTTTAGAAACAATATTTACCATTGGGATATTTAACAATGTATATAAATATTAAACTAAAAATCAATTTAATAGCATACTTATTTTATTGTTTATATTAGTTTAATTTTAAAAGTCGTGTAATTTAAATTTGTGAGTTGTTATTTTAACAAAATTGACTTATTATTATCGTTGTAGCAACTAGAATATCTTATGTTATGCGATGAAAATATGAGCACAAATATAAGTTAGACAACTTTGATACTACACTGAATTATCACTAAGTTTTATAATTTTTTATAATGTGATAAATTTCATGAGATTATATTAACTCGAGTTACATTCAAAACACATATAAATATAGTTTTGATTAGAAATGATAATTTCCATCAACTCCACATGACACGACACACAAAATTTACGGATTCAAGTTTACATAAGATGATATAATATGACATGATTAATAGTTATGTTAAATTTAAAAATTTCAACATGTGAATCTGTTTATAATACAATTAACAGTTTAAGTAATCACATCGATATAATTCATTTATGATTTAATAAATTTATTTTTATATTTTTCACATTTAAAAAATTAGTTATATTTATTCATTTTTTAAAAAGTATTTTATTATTTTGAGAATAAATTGAATTAGCTGTTAGTGTATATGCCCTAGAAACTAATCGTGTTGTAGGTTTCTCGGCATTTAATTTTTAATCAGATATTTATTATTTTTAATAAATAAAAAAAAGTGTTCTTGACTCACAGTTGTATGCTATTTCAATTATTTATACATGTTGTAAATAATTTATGAATGTAATAAGTCTAAATAAGACATTTAAAGTAAATGTTCTTATTAAAATTGTTCCCTACGAAAATAATATTATTTGGGCAATAATAATGTATAGCAAGCACATTGTATGCTTCAGAAAGAATATCAAAAAGTTTATATAAGTTCGGATGACAATAATAGTTATGTTATTGAGGCATTATTGTGGATTCACAGTTAGAGAACCGTTTATCGAACCGTTTATCGAACATAACCAAAATAAACCATAAATTATATGGAATAGCATAATGTCAATGATTAATCGTTTGGTCATATTAGTGTACAATGTAATCCTTCGACTTAAGAAATCGTGATCGAATTCAGTATGGACATGTATGGTTCATATGGTGTATACGTACGAGGCTAGCCATGCCACGTACAATAAGCCGGTTTGGTCATACGTAGTTTGTACGCAAAAACGAAAAATGGTCAAGATGGGAGCCGTTGACTCGAGAATTTAGGATTGGAGTTTCTGCTAACTCAATCTGTATCCAAGTTCCTAAGTTGAACGTCAATAAATCTCGAAAAAATAAATCTCTGACCATAGTGATTATTAGTTATGCGAAAGAGTTTGCGATGACAAATTTTGGATATTGCGATCGATGACTCACAGAGAAATCGAGTTCGAAATTTTGACATCTGTGAATCTATACTCGATAAGGATATAGACGACGAAAGGATATTACCTACATGGCAAATATGACAATTTATATTATAATAGAATTTGATGAAGTTATTAAACTTGCCTCGTTTTAGGGACTACGGCATATTACTAGATGTCAACCATAGTTTTCGAAATTAATTTTGAATGAAATCCAAAATCGTGACACGTCTAATTCACGGAGATCCCATAAGATCACTATTACTTGATGTGAAAAGGTACACATTATTTAAAAGGGGGCTAGCACCATCCTAAAATAATAAATAAGGTATTTTAAGAGTTAAAATAGCCTTATAATAATTAATTGGAATAATTATTTTAATTGAGAGAGTATTTAATAATATTTATTAGGAACTAAATATTAATTCTTTAAAAGTTAAATGACTTATAACAAATACCTAGGGGTTAAAAAATGCAAACTACATTAGTTTGCATGCCTTTATGATAATAAGTGATTATCCAAGGATTAAGTTGTAAAGCATGGGGTAATATTTATCAAAATTAGATTTTGCAAGTACTCTCATGCAATTAAAATATTTACAAATTAGCCCTAACTATAAAAACCAAAATCTTTCATATTTTCTCTTTAAGTAAAAAAATACTAAAAAAAATTGGAAGAAAAGCTCTATCTTTTTCTCTCAAAAATCTCTCTCTTTCATTGTACATCAAAGGTGAAAAATTGTGAAGGGCTTTTGTTCTTCAAGTCTACTACTCCTTCATCTTCATCAAGCATCCATTGAAGTAAAGTAAACACATCAATTCCATTTTACAAATTCACTTTTTATTTTGAAAGATTATCAAGAAAATCTTGCAAGCTATGAATTGTTCTTAGCATACATGTCTAATTTATCATCCTCTTCATACATTCTTGATTTTTAACAAATGGTATCAGTGCCAAATAACTAATTGCATGTCATATTTAAATGTAATAAACTGATTATCCATGATTTATTTATGCATTGGATGCATGAATGATGTTGCATGTGAAATATTTCATGAAAAAATCGTTTTTTTCATGTTTTAGAAAATTATTTTCTAGATTTTAAGATATGCATGTTGTGATGTTACAAATGTTGGGGTTGTATGCATGCATATCTAATAGAGATGGTTTATGAAATATTCATGCATATTAGTGAAAATGTCAACAAACAATTTTTGATTTTAAAAAACTCCAAATGCCTCTTAGTTTTCATGTTGATTTTGGTCTGAAAAATGTTTCCAGATCTTTAATCATGTGTTCTAATTTGTGTATAAGTGTTATATGCTTAATTAGGGATGATTGAGTGTGATTTGAATCATGAAAAGCATGCATATTCATTAAGTGGTGTAGAATTTTTTTTTTTTTAACATTATGTTTGCATATTGATTTAACCAAGTAGATAATAAGGTTAAGAAAAATTGTTTTTCTTGTTCTTATAACATGCATATGATGTTTATAAGTGTTATAACATATATATGAAATGATTGGATCAATTACATGTTGATTTAAGCATATTGGTTGCATTAAGTGAAATTTTTTTCTTTAAGCATTATACATTAAAACAAAATTCTGCCATGCATGTAAGAATTCTGAAAAATTGGTTTTCCAAGTTTGACTGCATGTGTTTAGATAACTTGTAAATATTATAAGATGCATGTAATTTCAATGGTTGAAGTGCTTGATGGATTGAAAGTGTTGCATGCAAAAGGTTACTTATAAAATACATAATAATGCATGCAAGTGGACTGTTTTGTTTAATATTTTTGAAAAATTGTTTTTCAATGATTATAATGTGATTAGATGTATTAAACATATTTTATAAAGTCCTACATAATGGTTGTTACATTAAATGTAAAGTATATGCCATGCATGTGTGTTATTTGCCCTAAAATAACCATGAAACCTAATTTATACTTAAAACTGTTTTGGGACAAATTTTGATTTTCTAATAAATTGATTTGATTTCAATTTGTAAATGCTATAATTAGTATATTAAATTGTTCATAACATTTATAGGAAGTGTTCTATGATGCTTGTTTGAATGTTTTATGATTGAGTGAAAGATACATGTTTAACAATATTAAGAATACTAATTGTTATAACATGCTAAATGAAATATTTTGATATGATTAAAATATTATTTGCATAATAAATATATACAAGTGTTGTATGTATATTGGATGATAATTGTTCATGGTAATTTAATTTATGAGATGAATTAATTGGATGCTTAAAATGATTCATGAGATGAAATGTTTAAAAATGTACAAATCTGAAATTTGCATATTAAATGGTATTTTTAGCATGTGTGTGACATTTGATTTGATTAATTTGTCATGCTATGATATACTACATTAAATTTATTATTTGTAATATTTGAGAAATATAAAATATTTAATAAATATGAGATATTATTTAAGTAAAAATATTAAAATACCATGAAATTATTTTTGAAATGATTTAATAAATAATTATTATTTTAATTATGGGTGAATCATGACATAAGTGTTATAATTGTGATCTTTTGTGTAATTGTTGCATGCTCCATTTTAATTTAATGATAATATATATGCATATTTCTTTAAAGTACTTATACATGTGATATATTAAGTAGTGTGTATGTACTCTGATGTATGTATGCACTATTGCTTATTTTAATTAAATTGTTTAATTTACCTTTAAGTTTATATGCAATCTTAAAGGTGAATGATTTAATGTTTATGTATAATTGATGCATGATTATTAGATTAAAGAGTTTGATCATGGGGGTTAAATGATTTATTAAAAATATTAAAGGTTTGTAATATATTTTTTTTCATTTAAGGCGTGTAATATTTAATAGTTAAATTATTCATGTAATTCGAGTCTACGTGCCTTACATCTTTTTTATAAATAAATCATGAGGATGAAGACCCAATGTACCGGATGAGATCCAAAAAGGAGGTAAAAGAGACTGAAGAATTATAACTTTTAGTAAATAGTTTATTTTAGGTTGTAATTTTCAAAAAACTCATGATCAACCCACATGCTTTTAATATGCATATAGGATATGTATGTTTATGAATGTTCTTAATAAACAAACGAAAAGTATGAAAAATGATTAAATTTAAAAGTTAAACCTAATAAATCTTCCTAAAAAAAATTATTAAATTTAAAGGTTAAATCTAATAAATCTCCCTAAAGAAAAATTATTAAATCCATGCCTTCCATTGTGAAGTAACCAAAATTTTTACTATAAATGTCAATATTCCAAGATTCTATTATGTGAGGAGTATGACATTTATATCTTAAAAGTTGGTTATTTTGTTCTTGGACGAATACTTCTTCCTTACCCAAGATTCTATTATGTAAGGGCTTGGTGAAAGTACCATTTTAAAAAAGCATGGTGGATCGGGTTTAGCTAACCTAGAAGACCAAGATTTCTATTATGTGAGATTTCCAAAGTTAGGGCAAAAGAAATAAATCATATCTTGTATAGTGATACAAAAGGAAAAGTGTTTCCTACTCGCTGAACTCACAAGACCAAGATTATATTATGTAAGGTTGACTGGGTGAAACGAGAATTTGATTCCCTACTAGAAATAAACTAACGACTATTTTCGGATACTACTTGAGGAAATGTAGGGTTCAAATAAAATAGTGGGAGCTAATAAGATTAGCAAGTTGATAGGTTTAAATGATTACAGACATTAATAAATTTTTATTTCTCTATTCTTGCAGATTTTTTTTATTGTGATATATTATAAAATCGTTTATAATGGTAAACGCATCACTGCTTAAGATCATCGACAAATACACTCTAAACGGAACAAATTATAAGGATTGGTTGAGAAATCTTAGAATTATTCTAGATTTCAAAAGCATGGCTTATATTTTAAGAGCTTCTCTCCCTATAGAGATAGGGGAAAATACCACAACTGAGAATATAGAGATATTTAGTTGGTGGAAAGAGAATAGTAGGAAAGCAAAAAAATTATATGCTTGCCTCAATGAATTAGAAGCTCTAAATGCGATTTGAAAATATTCCAATTGCATACGAGATAGCACAGTCCTTGGAGGAATTATATCAAGACAATTTTCGAGTTACTCAATATAATCTATGTGTTAGTATGATTAATCAAAACTAAGGGAAGGGGTACCGCCAGACGATCAAGTTATTAAGATAATTAATAATCTGACACAACTTGAGGTCTATGGCATGGTGTTTACACACCAGTTTAAGGTGAATATGATTCTCCAATCATTGCTATTGAGCTTTAAACCCTTCATTACAAATTTTAATCTCAATAGGATTGAGAGGCAATTACTTGAACTGCTTAATGAGCTTCAAGACTATTATCAGCAAACGAATAAGAGTAAGGGGCATGAAAATGTTTATGTTGCCACTTCTAGCAAGTTCATGCCCAAAAGGCCAACAAAGAAATGGATAAAAGTTGGACCCAAAAAGAAGGCTTTTAAGAAGCCAGTGGGTCAGGCTGAGAAAAATAAAAAGCTAAATAATAAAGGAAAATGTTTCCACAGCGGAAAGGGTGGACACTAGAAGAAAAACTGTCTTCAATACCTGGAAAGCATTAAGAAGGAAAAAGTAGGTAATTTTCATTATCAAATGATAAAATATGAATTATGCATTAATTCAGATAATTGTTCCGGATATTAGATTCAGTTGCTACATCCCACATTTGTATATCTATATAAGTACTTTAGAATAGTTCTGAGGTAGCAGTGGGAGATGTCATTTTAAATATAGCTAACGGAGTAAGAGTTGCAGCAGAAGCCATAGGTACATCTTCCGTTAAACTAAAATATGCGCATGTAACTAGATTAAATAAAGTACTGTACTATAAATCTGCCACAAGAAACATTATTTCTATTTCAGTACTATTTAAAGATGGTTATAGCATACGTTTTAATAGTAATGAATGTTTATTATATTTTGGAAATCTAATTGTGGGCAAAGCACTAAATATAAATGGTTTATATGTGCTTAAAATGAATGTTTATGATTCTATCAGCATTATCTCTAATAAGATAACTAGAATAGAATCAAATCCTAAAACACTATGGCATCATAGGTTAAGTCATATAGAAGAAAGACGACTAACACAGCTTGGAAATAGTAGGTTTATAGGCCCATTGGGTTGTAAACCCTATCCAACCTATGAGTTTTGTCTCCAGGAAAAAATGACCAAGTCTCCCTTTATGAGTAAAAGGGAACGGGCCAATAAACTGTTAGATCTCATATATACTTATATATGCGGTCCTTTCAATACCATAGCTAAAAGAGGATTTGAGTACTTCATTACCTTTACCGATGATATGTCACGGTACGGGTATGTGTATTTGTTGAAATGCAAATCTGAATCCTTTGAAAAGTTTAAGGAATTCAAGAATAAAGTAGAGAAACAAACGGAAAAAAGTATTAAGAAACTACGATCAGATCGTGGTGGTAAATACTTGAGTACTGAGTTTTAGTGTTTCTTAAGAGATAGTGGTATAATCTCGCAAATGACTCCTTTCTATACTCCACAACTCAATGGAATATCAGAGAGGAGAAATCGTACTCTATTGGATATGGTACGATTGATGGTGAGTTTCACAAACTTACTAGCGTCCTTGTGGGGATATGCACTTTAGACAGTAGTGCATATTCTAAATAGAGTTCCGTCTAAATCTCTCCAAAAGACACCGTATGAGATATGGAATAGCAAAGCCCTAAGTCTCGGCTATATGAAGATTTGAGAGTGTCCGGTTTATGTTAAGCTTGTTAACACGGATAAGCTGAATAAAAAATTTGAGAATGGTCGGTTTATCGGGTATCCTAAAGACAGTTTAGGATATTATTTCTACTTTTCCTATAACCAAAGAGTTTGGGTTAGTAGAAATACATGCTTCCTTGAGAAAGAGTTCTTGGAGGAATGTGGCATAGGTAGAAACATAGAGCTCAAAGAAAAGTCTGAAGAGGCTAGAATCGAAATTACTAAAGTTGGATCATCCACTCAGCAAACCTCAATATCAAATACCATGGTTCTAGCTCATAAGTCTTCTAGAGTATCCAAACCTTCAGAAAAGTATGAATCCCTACATGAACAGGATTTTGAATCCTTTCTAGTGTGAGTCTCAGATCATGGTGATGATCTAAGAAACTATGAAGAAGCAATCCTAGATAGGGATTTAGGAAAATGACTAGAGGCTATGGATTCGGAAATAGAATCCATGCATATAAATCAAGTCTAGACACTTGTAGATCCACTAGAAGGAATAGTTCCAATTGGGTGCAAATGGATCTATAAGAGAAAGATTAGTAAAGATGGGAAGGTAGAGACCTTCAAAGCACGAATAGTTACGAAGGGTTATTCTTAAAAACAAGGGTTAGATTATGAGAAACTTTTTTGCCCATGGTTATAATTAAATCCATCTGAATTATGCTAGCTATAGCAGCATACCACGGCTATGAAATATGGAAGATAAATGTCAATACGGCATTCCTCAATGGTTTCATTGAGGAGAACATCTATATAGAACAATTCATTGGGTATGTTTCCAAAACAAATAGGCATAAGGTAAGCAAGCTACATCGATCCATCTATGGATTGAAATAGGCTTTTAAGAGGTGGAACATCCGATTTGATGACACAATCAAAGCGTTTGGTTTTGTCAAAAATCCGGATAAACTCTGTGTTTACAGATGGGTTAAAGATCGTACTATTACATTCCTCATATTGTATGTAAATGACATATTATTAATGGGTAATGATGTAGGCATGATGAATGATGTTAAGAGCTGGTTATCTAGAACCTTCTCGATGAAAGACCTTGGTGATGCAACATATGTTCTTGGTATTTGTGTCTATAGAGATAGAATGAAAAGGATAATCGAATTATCCCAGAGATTGTACATTGAGCAAATGCTGAAAAGGTTCAGTATGGAGAACTCTAAAAGAGGTCTTCTACCCTTCACACATGGTCTTCATCTTTCTATAAATGATAGTCCAAAGACTGATGAAAAGCGACAGCGGATGCGTAACATCCTTTATGCTTCTGCTATAGAAAGTTTGATATACGCAATGCTTTGTACAAGACCTGATATAGCGTATGTCGTAAATGGTATGAGCAGATATCAGGCTTATCCAGGGGAGAAACATTGGTCGGCGGTAAAATCAGTTTGAAGTACTTGAAAAGGATTAAGGATCTAATTCTGAGTTATGGATGTCAAGAGTTGAACATTCAGAGATATTCAGATTATGATTTTCAATCAAATATTGACAATAGAAAGTCTACGTCAGGTTTTATATTTATGTGTAATAGAAGAGCTGTAAGCTAGAAAAGTTTCAAGCAAATGAATACAGTGGATTCCACTACAAAAGCTGAATATATTGCTGTTTTGGAAGCAGTAAAAGAAGCTGTTTGGATGCGTAAGTTTATGGGTGAACTTGGTGTAGTTCCTAACATGGCTTATCCGATAAGCGTGTACTGTAACAATACTGAGGCTATTGCACAGGCTAAGGAACCAAAAGCATACCAAAAGTCCAAGCATATTCAGCGTAAGTATCACATTTTGCGAAAGTTCGTTGGAACAAGAGAAATAATAATTCAAAAGATCTTTTTAGCGGATAATGTGGCTGACCCACTAACTAAAGCAATGACACAGAAACAGTTGGAATACCATCTTGAGAAAATGGGGATGAGATACAACAGCGATTGGCTTTAGTGCAAGTGGGAGTTTGTTAGTGTATATGCCCTAGAAACTAATCATGTTGTAGGTTTCTCGGCATTTAATTTGTAATAAAATATTTATTATTTTTAATAAATAAAAGAATTATTCTTGACTCACATTTGTATGATGTTTCAACTATTTATACATGCTGTTAATAATTTATGAATATGATAAGTCCAAATAAGATATTTAAAGTAAATATTCTTATCAAAATTGTTTCCAACAGAAATAATATTATTTAGGTAATAATATTGTATAGTAGACACATTATATGCTTCTGAAATGATATCAAAAAGTTGATAAAAGTTCTGATGACAATGATAGTTATGTCACTAGGACATTATTGTGGATTCACGGTTAGAGAATCGTTTATCGAACATGACCAAAATAAATGATAAATCACATGGAATAGCATGATGTCAATAATTAATTATTTGGTCATATTATTGTACGATATAATCCTTCGACCTGAGAAATCGTGATTGAATTCGGTATGAACGTGTATGATTCATATGTTGTATACGTACGAAGCTAGTTATGTCACGTACAATAAACCGATTTGGTCATGTGTAGTTTGTAAGCGGAAACGAGCGATGGTCAAGATGGGATCCGTTAACTCAGGATTTTAGGATTGAAGTTTCTGCTAACTCAATTCGTATCCGAATTCCTAAGGTAAGCGTCAATAAATCTCAGAAAAATAAATCTTTGGCTAGAATGATTATTAGTCATGCGAAAGAGTTCGTGATGACAAGTTCCGGATATTGCAATCGACGGCTCACAAAGAAATCGAGTTCGAGATTTTGACATCTGTAAATCCATATGTAATAAGGATATAGACGACAAAAGGATATTACCTACATGGCAAATATGACAATTTATATTAAAATGATATTTGATGAAATTATTAAACTCGCCGCGTTTTAGGAGCTACAATATATTGCTAGATGTCAACCATAGCCAGTGTTTTCGAAATTAATTTTGGATGAGATCCAAAACCTTGACACGACTAATTCACGAGGGTTCCATAAAGTCACACTAATACTTGATGTGAAAGGGTACACATTATTTAAAAGAGGGCTAGCACCATCCTAAAATAATAAAGGTTTTAATTATTTTATGTAAGTGTTACATAAAATTAAATAAGATATTTTAAGAGTTAAAATAGCATTTACTAATTAATTATATTAATTATTTTAATTGAGAGAGTTCTTAATAATATTTATTAAGGATTAAATATTAATCCTTTAAAAGACTAGTATAGTTTGAATGTCTTTATGACAATAAGTAATTGTCCAAAGATTAAGTTGCAAAGCATGGAGTAATATTTATCAAAATTAGATTTTACAAAGACTCCAATGCAAATAAAAATATTTACAAATCAGACCTAACTATAAAAACCAAGGTCTTTCATATTTTCTCATTAAGTAAAAAAAAATACTAAGAAAATTGGAAGAAAAACTTTCTTTTTTTCTCTCAAAAATCTCTCCATTTCATTATGCATCAAGGGTGAAAAATTGCGGAAGGCTTGTGTTATTCAAGTCTACTATTTCTTCATCTTCATCAAGCATTAATTCAAGTAAGATAAACTCGTCAATTCCATCTTACAAATTTAATTTTTATTTTGAAAGATTACCATGAAAATCTTGCAAGTTATGAAATGTACTTAGCATACATGTCTAATGTATCATTCTCTTCATGTATTCTTGATTTTTAATATTAACATTTGAGTGGATAGCACCATAAAATTTTATAATATACACACACACACACACACACACACACATATATATATATATATGTTAAATGGATGATAATATTACGATTCTTTTTATCGTTTAATATTTGTGTTTTTAACACTTATATTAAATGAATTAGATTTAAGCTGACTTTTATTTTATATAACACGAATTTGATATGAGTATTAAAATTATTAAATGAGTCAGACTTAAATTAACTTTTATTTAACATAACACATGTATAATTATTGCCCATTTGGTGTATGATATAAGAAATAGTTCAATCTCATATAATATCATGTTTGGGAGCAAGAAGAGAGGTTGTGATAAATAATATGAGATCGACACAAATTATCCTGAACCCACATGTTAATAAAAAAAAACGATAAAAAAATTTATACGTGAGAACTATTAGAATAACATAGGATATGATAAGATAAGTATTTGAAGTCAAAAAATAATTTATAAATAATTCAAATTAATATTTTAAAATATTTACTTAAAACTCATAATATTATTTTATTATATTTTAAATAATTAATTATTCTATTTAGTTTTTAATAATTCTAAAAATAAAATTATATATATAATCTTATTCTATCTTGTCATATATAAAAAATAATATAATATTATACATAATTTTATCATATCTTATTATATATTTTTATATGTAAAATACAATATAATATTATAAATAATCTTATCATATTCTATTTTAAATTTTAATTTTATCTTAATTATTATTTTTTTGCCTTTAATCATAATTATATATTTTTTTAATTTATATATATAATAAAATAAAATAAAATAAGAAGATGAGCGTTACGTTTACTCCATTCGGGTGAGCGGATTTCCAACACTCAAAACCATGCATATTTCGTCCTCTTGTCCGCACAATTTTTCCCTATTCTAGTTGATCACTTCGACCCTTTTTGCATGCATTATGATTCTACGCCGTGCCATGTGTCCCACAAAGCGGTCAAATCCTATTGGCTGGAAATTATATGACGGGGTTGTTGTAGAGAGAGGTCAATACAATAATATAATTCAAAATGTTGTTGTGTACAATATCATTCGCATCCCTCTACCTTACTTTATTTACAGTTTAAACATTATATTTATTTTTTTATTTAGAATAATGATATATTTATAAAAATAGGGATGCAATATGATTCACAATACAATTATTTTAATAAATTAATTAAATTTAAATTAATATTTATTTAATAAATAAAAATAAAATATTACATAAATACGATACAAGAATACAAATTATCGCGTTCTTGCAAATTCTTAATTTTTATTTGTTAAAAAAGAAACATGTACAAACATATACTCCAGCAGGATTATCCGGCTCCCGGTTCGGGGTATACTATCGCATACAAACAAACATATTCCCGGTACGGATTTGTGGGACCAGCCTTTTTTTTAATCCCTTCTTTCCCACTAATTACTTAACAACTTTTTTATTTTTTCAGCCCACTATGGAGCATTCCAATTGGATACTGCCACCTCATCGTCATTGCAGCAATCATTTTTAGCCACGTCAATAAACACACTGGTATGTAATATACACAAGAGTTTCTCTGTGTGTCTATAGTACTATAGTCATTAGTCGGTCTCGCTCCACCATCCCCTGAAAAGAAGAAAGAAAAAAAGCCTGCACAAGAGAAACTGGCAGCTTCAAGTTAGACGCTCTCTCTCTCTCCAGCTGTTTGCGTTTTACAGAGAAGGAATCGTCGTTTTGCTGGAATGTGCGTCGCTTATCGTCCTTAAGTTTTATCGCTAAATTTTGTCTCATTTTTTTTAATGTGATGAGTTTACTTAGGGTTTGAGTCTTGAATAATCAAATGTATTGTTCTATGTGTTTAGTGTATTGTTGAATTCGTTCAGAAATGGAGCCTGCAATGATGGTTTTGCCGATAAATTACGCTTCTCCAGATGGTACTCTCTTTCGCTTTTATATGTTATGTGAACTCTCGTTAATCTACCATATGGTGTGCTTGTGCAATGTGCATGTGCTAGTGTGTGTGTTTGGATGTGAATTCATGATTGTTGAACATCTTCTTTTGTCAGCCATGACTTTTGGGTTTAATGTGCGCACTGTTTGGTTATGAACTAATGCTTCCGTGAGGTTCACATGGTGGTTATTGGGCTTTTCCTTGGATTATTTGCATCTTTATTTAATGGCATAGCCTTTTCAATTGTGTAAGTGTGTGTGTGTGT
>JAXCLQ010000010.1:6614636-6628561 GCA_035584115.1 Cedrela odorata | reverse complement strand
ATCACATTTATTTTATTTGCATTTAAATTTACTTTTAATTGTCTATCCATCAAATTTCGTTAGCCAAATAAAATCTGAGTTATGCCAAGTCTTGGAAATTAATTTACAACAATTCTCATGGGACGATATTTATTTCATCACTCTATTACTTGTTCGACTCGCACACTTGCAATTTTGCACAACATTTTCCTTCTAAAATACACTTGAGAGTACCTAGTGTTAGCATAAGCTTCATTACCTTCATCCATATTGTTGTAATTCTCATTTGAGACTTTCGTAGGCTTGATTTCCAAATATTTAGGCACGTTCAATTACAATTGGTCCAGTGCTAATTTTGTTTCAGAGACAGATTAAGCTGCTACAATTGGTTTAGTAGTTAGATTAGTACTAATATTCAACTTCAATGATTTAAGTTCAAGTTGAGCAGATGATGATGCAACTACTGACTCTATCGATTCAGGCCTAGCGTAGGAGTTGTATTGAGATCAAGCAGCTATAAATCCTACAATCCCTTATCTTCCACAATAATCTCACCCTGAAGATAAGGATGAGTGAAGTAGGCTTTGATCTCATCAAAAGTCACACCAGCAGAAATATACATTTTTAGAATCTAAGGATGATAGTTTTGTACCCTTTTGTGTCTAGAAATACTCAAGAAACACAAATTATCTTGCTCTAAGATCCAATTTTCCTCTTTTGTGACCATGAATGTGAACAAATGATACACACTCAAATATCTTTGGAGCAAGATAATTTGAGGTGTTAAAGTAGGGATAGAACCTGAAAAGAACATCTATGGGACTTTGAAATCCTAAGATTCTTAAAGGAAGTCTATTGATTAAATGTCTTGTTGTAAGAGTCGCTTCTCCCTAGTAGAACTTAGGAACATTGCTTTGAAATAAGAAGGCTTTGAAACAACAAGTGACCATTTTTCCTTTCTGCCACTCCATTTTGTTGTGGGGTATGAACACATGAAGACTCATAAATAATCCCTTCCATGTGAAAATATGAAGAAAAAATTTGATTAAATAATCTCTTGTATTGTCTAATCAAAACTTCTTAACTTATAGTTAAAACCGATTCTTGATCATATTGTGAAAGTTAGGAAATATGGTACTTACATCAAATTTGTTTTTCATTAAAAAAATCTAAGTAACCCTAGTAAAATCATTTATAAATGAAACAAACCAATGAGCACTAGAATATTATAAATTATCATGGACCTCAAATGTCATTATGGATCAATGTAAAAGGAATATCACATATTTTATTGATAACAGGAAATGGTACATGTCTATGTTTGGCAATTTCACATACATCACAATGAAATTTTTTATCACCTAACTTTAAGAACACCAAAGAAAAAATGTCCAAGTGTATGATGGTGTAGCCATATCCTATCTTTATTAGAAGATAAGTGTCCCGAAAAAAAATGATGAGGGTAATTGACTCTTATTAACACCCGATTTTTCAGAGGCTTTAAGATAATAAAGATTGTTTTTCTCTTTAGCATGTCCAGTCGTCATCTTTAAATCCTGGTTCTAAAAAATATAGTGAGTACCATAGAAAAACACTTTGCAATTCATATAAGTTGTGAGTTTATTGATATACACAAGATTAGTGGATAAATTAGAAACATGAAGTATATTTTTAAGAATGAAAAAGGGACTGATTTAGACATTTCCAAATCATGCCATTGTGGTAAGGAAACCATCTGCAATAGCAACCTTCTAATTACTAGAACATGGAACATAAGTGCCAATTTTGTTGAAGGAGTGAGTCATGTGATTAGTGGCTCCAAAATTAATGACCTAGAAATCAGAAAAAAAAAATATACTTATGGCATTTAGACCATGTAAATTAAAAGAGTTACTTGACTATGCCAAAGAGCATGTACCGATGCTCAGTATCTTCATATTGATGAGTAGAGCCCTTAACCATTCGATCTCTTTTTTGTTGAAGTTTTTTTGCTTTGAATTCATTTCTTCCCCTTGTTGAGTCATGGTTAAGTATGTTTATCTCTAGTTTCTCTATTGCCTACCTCGATATTTCCATCTTTACTTGATGTAGGAGGCTTTTCATGTAGTTTCTAGCATTTTTCTTTAGTGTGTCTTAGTTTCTTATAGTGAGTACACCATAAACTATTAAGATAGGTATCTCAGTTTTCATTGTTTGATGTTTTTGATAACTTAGCTTTGTCGACTTCCTTATTATGTTGTGACTCTAGCTTTGCAGTTTTGTGTGTAGCATTAATCATTAGGGTAGAGGCTTTCATAGCTTGAAGCTTCAGTATCACTCTTTAATGGCTTTCTTCAGCTCGAATTATGGAGATTTGTTTTATTCAATGAAGGCAATTTGGTTTTACCCCGAATCTGCACTCGAACTTGATCGAGTTCAGTGTTAAGGAACTGTCAATGCATCTAAGAATAAACGATTGATTTCTAACAATAAACCAGCTAAAGACTCAAATCATAGAGTATTTAGTACTAGTGCCATGGAAAGATATGTTTTTAGATCTTGCATTGAAAATCCTCATTATTTATTTTGTATTCCATAATGTAATACATTATGATAAGAGTTGTATATGTAGTTAAAAACCACTTGTATTTGTGCATGGAATCTCTTATTCAAATTGAAATGTGTAATGAGTTGGGATAATATTTTCTTTTCTTTTTTCTCTTTCTTATAGCAGAAAAGAGGGTCATTTTACACCTGATAATTCCCAAGAAAAATATTTATTTAATATTATTATATGTCATATGATGATGTTAGTTCTAGGTATGAGGTCTTATTGAGCCGCTTTATTTCATTTGACTACTCATGGTTATTAGGATCAATTATTCATTCAATAAAAACTATTGTTGGATATTATTTAAATAAAAGTCAAAATATGGTTTTTATGGGTATTAGGTTTAAAAAAGGGAGTTTCTTTTTGTATATAAGTAATTCTTAAAATCGAGATGTGTTGATTTCTAAAAAGGATTCCTATTTCTTAACTTTTCAAGGAATCTTTCATCAATGGTTGTGAATGACTAGTTTTTCTCAATCTTTTCAACCTTGGTTCCGTAGGAGCAAGTCAGAAAGATTGAGAAATTAAACCATTTGATTTGATTCGTTCTCAATAGCCATGAGATGATCAGCTACAAACTCATACATCCTTCATTCTCAATGAATCTTTTTAGTATTACAACATCTTTACGACATTTCATTTTTATACAGCGATAATGGTCCAGTTCTTGGTAAGCATTCTTTAAGATTTTTGTATACTCAGTAACACTCTTGCTTTCTTGCTTAGTTGTCGATGTTCTAATCTTGATTTCATAGATTATTATTGTGCCTTAATTCTTAGAGTAGGTTTGCTTAATTAAATACCATATTTCCTTTGTGATTGATAGGAACATACAGGTATACTGACTTCTGAAGTCATTGAATTCCATAGCAATGACATAACCATGGAATCATCTTAAACCCAAGCTTCAAATTTTGGATCACCTTCTTCCAATTCAGATCCAAGCAAGTGGCTCATCTTTCATTTTTTTTTAAGAAACGTCTGGAAATGTTAAGACCACTTCAAGTAATTTTGCCCGTTAACTTGTATAGAGCTTGAATATTCTATAGGTCCCTGTCACTACAGTAGTATGGTTATTGACTCCCTGGGACGGTGCAGAATTAGAGCAGGATTAGTTGGAATCATCTACTATCTGTAACATGATGAAATAGACTCAGACAATAAAAGTTTTCAATAATGGGGTTAAAGGTGGAGGTTTTGTTTCTGGGCCATAGAGGTGAGTTTGAGTTTTTAGGGCTTCTAGGCATCTGCAAAGGTGATTTTTTTGAGGATTTTCTGGATGAATAAAGGATCAAGAAGGGTGAACAAATAATGCTCCATTTTTACTTTAGAAAACATAGATTGATGAAAACTAATAAAGGCTCTATTTTTAATTTAACAATGAAGGCTGAAACGATTGAGGAAAAATAAATTAGTGGAACCTTGGTTATGATACCATGTGAAATTTTAGATAGTAAGTTTTTTATATTTTCTTTAATCATATATAAGATTTACACTTGGACAGAAAATGAACAAATCTCAATCCCTTAAAATTATTATATGAGAAACCTACATTCTTAAAAATTAGGATACAATTTCAAATATAAATCAGTAAACAAATACTAATAACAACTAAATCCTCATTCGTAACAATCAAATCTTCTCTTCCTAAATAACCGAATTCTAACGCGTCTTTCAAGAATAATAATTAAAGAAGAAGAAATATAGCTTAAATGCTTGTTTTCAATGAAAAAGTATACAACATGTTGGGGATGCAGTCTAGAACATAAATAAAGTCCAATAAGTTGTGGGCCTAAAATAAACTATCATGAAGAGTAAAAGAAAAGCCTGAGACCCAACTTGATCCAAGAGACACTATTTAGGGGATAACAAGGACATTAAGTATAGTGAAAGTTGGGACATCTTGAGGTTAAATAAAAGACCTCAGGTCTAGAACCAATGCCAAGACCCTCCCATTTATGAAGGTTTCGGGTATAGCATTGTAAAGGTCTCAAGTATATAACACAGTCTGAGCTTACCTTAGGTAAATGAAGAAATCTCAAGTAAAGACTTCTAAGACCTCGTAGTAGTTATGTGTCAACAGAGAATTCATCCTTTTTCCAATTCTTTTTTGGATTATTCCATAATAAAGATCCTTAACCTGGTAGATATATTTTGTGAGTAGGGCTTATTTGATAATGAGGATTCATTGCCTAGTAGGTGTATTCAACAAGAATGGCTCAAGATCCCTCAAAATTTGGAAAGTCAATGCTTAAAAAGTAAAATCTCTACGATTCCTGGAGTTAGAATACGATTGAAGTTGTTATTTCCAGAATGAAGTTGAATTATACTCAATTTGAGAGACTTAAAGCAACCTATAAAAGATGGCTAAGGGCAACCAGGTATGCATAATAATGATGATTATTATGAAAAAATAACCTTAGAGTATACATACAATCTGTCATAGTCTTTGTATTTTAGCTTTCTCTCTTACGTCATAAAGTAAAACACTAACTTAAGCATCAGAGGGTTTTCATCAGACAATTGGCTTTTACCTCTATAGGTTTCGTTGTGGTTGTAGATTGAGTATTCAATCAATAAAAAAAGATAGGTGTTGGTGCACTGAGTCCAAAGAATGATTTTTGCTGCATTAACATCTTGCGCCATCTGTGGAATCTAAACAAAAAGTCAAAAGCAGTTGCAGCTAAAAAGAAAATCGTGGCAACCACACAAACTTATGCTACTAAAAACTGAAAACAATAAAGGAAAATCTTCATAATAATCTCCTTGAAGAGATAGCAGCGATTAACCCAAACAATGATACTCGATCGCTACCTTTGGAAGGTGCAAATCACAGTTCAGAGACTTTATCTCCACATTAAAATCCCTCCAACCTATAAGTCACAAAAACAGCATAGTTGGTTAAGTGACTAGCTGATAATGAAAAATAACATTCTGAAAAATATAGCAAATCCAAATGTTGGCTAAGGAAGTAGCAAAGATAAAAAGAATGTCTCAAGCCGATTCTCATAAGTTGGAAACACCTATACAGGTAGAAGCCGTGGAAAGCAGCATCTCATGTACTCTTAATACCAAGAATTACAAAACCAATCTCCGGCAAAATACCACCAGAAGAAGATACACATCTGCGGAGAAAGGAAAATGGAAAGTTTTCAACTGTCCACATGGAGGGTTATAAGGGGAAAATATTGCTTTTAGGTTTATTAGTAAACCTATATTAGAATCATAATATTCCTCAAATGATTCGACCATCATTGGTAAGCGAGGATCAGATAACAATTCTGATTGAAAACGACAATCCAGAAGACATGTGAACGTTCCTTAATCGGAAACATCAAAAGGAGAGAAAAGGTTCTCAACGAAGCCCATCTCGAAGGAGAAAGTCCAAGGAACGCAACAATAAAGTTAACAATCTGGAAGATTGGGTCTGAAAGTTGGTGGAGGAGTTAGAGGACCAAAAGAGACGAGAACAAAAAAGGGATGATATGCCAACACCTCGTCTGGGATTGAATTATAAATCCTCTTTTTCCCAAAATATCCTAAGTTTTGTTCTTCCCAAGAAATTCAAGATGCTTCAGATAAATTCCTTTACGGGAAAAACTGATCCATCCCTACATATGAATTTTTTCAAGGAAATGATGCTAATCCTAAAGCTGGATGAATCCCAGATATGCCACTTGTTACCTTTGACGTTAAAAGGACAAGCAAGAAAATGGTTCACCAATTTAACCCCTAGCAGCATCCATAACTTTGAACAACTATATAAAGTGTTCATTAACGAGTTCAGATGGGCAACAGTTAGCTTTAAAACCCCTAGTTCTTTGCTGTTTATAAAGCAAAAAGAAAGGAGAAAGTTTTAGGAACTTTATCAAGAGATACCATAACGAAGTAATAGAGTTAGGGGTTTATCATCACTCCTTAACATTAGAAGGTCTCAAGAGAGACCTATGAGTAGACCAGGGATGGTATGTAATACGAAAATTGTCCATCACTACCTACAAAACAGCTAAGAGGGAGTTGTTGGATGAGATCGAGATTGAAGACTAGGTCGCCCTCAAGTTAAAAAAAGAGAAGACATTGGGACTATCACCTCGCAACGAGGTACAAAATCAGAGGACAGCCTAAGAAGAAGACGAGATGATAGAAGGAATTTATGAGATACCCATAGAAAGGGAGGTTAAATACCTGACCAAAGTAAAATAGGTAGTATGGAGAACGATTTCCTTATGAAGGGAAAGCATTCACTAAGAAGACGTAATGCAAGAAGAGTAGCACAAGTCTAAGAGGAGAGGATCTTCACTCCTTTGAATGCACATCTCTCACAAATTTTACAAAAAATTAAAAAGACGGGAAACTATACTGATAGAACCTCGCCCTATAAAAACCAAACCCAGTGAAAACGCAAAGAACAAGTTCTATGAATTTCACCAACGCATTAGACACTTAACAGATGAGTGTTTCGACCTTAGGAATTAGGTTGAGGTACTGATCTGAAATAATTATTTAATAAATTTTTTGGCAAATAGTGAAGAAGGGTTCAACATTCTTACACAAAAGAAAGAATATAAAGATCAAACCATGGTAATCTCCAGCGAAGCCATATTAGAGGGAAATTTCAATAGGACAAAGAAGAATTATTCAAAATATTCGCTGCCAAATTCCGCTTCGGACATTCACGTTATAAATGTGAGAGCCGAGAAAAAATAAAAAATCGCATCGGTATCAAATATGTTCACAGATGAAGATGAGGTGGAAGTACATTACCCTTACGATGATGCTCAAGTGATAACACTGACAGTAGGAATAGCTTAGGTTAGCAGAATATTGGTAGATATAAGAAGCGATGCCGACATCATCTTCAAAGAAACCTTAGACTCATTGGGGATCGAAGACTTGAGGCTAAAGCCCGCTGAAACCACTCTTCATGACTTCGGTGAATCATGTATATACCCATTGGAGGTAGTACAACTGCCTATCACTATGAGAGAAAAGTCATACCAAATAACTATGATGGTTGAATTCCAAGTAGTTGATCTCAAAATAGCCTACACCATGATCCTCAGAAGATCATTCCTTAAGACTACAAAGGCAGTGAAAAACATCCATCATGCTTCGCAACCTCCCGAAAAGCTCATATTGCTTATCAAAACGGTCTTGGGGAGAAATTCTTGAATTTAACAATGAAAACTTGCAACATAAATGAGTAATGAAGAATTTGAGCAAGAAAACCAAGAAAGGTGACAAACCATCAACTTTAGAGCCAGCAGAAGAACTTGAGTCTGTCATCTTGAACCAAGGAACTCTCCAAAAAATAGTCAAGATTGGTTCTCACTTTCTTGAAGAGCAGAAAGCAATACTCAAGGATATTTTGAGATAGCATACAAATGTTTTTACATGAACGCATGAAGACATACCAAGGATTGATCCTCAAGTAATTTCTAATCAACTTGCAATCGACCCCCAATACAAACTTGTAAAACAAAAGAGTCGACCATTTAACACTGAGCAAAGAGAAGCAGTGCACATCGAGGTGGAAAAGTTATTGAAAGCCAATTTCATTAAAGAAGTGCACTACCCATAATGGGTGTCGAATGTGCTTATGGTCAAGAAAGCCAATGGAAAATGAAGGATGTGTGTAAATTTTGTAGATTTGAACAAAGTCTGCACTAAAGATAGCTTTTCGCTCCCCATGATTGTTTAATTAGTGGATTCAACAACAAGACATAAGCTGTTGAGCTTCACGGATGCATTCTTAGGATATAATTAGATCAGGATGTACAAGCCAAATCAGGAAAAATCGCGTGCATCTCCGACCAAGGGTTATACTACTATAAAGTAATGCCTTTTGGGCTAAAGAATGTGAAGGCTAACTTTCAGAGACTGGTTAATCAGGTCTTCAAACCTTTGATTGGAACGATTATGGATTCTACATCGATGACATGATCACTAAGTCATTAAAGGCCTGAGACCATCCAAAACATCTGATAGAAACATTCTCCTACCTGAGAAAATATAATATGACTTTAAATCCCAAGAAATGTGCATTCGGCATCCAGGCTAGAAAGTTCCTAGGGTATATAGTCAACGAATGAGAAATCGAAGCTAATCCTCAGAAGATCAATACCATATTGGATCTCAAGTTTCATCCACTCTTAAGGAATTGCAAAGTCTAACTGGGCAACTAGCAACATTAAGTTCTTGTCCTAGGCAACTAACAAGTGCTTCCCCTTCTTTCAGATGATAAAAAAAGAGAAAAAGATCAAGTGGATTAAAGAATGTGAGAACTTCCAAGAGCTAAAACGATATCTCGAATCACCACCACACCTGACAAGCCTTAAAATTAGAGATATGTTGTATCTTTACCTGGCAGTGAATGACCATTCTGTGAGCTAAGCCGTAGTAAATGAGGATTTAGAAAAGATCACCGTCTTATCTACTAAACCAGCAAGGCACTGTTGGACATTGAGTCAATATACTCCCCACCTGAGAAGCTGGCACTTGTACTGGTACTGGCAACAAGGAAACTGCGACCATACTTCCAGGCTCATCAGGTGGTAGTACTAACAAATCAACCCCTAAAACAAATTCTACACCAACCTGACATATCAACTCGGCTAATAAAATGGTCAATTGAGCTCAGTGAGTATGACATCAACTACAAACTTAAGAAGGCAATAAAGAGACAAGCCTTAGCCGACTTCGTGGCGGAAAGATCGATATCCAAACTTCTTCTCATCCATCAAATTATGAAAAACCCAATAGATCGAGAACAAGGGAATCAACCCGTTCTAAACATGGCCGAGCCAATTTGGAGCCTCTTTATCAATGAAACTTCGAATGCCCAAAGGAGAAGAGCCGGGATTATCCTTGTAAGCCCAGACAGAGTTAAGGTAATGTATCCCTTGAAATTTAACTTTAAAGTCACTAATAATGAGGCAAAGTATGAAGCTTTGATTGTAGGGATTAATTTAGCCCAGGCTTTAGGGATCACAGGTTTAGACATACACTATGACTCTCAACTAATAGCCAGCTAAATTGATGGAAAGTTCCAAGCCTGAGAAAATAACATGCAAGCTTATTTAGAAAAAGTTAAACAACTCCTAAGCACTCTAAGAAAGGTCGCAATAAAGCAAATCCTGAGGGCGGAGAAATCCAAGGCAGACATTTTGGCAAAATTGATCTCTACCTTCAAAGGGAATATCCTAGCCTCGATTCCAATCGAAGTACTAGAGTAGAGAAGCATTGATAATAGCAACCACTAACATTTTTTAGCATAGATCGACTCCCACCATAGCTAGATGGAGAAGATAAAATCCTACATCCAAGAAAGAAATCTCCCGAATAACAAAAATAAAGCTAGAAGAATTAAAAACAAGTTGGCAAGGTATACCATTATTTATAGAGAATTGTACCAATCGAGTTACAACATCTCATATCTCAAATGCCTCAGATCGAAAGAGGCATTACGAGTTTTTAAAGAAATTCATAGTAGAGTGTGCAGCTAACATGGGGGAGCTCGTTCAATGACACATAAAATCCTAAGGCAAAGATATTACTAGTCGACACTCTCACAAAATGCGACTCAAGTGGCGAAAACTTATCACGAATGTCAGGTATATGACAATATTCTAAGGCAATCTCTTGAGAAGCTGACGTCCTTGACGAACCCTTGGCCATTTTCCCAATGGGGATTATATCTTATCGATCTCATGCCATCTGCCTAGGCCAATACAAGATATGTCATAGTGGCCATTGATTACTTTATCAAGTGGGTTGAAGCTGAGCTTTTAGCCGCCACCACAGAGAAGAAAGTCATGGTATTTGTCAAGCAGAATGTGATTTATTGGTGCAAAATACCTTAAGTGTTGATCATAGACAACGGAAAGCAATTTGACAACTCGAGCTTCAGGAAATTTTGTAAGGATTTCTCAATTAACCTCAGGTTCGTAACACCCGATCATCTAAAAGCCAACGGACAAGTGGAAGTTGCGAACAAAGTGATCAAGAAGGCATTCAAGAAGAAGCTCAAGAAGCACAAAGGTGTAAGGATTAATAAGCTTCGCGAGGTCTTTTGGGCCTACAAGGTCACTTTAAAGGTAGCCACATGCGAGACCCATATAACCTGACCTTCAAATGTGAAGCAGTAATTACTGTCGAGATTAATGTACTAACTTTTCGTATCAACAACTATAATGAGGCAGTTAACAATTAAAATATATAACTAAAACTCGACCTGCTTGAAGAGAAAAAGGATAAAGTGATGGTAAGAATGACAGCCTACCAATAAAAGGTAGCTAGGTACTACAACAAGCACGTTCGACATCATACCTTTTAAGTTAGAGACTAGGTCTTGAAAGTCATCCTGAATACCAAAGTACTAAGAGAATGTGTTCTCAGGGCAAATTGAGAATCGCTATATAAGGTCGCCCAGGTTATGAGGCTAAGAGTCTATAAACTATAGTCTCTAGATAGAACTAGGATATAAAAAAAAAATCATGGAATACTGAGCGATTAAAGTTATATTACCTTTAAGGGTTATTAAGGGTATGTAAAATCTTTTTGCCCTAAAAATAAATAAATATGTTATTTTCCATTAGCAAGATGTTCCTGATAGTAAGGATACACTGATGAACAGAATCTCTAAGTCGAGGGACAAAGAAATTGAAGAATTTAGAATAATATTATCTATAGCTCGAATAAACCCTGAGCACGACCTAAAGACGTACAAAAGCAAGAATAGTTTCTAGATAGTTAAGTTCAAACAGTCATCTCAGGGTAATATTATCCATAGTTCGAACGAGTTCAAAGGCTGACCTTAAGAGATACAAGAATGGAATGGTTCCTAGATGACTAAGTCCTACATCTATCTTGGGATAATATGATTCATAGCTCGAATAAGCCTTGAACATCATTTTAGGAGGTACAAGAGCATACTGGTTTCCAGATGGTTAAGTTCTCCATTTATCTCAAGATAATACTATCCATAAACCCAAATAAGCCCTAATCACCACCTCAGGACATATAAGGGAAAAATGGTACCTGAATGATTAAACTTTCCCATTCACCTCTGAAATAATAAGACCCACAGCTCGAGTAAACTCTAAGCATGACCTCAGAAGGTACAAAAGCATATTGGTTTTCAGATGGATAACTTCTCAAATCATCTTAAGGTAATACTATTTATAAGCTTGAATAAGCCCTGAACAAGATCTAATGACGTATAAGAGCAAAATGGTTCCTAAGCAATTAAAGTTCTACAATCATCTCAAAGTAATATTATATACAACTCAAATAAGTCTAAAGACTGATATCATGATATATTAGAACAAAACTGTTCCGGGAAGACTAAGTTCTACGATCATCTCGGAGTAATACTATCCATAACTCGAATAAGTTCTGAGCACGATCTCAAAACGTATAAGAGCAACATGATTCCTAGGAAATCAAATTCTACATTCATTAAAAAATAATATCATCCACAGCTCAAATAAGCCATAGGCACAATCTTAGGACATACAAGAGTGAAAGGATTCCTACATAATTAATTATTATATTTATAGAAAAATAAGCCCTGAGCAGGATCTCGGGATATATAAGGGCATAAATAGTTCTCAAGTAATTATGCCCAACCTTTATCTAAGAGTAATAATATCCAAGACCCGATTAAATCTTGAGAGCAAAGTCAGGATGTAAAAGGGTGAATGGTTCTCAGATGATTATAATCAATGAATCCGAGGTAGAGTAATATTATCCAAGGTTTACAAAAGTCTTAAAACTAATTTATGCCAACAATTAATAAGATTCATGTTCGAAGATGTCTCCTTTAAGATTTGAAAAATTAGGAGATTGATTGCACAAGTATTATATTCTCAGTTCAAGTCAGATTTATCTTTGAAGTTGTATTAGTTTTTACAACTATCAAAATTCTATAAATTAAACTAAGTGCAGAGTATTAAAAATGAAAAGAAAACCAAGCAACGCGAGAATTCATATATATCAAAAGTACTCTATTAATTATTGTACAAAGTTCATTACATTACTTTTGTATACATATACAAAAAAATAAAATAAAATAAAATAAAACCTAAGTCTACGGTTTAGCTAGTCGGGTCAGCTGGCAGTTTGGTCGGATCTAAGGAAGTAATAGTTAGGTCGAGATGATTGACTTTAATCGACTCAGCTCAACTTCAGTCAACTCAATAGAAAGTACATCAATCACCTCAACGTGAAGAACAAAAATAGTCTTCAAATTAGAATGAGCATTCTTTTCAGGCATGAGGTCAATCGAAGAGTCATTATCAGGGCATAGAGGCTTCAAGTTCAGTTATGGATATCGGCCTTGGAACATTTCACAAGTCAAGTCAGTTCCTTCATTAACTCGTTCACGAACAAGAGCATCCATCGCCCCTTCAGCCTCTTCAATCTTCTTGGCCAGAAGCACGCATCTCTTCCTTTCAACTCCCAAACTCTATTCCAACACCCGACATCTCAAACTCAAACTCAAACTCAAACTTGGTCCTTTGTTGGAACGTTAGCTCCCCTCAGCAACTCCTCTGCTAGAAAATGGGAATCCAGCCCCAGTTCTTAAAGCCTAATAGTCTTTCTCAGCCTTCTTCCCCTTGGCCAATTACCTCATCACCTCAAAAGAGTTTGGCACAGACTTTTTTAGGGTCATTTCTCCTGCAAAACATGTGACGCCAAGGTCAAACAAAGCAACTCAAACACATGGAAAAGAAAGAACAAGATGCTTACCAATTCGAGCCTTTTTCAGAAGTCAACTGGCACTTAGACACTGACATTTACAAGCATCCGAGAGAAGAGTCCTCTAGCTAGACGCTAAGGATCTAGTCATCTTAACCCTTTCTAAGCTTTGAGCATTCGACTTAGGCACCTAGATGTTATTGTTGAGGTCCCAGTCACCACCAACAAAGAATCACTTGTTCTTCCAATCCTTATTGCATGACGAGCTGCTTGTTATTTGGTTGCACTTCTCAGGTCAGGTTTAAAGGTAGTACTATTTAGGCTTCTTTACTGAATTCCTTTTCAGAAGATACATATACTCAATTTTTTTTAATTGAGGGAGCAGAATTTGAGATCTGACTCCACATGACAAATAAACCCAACAAAATTCTCTAATTGCTAAGGTTTAGTTGGTGAGACGCAATATTGAAGGACTCAAAGACTCTGGCAAAGTAATACCTCAAGGTGGATTAACTCTTCATTAAAAGAGATTCCTTCATCAGGAGGATAGCTAGAAAGCTCATCCTCCTCAAGAACCCTAAGGTAAACCTCTTTAAGGATGTCGTAAAATCGGGTGTAAGCTTTTAAATCCGACTTTATAATAGAAAAAGAGAAC
>JAXCLQ010000010.1:6570720-6607735 GCA_035584115.1 Cedrela odorata | reverse complement strand
TCAGCAAATTCTTCTTTGTACATCTCTTCAACCATGGGCTTCCAGAGGCGGACCCTTGCATTTATAAACCAATTTGATACCTGATCAAGGCAGCATATATCATCAGGTTACAAGTAACAAAATAAAGATAGATGCAAAATTTTGTGATATTGTCTTATTCATATGTATGGCATATGATCAATGGTGATACAAACACAAAAGGACTTCATGGAATTATCATAACAATTTTTCAATTACTTCCTTTAAATCCAGGATATATTTTAAACATAATTAAACAGATTTTAGCGTTGTAATCCAGATTAATAAGAAATATGGCATATACTGGGAAAAATACTGCAAATATCTTTTTTTCATGGCTGGACTAAAATTGCCCTGCCAAAGACTGTTCTCATCATTCTTTGAAATATTCCTCCAACTAAGTCCAGGATAATCTCTCTTGGCACTATTTATTTGCTATACCTTCCACATTGACAGACAAAAATCTAAGTACACAATTCAAAACTTTACCAAATGAACCTAATCTGCCTTGCAAATTGATAATAATGATTAAAGTGTTTTTACCTGACTTCTAGTCAAGCCTGTCTGTCTTGCCAGCATGATTTTATCAGAATCCTTTGGATAACTAGTAGGCATAAAAATGAGCAATCAGAATTACTGATACGCATAAATATTTTTCACGAATAAGAAAATTATGGAAAAAAAAAAGGTTCAGTTCAAGGTCAGGGATTTACGGATGAAGGAAATGCTCAAATAGCCAGGCACGAAGAATTGAAACAGAGCTTTCAGGCAGCCCCCTTTGTGGCCTCCAGGCATGTTGTTGCATCATACCCAGCTGCTGAAGTGCCCGCTGTTGCCTGAGCTGCTGATCCACATACCTTAGGCGAGTTATTCCAACACCTTTGCCGTTTTCAGAAGTATCTTGCTCTCCAAGGCTTTTGCGGGTTGCTTGAATTTGACCAGTGATAGCATCACGCAAGGACCTGAAGTGGCAGGATATGGTCTGTAGAGCTAACGCTGTGTATGGTTTAGCTGCCCCATATCCAGCTACCACATCAAATGATGACACTACAATCTGCATTTGATGATAATACTGCTTGTACCTTCTATCGACCTGTGACAACAGAATAATCAGTATTATATAGCAATTGCACTATAATACAAAGTTGCCTTCTTATTGTATAGTTTCATGCAAAATATTTTTAGAGGTAGACTCAGAAAAATGAAGCACAAAATAAAAATATTCAGACAAAACTACCAGAGAGGCCCCAAAGAAAATTAGGTATCATAACCCATGTCAGTTCACACCATTCAGCTCCCTACTGAGAGCACTGACAGCAAATTTAAGTAACACTAGGTTTCTTCTAATGTAAGAATCTCCCAATTAAGACCCCATAAGTTTGGAGTTCTATCATCCTAGATTGTATCATCAATAATCTTAGGGACAACTGAACAGTCTTGGCTCAAATCATTAGTGGTTTCTCCTTCATCACCTTTATTAGTAATCAACAAAAGTATTTACAGTCAACTTGTACTATATGTTTCTTTCTTCTTCAAACAGTGTGTGCACAAACACAGAGTTGACTCCATCAATTTAAGTGTTCAAATCAATTGAGATTTCAAAAGAAAAGTTATGTTTTTCCCAAAATGATTTGGTTAACAAGTTTATGATTAGAGATAGAGTTGTATACTTGCATCCAAAATTGTCCGTTATATACTCAAGGCACCAGAAACCGGAAGATAATACGATTGCCTCAGTAAGATGTTAGGAAAACATTATGTATTAATGTTACCTCATCCAACATAGACAAAAGGTTTGTCAACTTGTTCTGGAATTCTTGTCTTTCTGCATGTGAAAGCTCACTCAGTTTGTAGTTGGAAGATTCTTGTCCATTTGAAGGTGCATCCTTTGATCCCCCATCACCATCTTTGGAACTTTTCATCCGTTGCTCATGTGTGCTTTGGTTTTTCTCACCATCAGGCTTCTTCAGAGCTTTTCGAACATTAACAACTTCATCAAGCAATTGTTGGGCTGCCTTGAGGTATTTGGAACTGGGAATGGTTCTTGCAATGTTAGACATCCCATATGGAGATAAATCCCCTTTACCATCTTGATTACCTCCAGAAATACCAGGTGGTAAATATTCAGCATTTCTTGATTGTTCATCTCTTGAAGATCCGTTCCTACCACCATCATCCGTAATTGATGAATTAGAACTCAAGAATGAAGCAAAGCCTGAATTGGGGTTCCGATAAGAGATGGTGGGCATCTGAATTCCAGATGGAATTTGTGTCCCAAGGCTGAGGGATAATCCCTGACCCTGCAAGTTCAGCCCACCATGAAGCATGCCAGTGGAACCACCCATTGGGTGCATAACTAACATCTCGTTTCTATTGTCCCTCCATGCATTGAACTCATGCTCTCCAATTCGAGTTCCACCAAGATTTGAGAAGATTTCTTGCTGCTGTGGGGTGGAATCTGAAGCTTCAACGGACTGGATATCAATGCAGTTATTTTGCTGCTGAGAACTTCCAGCCAATGTATCTGAGTATGACCCAGAATTCATGTACATCATTACATTACCAGGAAGAACCGGTGCCTCAGGATAAGAACCAGGCAGAGAGTCCCTTAAATACATCATTGGTGCGCCTTCTCTTTGATTACTTGAACTAGTGAAATAAGTGGCCATATTTGTATTACCTCAAGAGTTTCCTGCAATATTATGTGAGTAGATTATACATCATTCTCAGAGCTGAAAATGGGTAGTAAAAATAATTTCCAGTTATCAACTATTTTCGGGATGTTCTAAATACAAATTTGCAACTTTTGAGAACTGTTTTTGAATGATCACTTCTCTTCCATGTACATAGGCTTAAAAGAACAAAAACAAATATCTCAAAATGTGGTAGAGACTCCAACTTCATTGTAAATTTATAATTTTTGCAAAGTACGTTTAGAAGAGCAATTCACTAAAATAAAATAGCACAAGCATATATAATACAGCCATAGATACTAATTATCATGAACAGAAACTTATACCGGTGGCCTAAGGAGTTCATATTTGCAACAATCAAGAATTGGTAAAACCCATAAGCTTAAGCATACGATTTGAATTTATAAGCCGCTGAGAAACCAATATCAAAAATTCAATTACTGTATGCATGATCATGAAATTTACATACATCATACATGAATTTATTAAGTTTAGGGAGAAGAAAACATTGCATGCAAGCATCAAGCAAGAAACCTCCAATAAATTAATAACAAAAATAACCCCTTTGCTTATCTGAGCGTACAAAAATAAGCTTCTCTTCATCAAGTGAATCAAATTTAAGCAAAAAGCAAACCGGAAAAAAAAGACAGAAGAGAACCCAGAAAAAGGATTGAAATTTTCAAAGAAAAACATCTCTTACATAAAAGACCAGCAGAAAGATAAAATATTCATCATGGAAAAAGAAAAACATGGAGATTTACAGTGAATAAGACAAACCCATAATCTGTAAATCCTAAACGATTTTCAAAAAATAGTATGGTCTACTTTCTTATGGTCACCACCATCATCAGAGAAGCAGCATACAGCACAGGCAAAGAGAGAGATGAAAAGAAATATAAGGAATTAAACTAACTTATGTATCAGCAGCTAAAGAAGAAGTCAAGAGAATAAAAAAAAATACCTGGAAACAAGTGATAGTTGTGGGTGTTGTGGGGAACAGAAAAGCTTGAAGACACCACCAGATCCGCTGATAACACAATCCTCAGAAAACAAAACACTTTGTGATCCCAAGAACCCAGTACAACAACAACGCAACACTTCACTTTTCATTGAAAATACTGCACATAATACAACAATAACAAATAAACAAAGCCAGAGAAAAGAAAAAGAGAAAACCAAAATCTCTTTTTCTAAGGTAGTAACAGCAACAATTCAAAGAGCTATTAAAATTTTCACTTTTCGCTCTTTTTTCCTAATCATTTACTCCCTTTCCATCATTCCATCAATCCCCACGTGAGAGATTCACACTCAATACTCATACATACATATATACATGGAGTATCTTCTTCTTCCTTCTCCCTTTCTCTTTAAAAGTCCTTCAAAAAGAAAATATGATAACTTTCTCCTTGTATATCTTTTAATCTCTCTCTCTCTTTATGAGTTTCCTTTCTTAGACTTTGCTTTTTATTCGGTTCTTACTTCAAACCCAGTTGTAGTAGTTGGTGCTTGACCTGCTTTTGCTTCTGCTTCTGCTTCTCCTTGTTGTTGTAAATTTTTTTTTTTTTTTTTGCAGCAGTTGTTGTTTCTTTGTTTTTTTGGCTGTTGAATATATGTTTGGTTAAGGAGTTCAATCTCTAACAACCAGTTGGTAGACCTAAAACCCTCTCTTAAACCTCCTCTTCTTCTTCTTCTTTACTATCTTTCTCTCTCTCTCAATCTATCCATGGCTGTCTCTCTCATCCTTACCTCAAGCATGGAAGGTCTGGTCTTTTGCTGCAATATCCACCATATAAGCATATTATTATCATTATTATTATTATTATTGTCAAGTTATTCTATTCTATTTTATTATTTGTTGTTTACTTGATTATTTATTTATTTATTTATTTGTATATTAAATATGAAAGGCGCACCATTAGGTGCCCACATCACTGTATTTGTCTTTCTGTCCTGACTAATGTTGAATTTTGCAAATAGACTCCTAATTTTCTCTGTATTTGTACTTATGCCCCATATAGCCTTTGTTTTTGTATAATTAACCATTTTTAATCATAGAGAATGTATATGTATATTGAAACAAAAGAAAACAAAAAGTTTATTTTATGGAGAATATATATTATTTTAAATAAATAAAAAATATAAGAAAGGTTAAAATTTTTTGATTAATTTTTTAAAATAATTTCCATATATAATTTAAAAACCAATTTTATATATGAATATATAAATTATAAATTATGTTCTAAAACTTCAAATTCTTTTAAATATTTTTTAAAAATATTTATTTTATGAATTTAATATCCCTAAATAATATAAAAATAAATATGTAATCAAAAATGTTGGAATCAAATATGAAGTTAGAATTTCTAGTTAATCAATAAAATTAAATATAAAATTTTGTTTTTAACCCTCAAGGACAAGTGGGGTTAAGATTTCAACAAGAGGCATAAAATTTTCAAATAGTACAACATTTTAGCTCAATATTAAACATAAAATAAAAAATTATAAGTATCGATCTATTTAATTGTTAAATTTATTTAAAATAATATATAAATTTTAAAATTTTAATTTTACTTGTGTAAAATTTAGTTTATTTTGTATTAATATAAATTTTAATAATAATAATAATAATAATATGAGCGATAACAGAATCTCAAATTAAGATTCGAAAATTTTTTTTAATTAAATTAAAACAATATTAGTAATAGAACAAGAAAATATAGTATCATTGTCATCCCTAAAGAATTTGTGAAGAAAAATTGATTTGATGAAAGCTATGGAAGAACAATAGTTGTTGCAACATAGAAGACTTTGGTGGGATTAAGTTTAATAATTGCTTAATTAATACAACATTACAATCAAAACATTAATGATAATGGCAGCAGCTTTAAACACATGTTTATTATAAGGGATGAAGATCTTAAGTCTTTTTCATTACATACATTTTTCTTTTTTTAAATGATTAGCTCTTAAATTATTATTTCATTTGTCAATCTAAATATAAACAATTCATAATCTTCATTTGATGCAAATGGGTAATGTTTAAAATACAATCATTTTAAAAAGAATTTTAACATTTAATAAACATATAATTAAATTCTAATATATTTTTAAAAAAAAATTATTTTACAAAATTTTAATAATTAAATTAATTAGTATTCATAAATTATGAAGAGTATTAATTCATTTATCAATTATACTCACGATGAATTCATTACGAAAAATATAATTTATTGCGTTAGGTTCATGATTTTTTACAATGTCATTTAAGTTTGGGCGTAGATTTTCTTAAACAATGTTATAATTATGCTATTAAACTCCTGCTAAATTTTTAATTATATCATTATATAATTATATATATACACAATTTATCATCAAAAATTCTTATTTTTTTAACACAATTTCTTATATCATTTATATATTATTAGATTAATTCTAATTAAATGATTAATATTGTATTTTATCTGTGTATTAATTATGATGTATTAATTACATGTATTAGATATGATATTGAGAATGTATTAATTTAATAGTTAAAAAATTATATAATATTAAATTTCTCACTAATTTTTCGTCAAGTTTTTGAAAAAGAAAATGCCAAAAAACAACAGTAAAAGGTGCATTCATTGAACAAATAAAAGAAAATAAAGTGGGTAATAAACACACTAGCCATAATGTATGTGTCTTATCCAAGAAGATGATCCAAAAATGATAAGCTATGGGGGGAAAAGGTGGTACCATTGCTTTGATTTTCATGTAAAAGCTCCAAAACAATTCTCACAACTTTCCAATTTTTTGACCAACATGAAGAATCATTATCTTCTCTTTGATCATCATACCATATAAAAGGGTCATTTTCTCATTTGATAATATTTTTAAAATAAAAAAAGTTGGTAGAAACATACCAATAGTTTGGCAATTGAACCAAAATTAGCTATCATATGATGGAAAATTGGATGATGATCATGATTCTTGATGATGGGTCCTTTGATTTTTTATGGCAATATCATTTGCAATATTGGTTTTGTGGACCCATTACCATTGCAATTTTTATAATGTATTGATGAGAACTTTGTTAGTAAAACCAAAAAAAAAAAAAAACATAACATCTAAGTCTCTAATTTTATATATTTTAAAAATAAAAATATAATTTATTAATTTATAATAATTAAGTCCGCAACTTCCTCCTATTACCGGTAACAAAAGAATAATATTAGGGATCGAAACTCCTATATAAATTCTTTTTACCAAATTATATATAAAATCCTGTAAATTTTACATATTCTGTGAAAAAATAAGACATTTAACAATACAATGGCATAATATTATTATATTGACTTATATAAATAATTTTGTATAATAATTTGTATTTATAACACTACTGTATAGTAAAATTATTCTTATAATATTAAAGTATGAAATAGATAATTATAGTTTTATTACAATAGTAGTTAGGATATATTGGAATTGGACCTATTTGTAATATTGCTAAATTATATATACATTCATAAAAATAAAAAAAATAAAGGACCCGGATGTTATTACTCCCAAAAGTTGCAGGTAAATGGTGTACTCGATGGCAGAGAGCATGGCATAATTTTGCTCGTCTCCGTCAAATTGTTATTGGATAGTGATTAAGAGTTTTTAGGTTCATTTGGGGATCATTAATTAAGAAAATATATATGTATTAAGACAAGCTTAGGTAGCACAACAATGAAGATTAGTAACACTACCCAATTATATATTTATCAAATGAAAATATATTATAATTTTCAACTAAATAAATTATACATTAAAGTTAAATATAAATTAATTCCAATTATAGTTAGTGCAATTTATCAATATTAATTCAAATTGTAAGCTAAGTTAATTTTTCAATTTGTGATTAAAATATCATAATCGTTGAAGTCAATCAAAATTAATTGATTTAAATTAAATTAATCAAAAATTTTACTGTAATACTATCCTACCATGATTATTATTTAAGAATTATGATTCTTTGCGAGTTTTTTCTATCGTTACATTTTAAAAAATAGATGTTGATACGTAACATTACTAATAATAAAGAATTTATATTATATTTTAATAAATTTTTTATAATATAATTCGAACATTTTATTATTAATTATGTTACGTCTCAGTATTTATTTAAAGTAAGAATAAAAAAACTTATGAGATGATCATAATCCGTTATTAATTAATTCGATGTAAAAATGAATTTGATTAAAAGTATACTTCAAACTAAATCAATAAAATAGATGAACCATGACACGAGATGCTATATATTTTATTTAATTATTAATAAATACCAAGTTGAATATATTAATAACTCAAAATTAAGGGGGTTGGTGGGTTGTTGCTTTTGTGATTAACTACTTGTATTACTCTTTTATTTTTCACAACCAAATTTACGACCATATAAATTATTTGTATTTTATTATTATTATATAATTAAAATATGCATACCACGCTATTTATTATATCGGTTACTATACAACAAACTCTTATGTCAACTATTTTAATTATAATATTAATAATATGAAAATATGAATATTTATGGAATGGAAAAAGCCACGTTTTCGAAATTTGTTAGTCCAACAAACTAAAAAAAAAAAAATTAATAAATAAAAGAAGATTGTTTAGCTTGCAAGATATAGCAAAATGCAATAATTATAACTTTAAAAGAGATAAATCAAATGCTATAAGGCATTACCAAACTTTCATTAGCTGAAAATTGAAGGAAGTGGGCGTTTTCGCAATTAAATAAAAATTAAAGGGTAAAAGAGGAAGCTGAAAATTCAAGGAACTGGGCATTTTCGTAATTAAATGAAAAAAGCAAGGATGAGAAAGGAAGCATGGAAAAAGGCTGCCTAGGATCAGACGACTTGACGTACTAAGGGGCTCAATGAATACGTATGCAGACAAGGACACGTGTTATTGGAGTTCGTGAGAAGTGAAAATGAAATCTAAGGTAAATATTAATTAAATAATAGGAAGAGATGTGATTGGCTGATAGGCGTGAAATCCCAAGATTCACCTCTCATACGTATGATGTCGTACCTGGCTTCTGATTTTCTGACATAAAGCCTAAGGGATTTGCTTTCTCACCATTATTATTATTATTATTATTTATAAAAACAATTAAATAATATTATTAAATAATTAATTTTGATAAATATATATTAATAAATAAATTACTATTTATTTATTTTTAAATAATATAAAGTTATAATTAATTAAATATATTTATAAAAATAAATTTAATAGTCTACATTTTAAAAATAAATTTTAGCCTCTATTTGCTACTCTTATATTATATTAAAAATTGAAGTTATAATTATTATAAAATAAAATTATTAATTATCAAATATAAATATGAATATAAATATATAAATAAAATAATAAGTAATAATTATTAAATAAAAGAGAGCATATATCAAATATTTTAATTATTATATTTTTAAAATATGATAATTTTAAACCAACTCTTAATTTCATATTATTATTATTATTAAATAAAATTTCTATTGAATGAAAAGTATTAATTATTAAATAAAAATAAATATTTATAAAATTTTTTAATTGGCGCGCATTTAAAATTAAATATACACATTGTGTAAATAGACTAAGGATGATATAATAATCATATAAACATATGCTTTTGTTATTTAAATTATAATTAATAATGTCTAAAAATAATAAAATAGGTCTATAATGAAATTTTCCTTCATATTAAATAAATAAATAAAATAATAAAATCAAATCAAATAAATATACATTATAATATGAAATTTTATCAAATAAATATACATTATAATATGAAGTTTTACTTAATTTTATTTAATTATCTCTTCCCTCCTTCCGTCCAATACAAATATTCCATTTTCCTTAAATTCGATAATAATTAATTTATTATAAAATTATATTTATTTTTAATTATTAATGTATTTTTTAAGAGAATCGTTAATATATATTATATATATACCTTATATCGCGAAATAAAAAATTTGAAATAATTAACAAAAAATTTTAAAAAGTAAAAAAAATACATAATAAAAAATTTTAAAATAAGAAAATAAAATTTAAAACGAATAATTTTTAGAGTTTAAAAAATTAAACATACGGTATATAAAATATATAGTAGACTATCTAATTTTTTAAATAATAATTTATTTTCCCCAATAGAGAATCAAGAAATATTCTCATACTCTTATTATAAGATGGCGTGCCCACATCAAAATAATGGGCGCCTAAATCAATTTAAAAAAATTTTAAAACGTGTTGGGTGTACATTGGTTGATCCTTTTTATACCAAACTCTTAATTAATAAATTCAATGGGGCCACTAAGCCAAGCCGGGGCCGGCACTTTGGACTCCTATAATCCAAATAAATAATATCTACCTTCAATAATCAAACTAATTAAATCAATTAATTTATAAATAAAAATAATTATGAATAAAAATTGCCAGCTGCGAACTATAATTTTATTTAAATGAGTCGGTAATGCATAAATTATAAATAATAATTTTGATTAAATAAAATTAAAAAAAAAATAGAAGATGATTTAAATTCCTTAATTATTCGACACGTGGCCTTGTTATTAAATGATCGATGAAGTTTTTATTATACTGGGTTATATATGGGTCCCAGTTTTCTTTGTTAATAAATGTAGTTCAAATTTCCATAATTCCATCAATCGACGAGATCAGCCGTGACACGGATGGGCCCCAGTTTCGATAATGCAGTGGGACCCGCACTGAACGCAAAGTCTAGGTCAGGCATGCTTTTTTGTCTTTGGCGCTGAGATTTGCTAATATACAATCAAGTATTGATTCAGGTTTTAAAATCGATACAATTTGTAAATTTAAAGGGAATTTATCAAATTAGTCCTATTAGTTTGCAAAAATAACAAATAAGTCCTCTCTTTTATCACTTGTTTCAAATTTGTTTGCCTCTTGATTAATTTTGATTAATCTTTTAGTTCAAATTTTGATTCGCTAATAAATTGAGTTAATATTTGACTAAATTAAGCTAAAAATTAAAATTTTAGAAATCAGCTCGAATCAATTTTAACTTTGTTTGATTCGATTTTAGGTAAAAATATTATTAAATTCGATTTTGTCCATTTTTTATTAACGGGTTAGATAATTAGGACAAATTTGATGAGAAATGATAAATTTATGGACCTATTATTTACTTTCACATAGTAGAGGAATAAAATTTGATATGAAATTGATAACACATTGTATCATGCAGGGTAGCGAAACACAGTCATTGGTTATTATGATGAGATGTACCATGATACTTCGCTTTCTTTTAACCTAACCTTTCTTAAATTTGGGCATTTCCACTTCTGCAATACACGTTGTGCTTTTTCCTCTTAAATGCTGAAAAAAACAATGCTTTTGCCCACGGCTATGTACCCTAAGTTTGGTTTCTGTCAGCTTGCATTGTCTGAATTTTTCTTGCTTCCTAGGGCACTAGTAGGCCACACAAAATCTTGTTATGATTGTGGACTTTTAACATTGGAGATCTCAATTCTCAAATTCCTCGTTTTATATTCTGAATTAAAGTCATATAATTTTAAAATCCCATATGAACGAGAACATCGGATATTAAATATTAATAAATGAATAAATTTTATTAAAAAATATAATAAATTTAAATTAAATTTGAAAAATTATATTTTAAACAGGTGATAATACACGTGACTTTAAGGACAAACGACATAAGCGATTGACTAAAACTTTCAAAATTTAACTTAAAATTAATTTAATATTAAACTGATATAAATCACACTTAAAAAACTTATTTCCAAAACTTAACTCAAGATTAGTATAATATTAAGTCGATAGAAATTACATTTTAAGAACTCGCTTAAAATTTATTGATATATGTATATTAAAAAAAATTCAATGACTTAATTGAATAAATTGTTCTTCATCGATGATTTGTAAGTGCTTGTGAAAGGTTTATTTGTCTGTTTTTAAAACAAGAAGATAACATTTACCAACTAGTTCTGTTGAACCAAATAATATCACGCATTAATACAAAACAAATAATAAACATTGAATCTGCATATCATATGCAATTATGGGGTGGACCTATAGCATACTTAAAAAAGAAACCCTAATTTACATGTCTAATTACCATGGTGTACCATCATTGGTTCAATATTTCTAGCTCATGATTTTGTAAAGATGAACCCTGCTTACTTTCTTTCCATTATTAACACATTTTCTCCCCTTTTGGATATATGATACCATTTTCTAAAACTTTGTTCTTTGAAAAAAATTCATTACGAGTGGGCCTAGTGGCGTAGTATATGGGCCGGTATTAGGTCCAGCTCAGAGTCCAGCAAATTTGTTTACATTCTTATGACCCGACCCGTTTAAACCTCGTATAAATAGTCTGAGGTTTTAGAGTTTTAGGTTCAAGCAGTTTTACAGTGTGTCTTGCCAAGCAGAGTGATGGGAAAGAAGAAAACTAGAGAAGGAGGCGAAAAGAGCGAACACAGTCCTTCAACTGTGTTCGTCAACAACTTGCCTTACTCATTCACTAACTCTCAGGTACTTTCTCTTCTAATTATAAATCTGTTTGGTTCCCGAGAAAAGCTCGGAAAAGAAAAGAAAAACTTCTTGTAAATCATATATTATAATTTACTTGTCTTCGTTGAATTCATTTTTTTTTCAACCAAACAGAGCATTGAAGGTGATGCTTAATATGTTTTTTTTCCTCTAATTTGTTCATTTTATTTTAAACTTATCTGGTTTTCGAATGCTTAGCTCGAGGATACATTCAGTGATGTCGGGCCAATTAGGAGATGCTTTATGGTTACAAAGAAAGGTGAGCTAAACAACTCCTTGAATCTTGCACGTGTTCTTTTTCATTGTTTTCCTTAATTCGCTTGTTGTAATTTCAAAACATGAAAGTCTGTCAGCTCAGTAGAGCTTTTATTCTGTAAAACTTAGGGGGAAATATGCTTATGTAGCAGCTACCACTTTTTCTAATGAGGTGGCTTCTTTTCCTTAGCACCCTAAAATTTGTATGCATTTTATGTTTATTAGGTTGCTTTGATTTTGGGAACTTTTATGGTAGATTACTTGACTTGAGTACTTTTTCCTGCAAATAATGGCAGCTTTGTAATGCTTCAATTAAGTGAAAAGGGTTAGATAAATTAGTAAAGTTGTTTTATGATCGCTGAAGTGTTTTATTATCATTGTTATTGCTATTAGAATTCCTTGGAAAGTTCTGTTTTTATACCAGAAATGTGAATGTTTTTAAGATAGCATTACACTCGGTTACCAAGTTAATTTCTAAATTGTGGCATACATTTTTAGCCCATGGCTGTCTAAATTAATACACCGATTTTCTTTCTGTTCACAGGGTCAAATGAACACCGTGGCTTTGGCTATGTTCAATTGTAAGTTATTGACTTGTCTTTTCTTTGATTAAGATATCAATTTTATTTTTCTCTTTGATACTTTTTTCTTTGTGTTGACCAGTTCATCATTATTTATCTAAAAAGCATGGTATTGAGCATTTTGAAAATGCTCATTTCATTATTTGATTGTGGAAAACATTATGTTTTTTTTTAATATTTTTTTATTTACAAGCTTTATTTTCATAGTCATGCCATTTGAATGAATAAAATTATTATAAAATTTTTCTTCTGTATAGATCTTCCATTGAGAAGATTTAAAGTTTCATGATTGCTTTAATTGTTTATATCCTAGTGCAAAGTGTGCATACTTGCATCTTTATGCAATTTCTTTTTGTATCTAGTAGTTACACGAACGTTTGGTTTGCTTCTCATTGTTGCATTTGTGATGCCTGCATTAGCATTCATCTTTTGTTATTTACAAATACTAGGAGTTGTTTATGTTGGACCCTGGAAATATATTTCTGCTGTTGGGTAAATGAATTTGACCATTTGGAGGTTCAACCTTTTTGTAAAGCAGATGCTAAGTACAGATAATTTGAAGGAACATTCAGTCATTTTTCCTTTGAACTTGATAAGGAGATTTGTCAGACTAATTTTATTCTGAAGGAATATCGAGTCATTTTACTGTTTTTAGCCAACTGTTTTTGTGCTTACTTGGTATGTTGTTAGGAGAAAATATTTGAAATAATCTTCTTTGAAGGTTTTCTCATGTATTTTATTTGCACCCATGCAGTGCTGTTATGGAAGATGCTAATCGTGCTATTGAAATGAAAAATGGTTCATCTGTTGGAGGTCGGAAAATTGGAGTTAAACATGCCATGCATCGTGCTTCCCTGGAGCAGCGCCGTTCAAAAGCAACTCAAGGTTGCTATAGTTCACATTGGTTATGGATTTTTTAGTATCTTGTGTCTTGTTGTTTCATATGTTAATGAATGCAATCAAGTTTTTGCTAAAGTTTTATTCCACATTTTCCCCAATCAATTAGTGGTTCAGTCTGATGATATAATGAAGACAAACAATGAGAAGGATGGTTTAACCTCTGGGGCAGAGAAGCAGTCATCAAAGTTGCTGGAATCAGGTTTTAAGTCATTCTGAATTTTATCAAAGTATGTCACTGTTCTTATTTCTTATACTCTTTACTCTTTATATTTTATATACAAACTTTCAGGGAAAATCATGAAGCCTAGAAAATCAGCAACACTTGGCATTAACCTTGAGGACAAAGAGAACTGTTCAGAGAAGCAGAGGTACTCAATCTTCTCATCCACCTTTTTATTTTTAAGTTAAGTAGCCATGGAGTCAAATTGAAAGAAAATAATATTTATTGTTTTGTCAATTGTTTTCTTTATAGGATCTATGTCATTTGGCATCACATAGCGCGCAAATATTAAGTTGAATGTTTTTCTGTTATAGAAATTTTCTAAGAAGCAGGATTTGTTTTGTACAGCAATTAAATAGCGCATACTGTTAAGTCTTAGAGAATATGTGGTATTTTACCTTGTTGTTGATCGCTGAAGCATTGACTGGATACATTGTTGAACGTTTTGAGCAAACCATTCCAAGAATGAAGATATGCAAAAGATTTGAAAATGGTAAATAGGTTAACAGTTTCATATCCTCACAAGCTCCATTGGTGGAGAAGAATAATATTACATTCATAAGCTAGTTTTAAGAGACTTGCCTTCCTTTCATTAAGAGTGGGATGCTCATCATTGATGGATAGATAGTTGCTACCGAGTGAAAGTCACTTTGCATTTACTTGTAATTTCTGATAGAATGGTGGTGGCAATTTTCAGTGAGAGAAATATACAATGGATAAGCATTAAGGCCATAGTCAATATTTTGGGTCCTTGACAAAATGGTGAAAAAGGAATTGTAACTGACTTAAAAAATACTGGGAGAAATTTAGGAAACTTAAGTGAATTTTTTATTTCTAAACTTCAATTTTGAAGTTGGAAATTTTATTTTCCCCTGAAATTGAGTATGCTATAGGTTATTTGCTGAATTACATTAAGATTTCTGCTTTATTTTATAATTTATATCATTGCTTGGAAATTTTAGAGTTCAATTATTTAAAAGATTGTCTCATGGCTTTTTCTCCCTTTTATGTTTATGTTATGAAGGGTTGCTAGAACTATAATATTTGGCGGTCTTCTTAATACTGACATGGCGGAAGATGTTCACCGCCTTGCTAGAAGTGTTGGCACTGTGTGTTCTGTGACTTATCCTCTTCCAAAAGAAGAGCTTGAACAACATGGTAATGTTTTTGATATATTACATGATGTACTTGAGATGCATTTTGCTTGTGAATGACGATGCAAAAATCATTCCAATTTAGTAACTGCATGACGAAAATGAAATGATTATTCATTTACTTAGAAATTAGACAAATTGGGACTCAAGATCAAGGGTGACAGAGAGCAAATTCATTTCCTACTTTATGTTCTAGATTTTGATGTCTAATTTGCCACCAAATTAGGATTCTGTTTGTCTTGATGGACTGTTTCTGGATGTTTGTTGATATTCTCAGTCCCTTCAATCTTTATAGGCAACAACCTCAGCTTTTTTGCAGCATACATGGCTTTACCCATTTCATTCACCAATTTCCTATTATTGCATAATACGTACAGCTGTCTCGATGGTTTGGAAAATACCTGAAAATGGTTCCTGTATTATATGTTGTCGTAGGATGTAAAATTAATTATTTTATGGATTTACTACAAGCTGAAGTTTAATATTTGATTTGCCATCTTTGGTCTTCTGCATGCGTCTCTGGTATGTGGATGTAGCATCCAGTGTTTGCCTCTGGCATCTTTTGGTTTCTAAATCTGATACTGTCATACTAAGCTTATTCATTAGGCCAGGATCTATTAAGTTGTAGAGTTCAGTCTTATTTGGATTTTAATTGTTCCACTTGGGAAATACATGGTTGATGTTATAGAATTTTTGGTGAAAACATCATGCCAATGGTTTCCAGTTTAAGGTTATTGAAACAAACTAAAACAGTGTAGTACTCTTTTAGATTCCTTTAATCAGTTTATTATGATAAATGGGCTCCTTGTGATATTTTTCCAGGCCTTGCACAAGAGGGATGCAAAATGGATGCTTCAGCTGTACTTTTTACAAGTGTTAAATCAGCTTCTGCTTCTGTTGCTATATTGCACCAAAAAGAGATAAGGGGAGCAACAGTTTGGGCTCGTCAGCTTGGTGGAGAGGTAAAGAAAACATAAATTACGTGGCTGCCATTGTCACGTTGACCTGATTGTTCACTGTTACAATACAACTGTATTAGTTGTATTTTGATGCCTGACGAATACAACTATAGTAGTTGTAGTTTGGCTAAAGCTTAGTTGATTTGCTTTATTTAACAATCTATGAGAGAGGGAAATCTAATTATGTTTTAGTTTTGTTTGTGAATTAGGGCTCCAAGACTCAGAAATGGAAACTTATTGTCAGAAATATCCCTTTCAAGGTTGTTCTGTGCTAACAGTATTTTAGTTTTCACCAAATTTCTTTATAAGGGGCGCTTGACTTCTGAAATAGTTTGCTGAAATCAATGCAGGCAAAAGTGAGCGAGATTAAAGATATGTTTTCATCAGTGGGGTTTGTCTGGGATGCATTTATTCCACATAATCCTGCCACGGGGTATTCTGATTTTTTTGTAATTTCATCACCTCTCAATAAGATGTCGTAGTTTTCCGCTATAGCACCAAATTTGTTTTTTTGCAGGTTATCTAAGGGTTTTGCATTTGTCAAATTCACATGTAAACGGGATGCAGAAAATGTGTGGCTTCTGTTCAATGCTTTTTGTCTAGGGTATTGAAACATTAACACTATTGCATGTCCTACATGTTTTTAATCTAATTTCTATTTCTTTTTCAGGCCATTCAAAAGTTCAATGGGCAAAAATTTGGTAAAAGACCAGTAGCTGTTGACTGGGCTGTTCCGAAGAAAATTTACAGTAGCAGCGCAGCTTCTGCTGCTGCATCTGAAGATGGTAATTGTGGACATTAACGAAATTCAGCTTTCTTTGAAGTGCACATACAATCCTTAATTATCTTTGTTTCTCGTGAGATTGAAGAATCAAATTTTGGATGAAATGCAGAGTATCAGATGAAAAAGTATGAGTTAACGTTTAACGGACAGAATAATGATGATAAGATTATTGGTGAAAACAATGTGTGGTATCTCAGATGGTCTTGGTTGGTTTCCAATTGGATTTTGGATAAGAGGTTGGGAAACCAAGCCTGAAGAAGTTGAGTAGGGATGGGTATTCTTAAACATTATAAAAGTAAAACTGTATCATGATTATTGGTTTGTGTATCATTCAGCGGGAGAGAATTCAACCTCATTGAAAATTAGTGTATTATGTTGCAAAGTGTTGTCAAAGTGTTAATGTTCCAATGTCAACCTCTGAGTTGCAAAGTTTGAAATTTATGATTTCATCATGCTTAATTGCTACTGACATTATAATTTAAGATTGTACCTGTTGGGTTACTTGTTTGGATCTGGTCCTGTTCAGACTCGATTGAACATATTATAGTATCATTATATCTTTTGGTCCTTTGGTATATGTTTAGTAGATTATGAGTGACAAGTGCTTAGGGTTTAAGTAAATCAGCTTATGGAAGGCCTTACAATATGGGTGTGATGATGATATATGATTGATGAACAGTTAAGTTCCTTGGAACCTTATGGCTTAGGTGTTAAAAATATAGGTGTTCTGCTCCCAAAGAAAAAGGAAGGGGGAGTGGTGATGTGAAAATATAGGTGTTATGACTTGGAAGCATTAGACTATTGTTCCACTAGATATTATCTTCAGTTATTACAGCAATGTTGGATCAGAGAACAAAGCTATGAAAGACCTTTGTGTTTGGGTGTTGTGCGGGAAGTATGAGTTTGAATAATGAAAAGCTTGACGTCCTTTCCGATCATCATCATTCACATTGTTCTGTATAGCAGTTTGTAGATTTTTCTTTGTTCATAAATTTTTAATGTATTTCAGTATTTTTTTCAGAATATTCATAATCAAATTGACATGTTTTTTGTTTGAAAAGTGCACCTTTCCTCCTTCAGCCTTCTTGTTACAGTACCTTTCTCTTTTTTCTATTTTTGAGTGCTCATACATGTTATCCAGAGTTTTTAGTCTTGTTGATCATTTCTTTGGCAGTTTTGTTTAGTATTTAACAAGTTAGCAAATGGTATTTCTATAATTTAAATAAAGCCTATGTGCCTTTACAGGAGGGCATAATGAAAGAGATGGGAATAGTGATACTGCTAGTGATGATGATATGGATGATGATGATGCAAATATTGCTCCAGATGACTTGAATTCATCAGAGAGGGAAGACATGCCTCCTAAAGTGGATTTTGACGAGGAAGTAGACATTGCGAGGAAAGTTCTAAAGAAGATAACTTCATTGTCTACTGACTCTCTTCCTTCTATCAGTGATGATTCTGCAGTGCTTGAGAAAAACAAGGAGCTGGATTCTGATAAAACTGTTAATGCATCAAATAAGTTATCCAATGAGTCTGAAAAAGTATCGGATGTATCTGAACTTGAAAACTCCAGCAAAAGCAAATCAAAAACTCGTAAACAGACAGAGGGAGAAGATGATTTACAAAGAACAGTTTTCATAACCAACCTTCCTTTTGAACTTGACAATGAAGAAGTGAAACAGAGATTTTCTGGATATGGTGAAGTGGAATCCTTTATCCCTGTTCTACATCAAGTCACCAAGTATGGGGTTTGGTCTTCAGTTTGATGTGATTCTATTTTTTCTGTTCTTTTAATTAAAACCAAATGATCTCCTTGTGCTTATTGCAGGCGACCAAGAGGGACTGGTTTCCTCAAGTTCAAAACAATAGAGGCAGTAACTGCTGCAGTTTCAGCAGCAAATGCTGTTTCTGGTTTGGGAATTTTTCTGAAAGGCAGACAACTGACTGTTTTGAAGGCTTTAGATAAGAAATCAGCTCATGATAAGGAATTGGAGAAGTCTGAAAATGAGGGTCATGACCACCGGAATCTTTACCTGGCAAAGGTTAATTTCCTTGACCCCGTTTTCACATTACTTGTAACCCCAAATTCTCCAGCCCATGCGATTCATGCACTGTAAAGATTTTGATGGTTGACTTGTCACCAACATGTGTTGACTCTTTCTTCCCCCTTTTCTAAATTCCTAATAGGAAGGTTTAATCCTTGAGGGGACTCCTGCTGCTGAAGGTGTTTCAGCTGATGATATGTCAAAACGCCAAATGTAAGTCTTTTCTCCAATCACTTTTTTTTTTTTTTTGTGATTTATACAAGTTGTCAGTTAAATTTTTTTAGTATATGGATTTTCTCTGCTCTCTTTCTTTGGAGTTCTGTTTTATTTCTGAAAATTGGTGTTGGCTTGTTGCCAAATACTTTAATTTGCATTTTTGATGTTGTCTTAAGAAATAAATCAAACATTTCAATACTCTTACTGATAAATGTTCTGCTATTGTAAAATTTCATGTTTCCATACAACAATTTGTAATGCTCTTTTGACACATTGCAGGTTGCATGAGAAAAAGATGACTAAGCTTCAATCCCCAAATTTCCATGTTTCGAGTATGAGACTTGTCATATACAATTTGCCTAAGTCCATGACTGAGAAAGAACTTAAAACCCTCTGTATTGATGCGGTTATCTCACGAGCTACGAAGCAAAAACCTGTTATTCGACAGGTTTGCTACTTTTTACATATTCTTACTATACTGGGCTGTACTTTACTCCTCATATACCATAAGATCAATTTTTGACTTCTATATTGCTCATGCAGATAAAATTCATGCAAAGTTTGAAGAAGGGAAAGGTTGATACAAAGCATTACTCACGTAGAGTTGCTTTTGTTGAGTTTACAGAGCATCAACATGCACTTGTGGCCCTAAGGTTTCTTAATAATAACCCAGGTAATGTATTTCATAATTATTTTATTACCCAATTTCTTCTACAGGAAGGATAATTGGTGGCCATTCTAACATCATCATTTTGAGGGTGCCGTTGCTCAAAACTGGAATATATTGACTGAAATGGGGTATTTCCGTTACATTCTAATTTCAAAATCATCTCCTGCCTCTTTGCAGAAACTTTTGGTCCTGAACATCGTCCAATTGTGGAGTTTGCCGTTGATAATGTTCAAACATTGAAGCAAAGAAAAGCTAAGATACAAGCTCAGCAGCAGCAAAATGACGAGTCAAACACACTGGATACCAATCCATTCAAACATGAGAAGTCAAGAAAACGGAAACCTAGTGGCAACAATAGAGCAGTGAATGATTCAGGCCTTGTTGAGGTCGACAGAGAGGATACTGGGGTTCCAAATAGAAAAACCACTGAAAAACATGGAGCTAAAATGAAGCAGAAGCACAATCCAGCTAGGGAAAGAGCAGAAGTCTCTTTGAGAGAGAACATGGAAGGGAAGACAAAAGGTTCAAACAGGAACAGGAAGGATCGCCGAGATGGCTGGAAACCTGATGTTGAAACTTCAACCAAAGGTGAAATGACAGCTAATGACGCACACAAATCAAATTCTTTGGGGCAAGTAGGTGATAGAGCTAACAAGAAGCAGAAGCGCAATCCAACTAGCGCAAAAGCAGAAGTCTCTTTGAGAGATAACATGGAAGGGAAGACAAAAGGCTCAAACAGGAACAGGAAGGGTCGCCGAGATGGCAGGAAGCCTGATGTTGAAACTTCAACCAAAGGTGAAATGACAGCTAATAATGCACGCAAATCAAATTCTTCCGTGCAAGTAGACTTCCGACCACAAAAGAGGAAGCTGGAAGACCAAACTGAACAGAAGGGACAGAAATCAATGAAAAGAATAAGGTCAACAAAGAGCAAAGACACGCCGTCGCAGAGAGATGTAGTGGATAAACTTGACATGCTGATCGAACAATACAGAACCAAGTTCACACAGCATAGTTCTAACAAAACTGATGGTGAAAAGCAAGGTTCTAAACAGCTTAGAAGATGGTTCCAGTCTTAATTTCTTGTTACAGGTATTATGGCATTTACGATAGTTTCTCTGCTATAAATTCTGAGTAAATTAAATTAAAAATTTTGCAAAATCAAATCCTACTGTATGTTGTAAGTTGTTTTGTTCTGCTGGTTAAGAAATTTGTTGGACAAAATCAAAACCTTGACTGTATGCTAGAATTTACTTGGTTTACTTACATTGTCACTAAATCTTGTTCAGTGAAGGTAATACTATCTGTCTTAATTTTCAACGAACAGTTAACATAATTTTTGTTATACAAAATAGAATTTGGCAAAATTGGAGCTCAATTACTATTATTGTTAAAGATTTAAATAATTCTTTGACAGACTATTCAATATACTCTTGGGCATATGAAGATAACGATCATCAAGTGATTTCCAATAATTGACAACCGATGTATCATTACAAAATTTCCTTTTAAATAATTCATCATGATTTTGATGATGTTGATTTGGTACAACATTAGCTTTCTTGTAAGAATATATATATATATATATTACTAAAATGAATAATACTATAAATATAAACTCATGTACATACTCCTAGCATTGGAAATCTATATCGGTAAATTTATATTATTATCATGTGTCGTATAATTTTTTTTATTATGACATGTGATAATAGTATAATACTAACATATCGATCTATTTCTAATTTATACGAATAAATTTTAGTAAGTGTTTGCATCTGCAACATTATTGTACTGAAATTAATTACAAACATCACTTAAACTCTTCGATAAAATCTTTCAAATTTTAATGCCAACTTAGCTCTTGGAAGAAAATTGCTATAATTCACTATCTAATAGCACAGGATATATTTAACAAATTAATAATTATATCAGAAAGAAAAATGAATTAGAAATTATGGAAATCATCACACATGTAAACTTTAAAAATAAGAATAATTTTGTTTTATCTTTTTTTCTTTAATGGATTGTGCATGCTATTAATGTACTAGTCCTTTATGTGTTAATTTGCTTTATAAAAATACCTTTTATCCAGTCATATTTTCAATTATGCAAAACAAAAATTATATTTCCTAGTAATATTACAATAATAGAGCCTAGAGGGACAAAAAAAGGGTCAAAAAGCTTTGGATATTCTACCCATAATTCAACATCAAATGAAGCATCCTATGCCTCAATCACCTTGCATTTTCAGTTGATTGTATCCCATTTGCTGTAGACTTGAATTTGATAGGCACACTAGGTATTTTTCACTTATAAACCCAAAAAAAAGTTGTCTAATTCTAACTTTCTTATGAAGAATCATTTTCAAAACTACGTAAATCTTGTATAATTTGTTTTTTTTTCCATTATTTATATTAATTAAATTTATATTTAAAAATTTACGAATAGCATTACGTGTACTAAATATTTATTTTTTGTAACGCAAAAATAATAATAAAAAATTTAAAATTTAAAATTTAAAATATAAATCATTAAATCTGTAACACTTATTGTTTTTTCATACATGGACATTTTTTACGGAGTCTAATAAAACTAACCTTTAAATTATTTTAGTAGACAAAATATATAATTTTTATTTCTTATTTATATTTATTTTACAGGAAATTTTATAAAATTTAACACATTACCATTCTACTACATAAATGTTTTTGTCCTTTACTTTAATGTTGCCATGCTTTTGGCATCAACAGAAACTTTCTTACGGCACATAAATAAATGGTAGCAAAAAAATTCAATACAAATGGCTACTGTTTTGCTGCAGTATAAAAATCACACTGAACTATTCTTCTTCTCACTCTGCTCACTTTGTCTGATCACCTTCAGAATCTCACAGAAATGGCAGCTAACTCACCTTCCAAGTTTTTTTCACTTTACTTGGTATGGTGTCTATATCTTTAGTTGACATTTTGCAATGTTACTTATGACAAGAAGGCTCTTATCATTAAAGGGCAGAGAAGAATTCTCTTCTCTGGCTCCATGGATTATCCCAGAAGCACTCAAAAGGTTTACCACTTCTCATACTTTCCCGAGAAAATTTGGTATCCTGTCAAATTTTGCTAACACTTTCTGGTTCTAATGAAGCAAAAATAAACTAAATGCAGATGTGGGAAGACCTTATACAGAAAGCCAAGGATGGTGGCTTGGATGTTATCGACACCTATGTGTTTTGGAATTTCCATGAACCTTCTCCTAGCAATGTATTTTGCTTTCTACTCTGTTTCTCCACTTTAACTCTGCTTTTCTACTCATGTTGTTTCTTCTTTTGTTTTATTGGATTTTAGTACAATTTTGAGGGGAGATATGATTTGGTTCGGTTCATCAAGTTAGTACAGAAAGCTGGTTTATATGTTCATCTTCGAATTGGACCTTATATATGTGCAGAATGGAACTTCGGGTGACAACCATTTTTTTCATAATTTCTGAATGTTCATATTTGACGGATTCATGTTCTTCAAATTTATCTTTTTTGTTCTTGTTCCATTTCTTTCAGGGGGTTTCCTGTTTGGTTGAAGTCTGTCTCAGGCATCAGCTTTCGAACAGATAATAAACCTTTCAAGGTTGTGTGTAAAAAGAAATAAATAACTAATGAAAAAACTGAATGTATATCTGTTTAGAATACAATTGACACTCATAAAATTTAACTTATAAGCTTTGTTTTGCAGCTTGCAATGCAGAATTTCACCCAAAAGATAGTACAAATGATGAAGAATGAAAAATTATTCGAGTCTCAAGGCGGTCCAATCATCCTATCTCAGGTATGGTTTCTGGTTTTTTTTCATTTTTTATTTGTTCACATTGCAAATTTGGCATATTAAGCTTTTCAACACCATGAATCTAAATTTCTTCAAATATGTTGCCAAAATTTAAGGCTCTCAAGGAAACAATGGGCCAAAATACTACTGTTATTTGATTTACTTTCTACATATATTAATTGCTTTAGATTGAGAATGAGTATGAACCTGAAAGAAAAAAATTTGGAAGTGCTGGTGAGGATTACATGAAATGGGTAGCAGAAATTGCCATCGGATTAAAAACTGGAGTCCCATGGGTTATGTGCAAGGAAGAAGATGCCCCGGATCCTGTGGTAAACAAATTATTTCCCATTAAAATTTATCCTAGCATCCTATCAAATCCTATTAAAATTTTTGTTTTTGAGTCTAATTTTAGCTTTTATCCTTCTTCCTTTAAATGGTTGTGACAGATAAACACATGCAATGGTTTTTACTGTCACTCTTTCTCCCCAAACAAACTTTCTAAACCCAAACTATGGACTGAGGCGTGGACTGGCTGGTAAATTAATTTCACATCTTTCACTCTAAATTGTTCAGTGATAAGTAAATTTACTTACCCTTCGTATCATTTTGTAGGTTCTCAGACTTTGGTGGCCAAAATTTCTATAAGCCAGTTGAAGATTTAGCTTTTGCAGTTGCTCGATTCATTCAAACCGGTGGCTCGCTTGTTAATTACTACATGGTAAATCTCAACTACAGGAAAATTCATTACATTTGTATTTGCTAACCACAAGTTCTTTGATTGCCAATGCAGGAAGAGAAAACCTCCCTTTATGCTTTTCTTGATTCCCCAGAAAGCACAAGGAAGATATATGAACTTTGCATCTAATAAAAGAGAAAACCCCACTTTATGCTTTTTTTGATTCCCCAGAAAGCACAAGGAAGATCTATAAACTTTGCATCTAATAAAGGCTAAGCATGTATTATTGGCATTTATAAAACAAAACTTTCCTTTTCTTCTTCCATTTTCTGTATCACTATTTTGCTATCAGCAAAAACATTATTCCTTGCAGTCATTAACTTTCTATCAACTTGCCACGAAGACGATTCCTGTCATATAATCTAAACATGAAGACAATAAGTGCACATTGAATTTTTGCAGTATCATGGAGGAACAAACTTTGGGAGAACTGCCGGAGGCCCTTTCATTACTACCAGCTATGACTATGATGCTCCCATTGATGAATATGGTAAGAATTTCGAACCAATTTTTTAATGTACCCCGTATTTCTAATTTAAAAATAAGTAAATTTCTTGGACTTGCTACTCATAGAAGCACTTTGACTATTTGATAGGGTTGATCAGAGAACCAAAGTATGGCCATTTAAAGGAACTCCATAAAGCTATTAAGTTATGTGAAAGAGCTTTGCTTAATGCTGATGCTACTGTCATATCCTTGGGGAATTATGAAGAGGTTTGTCTTCTTCTCTATAAAGGGTGTGCAAAGAAAAATTTCAAATAAGGACTTGGTTTTGAACTTAGCTGAATATATTAATCCAAAAGCAAAGAAATTAGCTCAGTTCCAGAGCCTATCTTATAATAAATTTCAGTGTTAACATAATTTTGTCTTGAAGTTGCTTAGAAATTTACTTGACATTCATTGTTCTGCTTCTGCTTATTGAGCTATACATTTTATACCATCTACCCCAAAATTAATGTAATATAAATTATTTCTAGGCACATATATTCTCTTCCGAATCAGGGGACTGTGCAGCATTTTTATCAAACTACAAATCATTTCAGCTGCCAATGTTACTTTTAACAAAATGCACTACAACCTACCACCTTGGTCTATCAGCATCCTTCCTGATTGCAAAAAAGTTGTCTTCAACACTGCTAATGTAAGTACATTGCAAACTTGTCGATAATGCATGCTCAAGTTGGTCGGCAAAAAGAATTTATCGCAGTCCTACAATATACTCAAGTATTGCATACTTTTTACACATGCACTATGAAAATAATTTACCATTTCTTTGTTGCAGGTTACAAGTCAAGGATCTCATATGCAAATGCTGCGCACAGATGTTAGTTTGCTCTCTTGGGAGACATTTAATGAAGAAATATTTTCGCTTGAAGATGATCCAACAATCACAGTCACTGGTCTCCTGGAGCAGTTGAATATCACCAGAGATGCAAGCGATTATCTGTGGTACTCAACCAGGTAAAATAGAATAGCACAAATATTTCAATTAAAAAATTGTTGACAAATATGTTTATCAATCAAACTTCATGTAAATGATCATACTTTCAGTGTAAATATAAGTTCATCAGAATCATTTCTGCATGGAGGTGAGCTTCCCACGCTCAGCGTGCAATCAGCAGGCCATGCCATGCATGTGTTTGTTAATTGACAGTTTTCAGGTTAGCTGTTTGATTGCTTATTCCTCAGCAAATACAGCTACATTATGCAGTGCCTTGGTACTTATGCTCAGGTGTTTGATAAAATGTCATGCTCTAATGATTAGGTTCGGTCTCTGGAACACGAGAATATAAAAGATTTACTTTCAGAGGATATATTAACCTTCATGCTGGAATCAATACAATTTCACTGCTCAGTATAGCAGTTGGATTGCCGGTTAGTTCTCTGATTTTCATTTCAAATAAAGACTTATTTCTTATTATCTGAATGGAAGTTTAGCCTAGTTTGTGCTAACAGTGTCATATGACACTAAACGAAAGATTTTAAAGGTAGACCAGAAATTCAATCAGAAACTTGTTGCCTTCTAAATATTTACTTATCTTCAGTTTGCATCTCCAGAGCAAAATTACTTCATTACTTTGCTATGTTTCATTCTTCAGCTAAATTCAGCTTTGATTTTTCTCTTCTTTTGGTTGAAGAACAAGGGTCCTCATTTCGAGTCATACAACACAGGAGTTCTTGGACCAGTTGTTATACATGGTATAGAAGAGGGGAGTAGGGACTTATCCTGGCAGAAATGGTCATACAAGGTCTGTAAATGAATCTCCCATTCATTTATTCAATGAATTTTCTGCTAAGGAATTCTGTTCTTCTTTTCTACAGATTGGGCTTAAAGGAGAAGCAATGAGTTTAGGTTCTTGGAATTCTATACCATTGGTTGATTGGACACCATTTTCCTTAGCAGCAAAGAAACATAAGCCATTGACATGGTATAAGGTAGGGGACCAATGTTTATGCCATCTTACATGTTTTCCTAATAGTAGTAAATACAGTATAAGACAACAAATATCTCATTTTATGTTTACTAAAATGATGTTTTGTTACAACTCATATATAACATGTTACATTATATTTTAATATTAAACATTTATAGTGGTTAATTACCATGTTTGGAATCAACCTTACTTTAAATACTAATATTAAGCTCTAGCCAACATGATTTGAGTCACTAGTCTCATTCTTTCAATACTAATGTTAAATTTTTATTTAATAACTTAAAACTTTTAGGTCATGTGATTAACTAGGCATTTTGACGCTACTTGCAGTCCTATTTTGATGCACCAAAAGGAGATGAGCCCTTAGCTATGGACATGAGCAGCATGAACAAAGGTCGAGTTTGGATCAATGGACATTGTATTGGAAGATATTGGACTGCTATTGCTACTGGTACATGCAGCAGATGCAAATATTCTGGCACTTACAGGCCCACAAATTGCAGATTTGATTGTGGCAATACCACTCAAAAATGGTACAAATTCTTGAACCAAAATTCAAATGAATTTTTACAAGTTGCTTGCTGATACTTTCTCATTTGCTACATTTTCAGGTACCATGTTCCCAGATCTTGGTTGAAGCCTAAACACAATCTGTTGGTAGTGTTCGAAGAAATTGGTGGGGATACATCAAAGAATTCTATGGTAAAACGGTTGGTGGTTATCCCCACTCCCTATAAGTAGCTTCTTTAAAAAAAAATGCTTAAATTAAGCAAACCTAATATGCTTTTATGGTGATGTGATAAAAGTGCTTCTCATATTCAAAAAGGAATTTTTGGAAAAGTAGGACACTGCCCTTTTAATGACCATTGATGGGTACTCTTCATGTGCCAAACCAAATTCTTAATTTTGTGTTTTGAGGCTGAAATTACACATTATGTAAATGATTCATGACTACCACTTTTCTGAAGCAAATAGACAACTTTTTAGGGGTCCTCAATCCCCTATTTCTTCTAAACTAAGTATTGCCTCTATTATAAGGTTGGAATATGAGGACTAAGAAAAGCATTATCCACTTCTTTTCTAGAAATAGAATTATGAAAACCTACATCACATGTGCCTATAATAGTCTACCCTTTTATTATTTTAATAATCGAAAATAACTTTAATAAGACTTAAAACGAGCAACGCAAAACTTAAAATGTTCGATATAAAAATTTTGAAAACGAGTAACGTAAAATTTAAAATATTTCGTATACGAGAGGTAATTAATTTGGTACATTCAAAATGTATGGTAGAAAATCCAAATTTGATTGAATTCTTGCCCACCTTTAATTACAATCAATTTTCTTCGGATGAAAACGGTAAAATGAAGGAATCAAACAATCACATCAACTAGTGAATGAGTTGATCAAAAGTCCACAAAGTGGGCAATAGGAAACACGAACAGTATATAGATCCAACGGTCAGTACTGCTTTTGCCAAGTAACGTTTCCAAAGTCAAGATTGGGCTCCACTGGATACGCTGGCTGACATAACCATGACACGTGACCCGTCACGAGATGCTTTATATTTTCTCTCCTGCTTTTTAGACGTAAATACGTGAAAGAAACAGTTTACGGATAACTACGGATTAGTTATCATTTATTTCACGTATTTTATATTTATTATTTTTAATTTAAAATAATATTTATAAAAAATTTAAATTTAAATTCTATATTAAATTTTATATAAATTATTTCAAATTAAAAATAATAATTATATATATAAAATATATTCAATATACCATAAATAAATTCATAATTAAAAGTAATAAATTGACTAACGAAATACACGGCACTACACAATAATACAATAAAAAATACGACACCGCACAATTACATCATAAAAAATAGTAAATTTGTACATTAAATTTATTATTCATTTCTTTTATTATTTGGAGTTTTATTTGTTAAATAATTTTTTCTAAATAATAGATAATTTAATTTTTTATATATATTTGTAAATTAAAATAGTTTTTAAATAAAAATTAAGGTATTGAAAATTTAACTTTATATAAATTATTTTAAATTGTAAATAATAAAAAAAATTAAATATAAAATACACACACACATATATATATATATATATATAATGTATCATAGTTAAACCCATAATTGGATGTGACAAATTGACTAGCAACACGCCATCGCACAACCATCATTCGTACAAAGAATTTATTACATAGCTCTCCTAATATTTAGATTTTTATCTCTTAAATATATATTTTTTAATTATTAAACATTTGTTACTTCTATCTTTATGTTACTCTTATTTAATAAAATAAAGAATAATTTTGTAATTTCAATAGATAAAAATTTAATTTTTTATATTTAATTTATATAACTAATCTCGTGCAAACACTAGCCAAAGTTAAAAAAAAAAAAAAACTTTCTTTTATAAACATTTCATTTTGCATATCTTAAAAAAAAAAAAAACATCGACTTCAATAACCTCTACTAGCCAACTAGTTTCTTAAATTATATGACGCACGAATTGTCTATAATATTATCTCGCGTACTTTATATTCAAATTTTTTAATTCTTATATTAGTTGTTGCAAGTTTTTCGTTTATATTTAAAATTTTTTATTATGTATTTTAAATTTTATATTCATTATTTTAATTTTTATGTTTCATATTTAAAATTTTTATATTAATTATTTTAAATTTTAAATTAATAATTTTAATTTTTATATTTTATATTTTAAATTTTGTTTTAAGGAATGTAAGGTTCGATACATGTATATTACTAGTTCTTTATAACACAAAACACCATTTATAATTTGACAAAAGATTTGAACACGATATTACTCCAATTTCTACTAATAAAAAAGATAAATTGATAAAAAGTCATCAAAATTGTATTATTTTCATAAAAATAATAAAAAAATAATTGCTTATAATTTTAATTGATAATATTTTGTTAATGTAATTTAATTTTTTTTGGGTCACATTTTACATACTAAAGATAAGAGGGAAGGTAAGTGACAATACCATGTTTTCTTGTTTGCGATGTGATAACCATTATACCTTAAAAATGATGTAAAAACATGTGACATGTCACACATGTGTCATGTGTCAACCTTTTATTCGTCCCTTGTCCATATCATAGGTCATTTCATGTGGCATGGACAAATTAGTACTTACCATTATTTTATGTTAAATGAGACTGACGATGAGACAAGGAGAAGGGAGATAACTACTACCGGTTAATCCAAAGATGTTATAAAAGTGATAAAATTCAAAACGTCAAAGAAGGTGTCCAATAACTTCTAATTTTGCACATATTTTAAGTACTAAAGTTTAATAAATTAGTATGTAAATTGATATAAAAATAATTAAAATATTTAAAAATTTAAAAGATTTAATAATACATATAATAATAATAATAATAATTGTACAAAAATTAAATTTAAAATTTAAAAATAGATAAATTTAAAACTAAATCAATTTTTATAAGAGATAATTATATATATATATTTCAATAACCATTTGTATAATACTTGAAAAAAAAATCAAATAAATTTATTTTTAGTTTGTTTCATAAGTAATTTCAATTGAAGTTAACAATTTGATCAATAACCAAGTAGATATTATTAATTTTGGACTCACAGTTTTACTTTTCAAAATTTACAATTTAAAACACGTTTACTCAATTAAAGAATCTAAAATTATATAATTTAGCATAGACTCCTATTCGATAGTGATACGAAATATGACAATATCACATTTTTTAAACTTTAGGTCCAGTGAGAAAGTCATAATATACTTATAATAAAACATATCATTCATGTATTAAATTGTGGGTGGACTATATTACTAAATATGATAACACAATTTAATAATAGAGGTACACAATCCATAATGATTTTATTTATTGAGTTTTGTAATTCAAATGCATTTATTTAGTTACGAGAATTTAAAATTATATAACTTAATTTAGATTCACTCGTTAATGATGCGAGAAATAATCTAATATTATCTCTCAAATCAACAAATTTAAAAGAAAATCATACATTAATATTTGTATTTATCTTAATTTTATTTTCTCTATCATTATCATTTAACACTGCACTTAAATCAATTTTGATAAGAATAATTTTATCGAAACTGAAAATTTTTATATGTATTTTTACATTAATTCAATTTAAATTATTTTTTATTCCAGTTGATATAATTCTCGTGTAATTTACTCTAAATTATTCCTAGAATTAAATGTTATAGTCTACTATAGGATTCGATTATTAAATATTTAGCAAATAAAATTAAAATGTTATTAATATTAGATTACAAATTGTAAATTCAATTATATTGTAAATACTTTAGCCACATAATTATGTTTAAATGAAGGAAAGCAAGTACTTAGCTTGTATCAACATGTAATATGTTTTTTTGCTTACGTGGCAACACCGGAGGACATCACGTGAATTTCGTAAGAGTAGTCTGGCCACACAGAATCCGAAACTCGAACTTTCTAGTTACAACTTTATGATATCCACGCAGACACTGACGTGGATTCCCTTCCATCCTTCCTTTCACTACCAAAAATCCCCTCATTTTCCGTATAATTGCAATCCTACCCAAACTGTTTCCATTTTAAACTCAACGGACGCTGATTAAGCCTCTGCACAATTTTAAACTGTAGATAGCAAACCACCAGATCATGTAAAAATCAAACGGATAAGGACACGTTTGGATGAGACTTTTTAACTTTCCAAACGTTGCTATCCATTTTTCATTTCCCGATCATCAAAAAACCAATAGCCAAACACGGCATAAATCGTTTTTATTTTTTCACAATCTCTGTCGTATTTGGTCATGTCTTTTGTATTCTCCTTAGCTACTGCTTCTCTCTTCTTCAATGGCCAAAGCCAAAGCTCCAAAGCGAGCTCTCGAGTCTTACACAGTGAAACACATCAACAAGACGATTAAACGTAAGTAAAGAGAAGAAAGAACTGGAATCTCTCTCTTAATTTCATGAAGGAATAACGAAAATTATAAATTTATTTCAATAATTAAATTGCTTGTTTCTCTGACACGTGTTGTTTTCAGCCGGCGACTGCGTTTTAATGCGGCCGTCCGAACCGTCGAAGCCTTCCTACGTGGCGAAGATCGAGCAGATCGAATCCGACGCGCGTGGAGCCAACGTCAAGGTACAAGTGCGCTGGTATTACCGCCCGGAGGAGTCGATCGGCGGCCGACGACAGTTCCATGGTTCCAAGGAGGTTTTCCTCTCCGATCATTTTGACATTCAGAGCGCCGACACAATCGAAGGCAAGTGTACGGTCCACAGTTTCAAGAGCTACACCAAGCTCGACGCTGTAGGAAACGAGGATTTCTTCTGCCGTTTTGAGTACAACTCCTCAACCGGAGCTTTCAATCCTGATCGCGTCGCGGTGTACGTGACCAATTTTTCCCCCTTTTTCTTTTCAATTCGATTGTTGTATTAGTTTATAAGTTTCCTTTATTTATTCTATTTTGTACTGAGAGAATAATTTTATCAGTTTATGTATTCCCAATAATTTTTGTGCTTAGTTTTTTATGATTGCTTGAATTCTACTGTTTGATAACAGTTTGTAAAAACTGGGATAGAGTTTGAAGTTTTCAGATGCAAATTGGATGGAATTTCTTAGAAAACAGTGAAAACCTTTTACTTTGTTGCTTATTTAAACTTGTTCATAGGATTGTATCAAAAAAAAAAATTTTTTAATTAAAAAAATTTCCAGCTGAACCGATTGTCTTGAGAATTTTGTATCCTTTTGTTTTTGAAAACAAAGAATTATATTTAAGTTTGATTTCCTCAATTGAAGCTTGTCTTTTGGTTAATATTGTTTTACTTATGACAAGTTCTAACTTTTGTTGGTAGGTATTGCAAATGTGAAATGCCTTACAACCCTGATGATTTAATGGTTCAGTGTGAAGGATGCAGTGATTGGTAAGTTGGTTGCTTTAGTGAGATTATTTAATTCATTTTAATCCCTCTAACATGTTCTTTATCCATTATGGTGCATGAATTTTAATACTGCAGTCTTGACATTCCAAAATGATTTCTCTTGTGAATAATTGAAGATTTGGATTATTACAAATTGGAATTTTGCTTTCCCTCTTTTCTATTTTTTAAGTTTGTGTCGAATTATTTTGTATGTATTAGTAGCATGTAACTGATTTTCGGAAGTTGATGGGAATTTGCCACACCACAATCAGTTTTTTGCTTTTTCCTGATTGAGTTCCGTCTTATTTGTCCCAATCTGTTAAGGAAGTTCAGGAGTTGATTCTGACATTTACTGTATGTTCATTGCATTTTGTCTCGTTATATCTTGGAATGGAGGGGGTTAAAAAAACGAATGTTGTTTTTGGGGAGACCCAAAAGGCCAGTTTGCATTCCCCAAATTGTTAAAAAACAAAAATCATTTTCTTGTCCACTTTTTTTGTTTATTGGATCTTTATGGGGGGGATTGTATTTTAGATCTATGCCAGGGTTTCAGGTGAAAAGGGAATAGGATCTTTATCTGCATACTTAACCAGTTTTTTGGAAATTCTGTTTCGGATAATTGAACACCACCGTAGGAGTTTTTTCATTGTTTTAAAGATTCATAAAAAAGTCAGCCTTATCACATATTCACTCTTCTTTCTCTGTAATTACTTTTGCTTTGATTAGAATAGACTGTCTGTACAGCAATTGCAGGGGAAAAAAAAATTGCACTCTACTTGTCCTTTATTTGATGAGCATTTTTGTTTGACTAGTCATATATATATGTATATATATAAATAGACGTAGCATTGCTTGACTAGCTAATTTAATTAGTTGCTGTGTAAATACTTTGCAGATGATAATATACTGAAGCCTGCCCATATCAATGTGGCAGGTCATATATGGAATGTCCAAGTGCAGTAACTATGGAGATTTAATGATTGTTTGGAAAGTGGGAAGGCTCTACACAGTTCTTTTGAAGCCATATATAAACAATTGAACTTTTTCTTTAACAAACTGTAGCATCTGTTATACTTGTAGCGTCTTAAGAGCAAGTTTAGAAGAAAGAATATTGGAAACATGACCTTAGAGTAGAGTGGGATGATAAAATTGGTTTATTCAACTTAGCTTTTTGAGACGAGGATATCTTTAGCTGAGTTAGCCTGCAAATGTTTATAGATAGTACTCTCTCTGGAAGACACATTACTAGATTTAGGTTTGGTAGGTCCGAACTGAGTATTTAGAAAGACTCTGCAGACACACACACACATTGTATGGTTGACTGGTTTTGTAGTCGTAATTCCTCCTTCCTCCTCTTCTTTTTCTCTTTTATTCTCCTATATGTTTCATGAAGAAAAATTCATGTTTACACACGTTTGTGTCCACGATTCCAGGTTTTTTCTCTTGTCTGTTTAAATAGGATTTACAGAGGAAAGCAAGATTTGACCTTGTCTTCTGTGAAGAAACTGCTATTCTGAATGCCAAAAGATATTGCAGAATTAAGAAACTAGAGTTTGTTAATTATTGATTTTTTAAAAAATTTATTTGGGGGTGGGTGGATTGATGCTTAATGTTGTTTTAAGATATTTGTTTGAGCATGGGTAAAAGAATTGGCAATTGGTGAAAAGGTCTCAAGGCTGCATACTGAAATGTCTTGCATGAAAGTGATACAGATTTATGTCTAATTTATGGGGTCGTTGCTGTTACCCTACAGTATCATGCATTAGACATCCAATTTATAGAGCAAATATTGTGATTTCTAGAGTAAACCAATAGAGTCTTCAGCATGCTACTTGTGATTCAGGTTTCATCCTACTTGTATAAACATGACTGCTGAGGAAGCTAAGAGACTTGATCAATTCTTCTGTGAAAGTTGTTCTACTGAAGGTCAACAGAAGTTGCAGAATTCTCATTCCAATGGCAGACACTCAGATGCAAAGGTATTCTGTTTTGCTGAGATGTTGAAACTTGATTGACGTACATTGCTATGTGTGAACCTTTTGTTCCCAGAGTGATTTTTATTTCTTTCATTTTTTGTTTACTTATTCATCTTCTGGATGTATAAGCACTCGGCATAAATAATTTTCTATGATGAATTTTGATTGGTATATAAACTGATACTTCCATTTCAGCTATCATCTTAACTCATTCCCCAATAGCATGGTCTGTCTTTCACATCCTTTGTTCATCAACATGGATTTTAAATTTATATCGTACTATGAAATATACTATTTCCAGTTGGAATGACACTGCAAACATGTATAAGGTAAAACAATATTGTAGACTTATTTGATGTCTTCTTAACTTATCTGTTCCATTCATGTTTACATGATTTTAGAGCTCATATTAGACGACGTTCATAAATATGGCATCAAGTTCATCAAATTGAACTGTGTGGGATATGAAGTTATTTATCTTCACGGTATTGCTAACATTGTGTGTGTTGATGGTGTTTCAGGTGGATACAAAACGACGCCGGAGGTGATAATAGGAGCATAACGAGCTGAACTAGAACTATGATGAGCTGGGACATCTTTCCCTTGTTAATCTTTGGGTAGTTATATGCAGCAGCATTGGAGGCAAAATATATCTTATCTGCCTGACAAACTTTAGTAACTGAGTCGGTGGGAGAGGCAAACCAAACCAAACCAAACCAAACCAAACCAAACTGGTCTGCAAAGCTTTGTCTTGTATTTTTGTTTGAGGGATAGTCAAAACTTGTTTTTTCTTTAAAGGCCGATGATGATGATGAAGAATGTGGTCGTCTGTAATTATGTAATGCATTAGATCACCGTCTGCTCTCTCCCTGTCTGGTTTCTGTGTTTATATATAACATAGGTTTGTGTATAATACCAACTATTTTAACTTCTTTAAAGAGCAATAGATAAAAGAGGTTGTTTCATATGTATCCAATCCACTTCAATTTGTTCATTTCTGACTTTTCTAGCTGCAGCAAAAAGTAATGATTTTTTAAGATGGCATCATAACTGCATTGATGCCCATTATCTTCTTAAAGGATAAAGTAACATTTAAAATTTGTAATGAAGTTGAAGTTGTGACCGAAGGGCAACAGCTATTTTGAGTATCTTTTGTTCCTACCCCACCATGTAATTCACATTTGCCACGACTTAATTTTCTGTGTTTTGCGCCAAATTCTGTTCAACTAGACTCAACTCAACTGTTATAATGTTAACCTGATTCTCCAGATTCTGGTCAGCCAAAATTATATTTCTGAGGTTTGAGCCAAAATTTGTGTCAACGGACTCGGACTCAAAAATGTTTTTCCGGTGCCGGGATTTGATCCCGAGTGAGAGGTGATAGTCCCAACCACCGAGAAACCTAACCACTTAAACTACGACAAATTGCTATTTTATTTTTTACTCAAATTATATAATCTTATTCTAATTCTGGTAAACAAAAAAATATATCAAAAATAAATTTCCGTTCCCGGGACTTGAACCCTGGTCTCTCGGGTGAGAGCCGAGCAACGGATTGTTAGTATTTAATTTTGACTTAAATTATACATTGTTATCCTAATTCTGGTAAAACAAAAAATAAAATAAAAATTAAATTTCCGTTGCCGGGACTTGAATCCGGGTCACTCGGGTGAGAGCCGAGCATCCTAACCATCTAGACTACAACGGATTATTGATATTTGAATTTTGACTTAAATTATATAGTATTAAAATAATTCTAGTAAATTAAAAAAAATTTCCGTTGCCGGGACTTGAACCCGGGTCTCTCTGGTGAGAGCCGCGCATCCTAACCTTCTAGACTACAACGGATTATTGATGTTAGAATTTTGACTTAAATTATATACTATTAAAATAATTCTAGTAAATAAAAAAAATTTCCGTTGCCGGGACTTGAACCCGGGTCTCTCGGGTGAGAGCCGAGTATCCTAACCACCTAGACTAAACGGATTATTTTCTTTT
>JAXCLQ010000010.1:6553928-6570620 GCA_035584115.1 Cedrela odorata | reverse complement strand
CTAAAGAGAGTTTTGAGACATTGCGGCTGTAGCTTAGGGAGACATACCCCATGTCTCAGTTGTCACACTCTAAATAGTACATACAATGAATACCCCCAAGCCACAAAGATGTCTTTCGACTTGCGGGTATGGGGTTACTAGCTAGCTCTAGACAAGTAAATGCTCAGTATAGCAATGCAGATGGTTGATTATTGCTTATTCTTCAGCAAATACAACCATATTATGCAGTGCAAATGTTTGATAATGGTCAAATAATTATTCTCGGCCAATGGGATACGACAATACAAGGGATTTACTTTTGCAGGAAATATTAACCTTCATGCAGGGATCAATACAATTTCAGTGCTCAGTATAGCAGTTGGATTGCCTGTTAGTTCTCTGATTTTCATCTCAAATAAAGATTAATTTCTTATCACGAGTGCAAGTTTGGTCTAGCTTGTGCTAACAGTGTCTGATCATAAGACACTAAATGAAATCTTTGGATCTACTCCTATATATTCAATCAGAAACTTGTAACTTTCTAAATATTTACTTTGTCTTCCGTCCATGTCTCCAGAAGAAAATTACTACTATACTTGCTATGTTTCATTCATTTGCCAAATTCATTTTTTATTTTTCTCCTATTGTGGTTGAAGTGAAACGGTCCATATTTCGCAGGAGTTCTTGGACAAATTGTTCTATATGGAATAGAAGAGAGAAGTAGGGACTTGTCCTGGCAGAAATGGTAACACAAGGTGTGTAAATTAACCTCCCATACATTTATTATATGACTTTTCTGCTTGGGAATTCTGTTCTTCTTTTCTACAGATTGGGCTTTAAGGAGAAGCAATGAGTTTAGGTTTTGGAATTCTACTACATTGGTCGATTGGACACCATTTTCCTTAGCAGCAAGGGAACAGAAATCATTGACATGGTATAAGGTAGGTGACCAATGTATATGTTTTCCTAATAGTAGTAATATTGTATCTTTACCATTCATGTTTTATTATAAATTAATATTAAATAATTATTTTAAACAAGTATAACGTTTCAGGTTACTAAAATGTTATATTTGACCATATATATCAATATGGACTCTTATCTAATAGCTTAAATTTTGAGTGTAATAATTAAGTAATATGATTGAGCCATGTTAATTTTAAATACTAATGTTACTAAATTATTATATTTGACCATAAATATGAATAGCGAACTCTAACCTATTAGCTTAAATGTATAGTTTAGTATTAACTAGCATGATTTAAGCAATCTGTCTCAATTAAATTTCAAATATAAATTTCTGGTCTCGATTTGACAAGATTCACAATATCCTAGTTAGTTTTTTGTTTCATTGGATTCATGTCCCGTGTACCCAACGAGAGAGTTGTAGAATTTAACTTTCAATACTGATATTGAACCTTTATCTAATGACTTAAACTTTGGGGTCAAGTGATTGATTAACTTACATTGAAACTTGACATCCATCTTTAGTTTCAACTTGCAGGCCTATTTTGATGCACCAAAAGGAGATGATCCCTTAGCTATGGACATGAGTAGCATGAACAAATGTCAAGTTTGGATCAATGGACATTGCATTGGAAGATATTGGACTGCTATTGCTACTGGTAGATGCAGCAGATGCAATTATACTGGCACTTACAGGCAGACAAAGTGTAGATTTGGTTGTGGCAGTTCCACTCAAAATTGGTACAAACTTCTTGAACCAATTGAATCAAAATTCATATGAATTTATAAAAGTATTGCTTGCTTATATTTTCTATTTGCTACATTTTTCAGGTATCATGTTCCCAGACCTTGGTTGAAACCCAAAGACAATTTATTGATAGTGTTCGAAGAAATTGGTGGGGATGCATCAAAGATTTCTCTTGTAAAACGTTGGGTGGCAAGAAAATAATGTTAACCCATTTCCTGTAAGTAGCTTCTTGAACAAAGTGCTGAAATTAAGCAACCTAATATTCTTTTAAGTTAATGTGACAAGGTTGGCCAAAGTTGTTTTCGATAAAGTTTTTAGATCAATAAGAAGATATATATATATGGACATAAAACATCTCGAATATCTGTCAAAACCTTTAATAATTAAAGATCAATAGGATAATATGGATATAGAACAACCCGAATATTTATCAGAACTTTCATAATTAAACTTGATATGAAACCGTCCGAATATCTAATACAAAATGGGTAATTTTCAAGGCCAGTACAATGGGCAACCACAGTCTCACATTGGAGAGATATCCAGATCTCAAATACGGAAAAATTACACTCACAAACCAAAACGTCTATTCCTTAGTAATACTACAATTATAGAGAAAAAAAAAGTCAAAAAGCTTGGTGAATTCTACCCATAACTCATCAAATGAAGCATCCTATGCCTCCATCACCTTGCATTTTCAGTTGATCGTTTCCCATTTGCCACAGATTTGATAGCACACTTAGTCATTAATTTGTCACTCATAAACCAAAAAAAATTTGTCCAATTCTAATTTTCTTATGAAAAATCATTTTCCTAAATATGCATGTCTCGTGCGTAGAATTTGTTTCTTTAGTCCCACGATTTGTATTAATTGAGATTATATTTAGAAATTTGATTTGATTTACGACGGTAACATTTCGTGTACTAAATACTTATAATCCGTAACACAAAATATAAAAAGGTAATTCATCGTAAATTTTTAATTTTTATATTAATATATTTTTAATTGTAAAGATTTTGTTTATGTGATAATTCCATAATTTTCTTCTTTATACATTAACATTTTTGAAAACAGACAAATTTAATTCACATTTATATTTTTTTTGGAGGGAAATTTGTAAAAATTTAAGTAAATACGTAGCAAATTCTCCTACATATATGTTTTCGTCCTTTACCTACCTTAATGTTGCCACGCACTTGGACTAAACACAATCCAACACATAAATTAATGGTGGTAAAACAATTCAAGACAAATGGCTACTGTTTTGCTGCAGTATAAAAACCGCACAGCAAACTCTTCATCTTCTCACTCAGCTCACTTTGTCTGATCAACTTCAGAATCTCACAAAAATGGCAGCTAACTTAGCTTCCAAGTTTTCTTTCCTGTACTTGCTATTGTGTGTCTGTCTTCAGTTGACACTTTGCAATGTTACTTATGACAGGAAGGCTCTTATCATTAAAGGGCAGAGAAGAATTCTCTTCTCTGGCTCCATCCATTATCCCAGAAGCACTGAAGAGGTTTACCATTTCTCATACTTTCTGATAAAATTTTCTTTTCTTGTCAAAATTTTCCGGCACTTTCTGGATCGAATGAAACAATATGAACTAAATGCAGATGTGGGAAGACCTTATACAAAAAGCTAAAGATGGTGGCTGGGATGTTATTGACACCTATGTGTTTTGGAATGTCCATGAACCTTCTCCCGGCAATGTACTTTGCTTTCTGCTCTGTTTCTTCATTTTCACTCTGTTTTTCCTCTGCTTTTTATTGCATACTCTTCCATTTTCTGCTAAGTATGTTATTATTTTGGTATTATCTTCTCTTATTGTTCCCTTTGTTTTGTGGATTTAGTATAATTTTGAGGGGAGATATGATTTGGTTCGGTTCATCAAGTTAGTACAGAAAGTTGGTTTATATGTGCATCTCCGAATTGGACCTTATATATGTGCAGAATGGAATTTCGGGTGACAACCATTTTTTTCATAATTTTTAAAGGTTTATATTTGATGAATTCATGTTCCTCAAACTAGCTGGTTTGTTCTTGTTCCGTTTCTTTCAGGGGGTTTCCTGTTTGGTTGAAGTTTGTCCCCGGCATCAGCTTTCGAACAGATAATAATCCTTTCAAGGTTTGTTTGTGTGTAAAAGAAATAACTAATGAAAAAACTGAATGTATCTGTTTAGAAAACTGTTGACACACAAAATATAACAAACAAGCTTTGTTTAGCAGCTTGCAATGCAGAATTTCACCCAAAAGATTGTCCAAATGATGAAGGATGAAAAATTATTCGAGTCTCAAGGCGGTCCAATCATACTCTCTCAGGTATGGTTTGTTTGCAATACAAATTCTGGCATATTAAGCTTGTCAACACCATGAATCTAAATTTCTTCAAGTATTTTGGCGAAATGTAAGGCGCTCAAGGAAGCAATAAGCCAAATACTACTGTTATTTGATTTACTTTCTTTCTTTTTTTGATTGTTTTATATCTTGTGTGCAGATTGAGAATGAGTATGAACCTGAAAGAAAAATATTTGGAAGTGCTGGTGAGGCTTATATGAAATGGGCAGCAAATATGGCTGTTGGATTAAAAACTGGAGTCCCATGGGTTATGTGCAAGGAAGAAGATGCCCCAGACACTGTAGTAAGCAAGTGATTTTCCATTAAAATTTATACTAGCTCCTATCAAATACTAATATATAGAAACAGGGCAAAGCTATTTGATACTTATTTTTGTTTTTGAGTCTAATTTTAGCTTTAATCCATCTTCCTTTAAATCATTGTGACAGATAAACACATGTAATGGTTTTTATTGTCACTCTTTCTCTCCAAACAAAGTTTCTAAACCCAAACTATGGACCGAGGCTTGGACTGGCTGGTAAATTAATTTCTTATCTTTCACTAATCTCTAAATTGTTCTGTGATGAAGTAAATTTACTTGCCCTTTGTATCTTTTTGTAGGTTCTCAGACTTTGGTGGCCAAAATTTCTATAGACCAGTTGAAGATTTAGCATTTGCAGTTGCTCGATTCGTCCAAACTGGTGGCTCATTTGTTAATTACTACATGGTCAGTCACAACTACAGTAAAATTCTTTACATTTGCATTTGCTAAGCACAAGTTCTTTGATTGTCAAAGAAGGAAGAGAAAACCCCCTTTATGCTTTTCTTGATTCCTCAAAAAGCATAACGAAGATATATAACTTCGCATCTAATAAAGTCTAAACATGTATTGGCAATTGTAAAACCAAACTTCCCTTTTCTTCTTTCATTTTCTGTATCACTAATTTTCCATCAGCAAAACATTATTCCTTGCAGTCATTAGCTTTCTGTAGACTTGCCACGAGGACGATTCTTGTCGTATAATGTAAGACAATATGTGCACATTGTATTTTTGCAGTATCATGGAGGAACAAACTTTGGTAGAACTGCCGGAGGCCCTTTCATTACTACAAGCTATGACTATGATGCTCCCATTGATGAATATGGTCAGAATTTCGAACCAATTTTTTTCGTGTACCCCGCGGTCCAAATTTATAAGTAAATTTCTTGGGCTTGCACTTATAGAAGCACTTTGAAAATATGATAGGGTTGATCAGAGAACCAAAGTATGGCCATTTAAAGGAACTCCACAAAGCTATTAAGTTATGTGAAAGAGCTTTGCTTACTGCTGATCCTACTGTCATATCCTTGGGGAATTATGAAGAGGTTTGTCATCTTCTATAAAGGAGTGCAAAGAACAACTTCAAAAACAAAGAAATTAGCTCGGATCCAGAGCCTATTTTATAAGGAACTTCAGTATTAACATAATTTTGTCTTGAAGTTGCCTAGAAATTTACTCTCGACATTCTTTGCTCTGCTTCTGCTTATTGAGCTATATATTTTATATCGTCAACACCAAAATTAACGCGTTATAAACTATTTCCAGGCATACGTATTCTCTTCCGAATCAGGGGACTGTGCAGCATTTTTATCAAACTACAAATCAGGGTCAGCTGCCACTGTTACTTTTAATAAAATGCTCTACAACCTACCACGTTGGTCTATCAGCATCCTTCCTGATTGCAAAAACGTTGTCTTCAACACTGCTAATGTAAGTATATAGCAAAATTGTCTATAATGCATGCTCATTTTGGTCGGTAAAAAGAATTTATTTGAGTCCTGCAATATGCTTTAGTCAAGAATATAGGGAAAAGTATGTATTAACTCCAATATAGGGATAAAAATAGTTTTCATTTTCCATGTTTCATACAGCATCTTATGACACAAGCACTAAGAAATTTAATTTACCATTTCTTTGTTGCAGGTTACAAGTCAAGGATCCCATATGCAAATGCTGCCAGCAGATGTCAGTTTGCTCTCATGGGAGACATTCAATGAAGATATATTTTCACTTGAAGATGATCCAACAATCACAGCCACTGGTCTCTTGGAGCAGTTGAATATCACCAGGGATTCAAGCGATTATCTGTGGTACTCAACCAGGTAAGGTAGAATAGCACAAATATTTCAATTAAAACATTGGTTTATCAAATCAAACTTTCCAACCAAATGATCTGGTTTCCAGTGTAAAAATAAGTCCACTCGAATCATTTCTGCGTGGAGGTGGGCGTCCCACGCTCAGCGTGCAATCAGCAGGCCATGCCCTGCATGTGTTTGTCAATGGACAGCTTTCAGGTTAGCTGTTTGATTGCTTATTCTTCGGCAAACACAACTACATTATGCAGTGCCTTATTACTTGTGCTCAGGTGTTTGATAAAATGTCATGATCTAATGATTAGGCTCGGTCTCCGGAACTCGAAAACACAAAAGATTTACTTTTAGAGGAAATGTTAACCTTCAAGCTGGAATCAACACAATTTCACTGCTCAGTATAGCAGTTGGATTGCCGGTTAGTTCTCTGATTGGGATTTCAAATAAAGACTTATTATCTGAATGAACATCTAGACTAGTTTGTGCTAGCAGTGTAGACCAGAAATTCAATCAGGAACTAGTAACTTTCTAATATTTACTTGTCTTCAGTTTTCATCTTCAGAGCAAAATTACTTCAATACTTGTTATGTTTCATTCTTTACCCAAATTCAGCTTTGATTTTTCTCTTATTGTGGTTGAAGAACAATGGTCTGCATTTCGAGTCATACAATACAGGAGTTCTTGGACCAGTTGTTATACATGGAATAGAAGAGGGAAGTAGGGATTTATCCTGGCAGAAATGGTCATACAAGGTCTGTAAATTAATCTCCTATTCATTTATTCAATGTGTTTTCTGCTTAGGAATTCTGTTCTTCTTTTCAACAGGTTGGACTTAAAGGAGAAGCAATCAGTTTAGGTTCTTGGAATTCTATACAATTGGTTGATTGGACGCCACTTTCCTTGGCAGCAAAGGAGCAGAAACCATTGACATGGTACAAGGTAGGGGACTAATCTATATGCCATCTTACATTTTTTCCTACTAGTAGTAAATACAGTTCAGGATAACAAATTTCTCATTTTGTGTTACAGTTCATTTATAACTTGTTTCATTGTATATTAATTTCAAACATTTATAGTGGGCTTGTCAACATGATTTGAGTTATCTATCTGTCTCAATTAAATTTGAAATAAAAAAATTCAAAATTCGCAACTATCTTTGTTCTATTCAGCCTCATTAAATTCGTATGCTAAATTTAACTTTCAATAATAATATTAAATTTTTATCTAATAATTTATTTTTGGGTCATGTGATTAACTCGACATTTTGATGTTAATTGTAGGCCTATTTTGATGCACCAGAAGGAGATGAGCCCTTAGCTATGGACATGAATGGCATGAGCAAGGGTCGAGTTTGGATCAATGGACATTGCATTGGAAGATATTGGACTGCTATTGCTACTGGTGGATGCAGCAGATGCAGCTATTCTGGCAATTACTGGCCTGAAAATTGCAGATTTGGTTGCGGCAATCCCACTCAAAAATGGTACAAATTCTTGAATCAATTGGTCGTGGCTAAAAAAAATATTTATTTAATAATATTAATTTTTTAGCAAAAGTTAATCTTTTCATTAATATCTTAACATTTGAATTTATACATGTTGCTTGCTATACTTTCTCATTTGCTAGCTACAATTTTCAGGTACCATGTTCCCAGATCTTGGTTGAAGCCTAAACACAATCTATTGGTCGTATTTGAAGAAATTGGTGGGGATGCATCAAAGATTTACCTGGTAAAACGGTCGGTGACAAACAAATAATCTTAAACCCCATTCCTAATATGGGCTTAAATTAAGCAAATCTAATTTGCTTTTAATGTGATAAAGTGCTTCTTATAATATTTATTAGTTAATTTATTGAGTGATTTTTATTTTTCTTAATAAAATAAATTTTGATTATATTTTTATATAAAATATTTTAAATAAATAAATAATCAATTGCATGGTACGTGCAAATGTACCATAACTAATCCCATTTTTGAAGGAATCAAACAATCAAATCATGTTGTGAATGAGTATGAGTTGTTAAAAAGCCCACTCAGAAAAGACGAAGAGTATATAAATCCAACGGTCAGTACTTCTCCTTGCCAAAGTCAAGGTGGGGCCCTGCTGGATACGCTGACTGACATAACGACAAGACATAATCTGTCACGAGATGCTTTAGATTTTTTCTGCCCCTTTGCACACGTGACTACGTGAATTATCAGTATTGGTGGTGGCAAGTAATTAATTAATTTAAGATTAGGAAATTTTAACAATAATAATTATATAAAAAGGGAGAATCACCGTGAGCCCCTCTTGTATTTTTTATTTACCATTTTGCTTTCTTATGTTTTTATAATAAACTGTTGTGTCCTTATCGTCACTTTTTTCATTAAATTTTTATTAATATTGTTATTTTATTCTTACCACTATTTGGGTTGAATTTAAGCCGAAGGGATAAACCCAGCTCAAATTCAAATTAAATAAAATAAAATAAAAATAAACATTACATAAATTTGAAACAAAATAAAATAAATTTAAATTTTACGATGATTCATAATGATATAATATAACACTATTATAATGCCACATTCATTAACATGAATTTGAGTTTTATTTAATATTTAAGTAAAATAATTATATTAAGGCTATGAGATCATTAATAATTGATGATATATAAAAAAAATTAAAAAAAAATTATATCGTACCTAATACTCTGGTACGTAATTGCTTCTTAGCAAATTTTTGCTAACGTGGCAACACCAGGGGACAGCACATGAGTTTCCCAGAGTAAATCTGGTCTTACAGAATCCGAAACTCGAAGTTTCTAGCTACAAAACGTGAACAGAACGCTCCCTATCAGCTCAAGCTTAACTTTAATACTTTATAATATCTACGTAGACGCTGACGTGGAATCTCATCCATCCCTCCTTTCACCGCCAAAACCCCCCTCATTTTCCACATAATTTCATTCCTATCCTTTCTCGTTTTTAAACTCATCGTGGCTGATTATATAAAAATCAAAGGCATAAGGACACGTTTGGATGAGTTTTTTTTACATCATATTGTTGTTTCCATTTTTTTTCCCAAATAATTATTTTTAAGTATAAATTTGTTTAAATAATTTTAGGAATTGTATAATATTAATAATGTATTAATATCTTAACGTCAATCTCAAAAAATTGAAAAATATATTTTAAATAATATATTTCTCATTGAATTATCTAATAAAAATAAGCTCTTTTTGAGTTATAATTTTTTTTTCTCTTTTATCATAAATTAAAGATTAAATTTTGACATTAAATATAGGAAAATTTCAATTCTTTTTGCAAATCTTGGAAGAAAAATATTACAAATAGAACATAATCACATTATATTTTTCTTACTATAAAATTTAAATTTTTATTTAGGATATAATTATTTTAATAGATAAACTTTTTAAGATTATGTTACAAGAAAAACGAAGTAAAGTTTTTAAAATAAAAAAAAGGGTATTTTAAACACTTTAATCTTTAAAAAATAAAATAAAATGTTCTACACCCAAAAGTCCAAAATTTAAGTTGATCTCATTTACAATCAAATAACATTAAAAAAATTTGAAAAAGAAATTACTTTAAAACATTACATTAAAAAATTACATTTGACAAATAAGGAATTAATAATAAACAATACTTATTATGTAATATTTTTAAAGTTAATTAATGGGTATCTCTCCAATTTGGTAAATTTATAAATAGATAGAATTATATGTAAAAAAAAAAAATCACAAATATGCCTAAAAATAAATTAGAAAAATCACTTTTGTTAGATAGTGATTCATTAAAAGTACTAAACTAAGTTAAATTAAAATGACAATTAAAATATATTCTTGAGATTTGGTAAAATTACACCCATTTTTATTTCATGAATAAATTTAATAATTTTCAAACTCAACTTGTTTTTTTTCATTTCATGTACAAAATTTTTTAAAAATATTTATTGGCATATACTGAATAATTAATTAAAAATGAAAATTTACCTATTTACATGATAAATATAATGGTTGTTTTATAAATATAATTACCCTTAATGTTCTATTAAAATAAAAGAACTATATTGAAGTATTTGCCTAAACTCATATTAATTGGTAAACAATAGACCACTATTTATAGAGAAAACAAAAAAAAAAAAAAACAAAAAAAAACAAAAATCTCGTTTTGCAAACCGATACCAAACGCGGCCTAAAAATCGATTTAATTTAATTTTTTAAAGTGTTCTCTTCTTTGCTCATGTCTTTTGTATTCTCCTTCACTACTGATTCTCTTCAATGGCCAAACCCAAAGCTCCAAAGCGAACTCTCGAGTCTTACACAGTCAAACACATCAACAAAACAATTAAACGTAAGTAAACACAAGAACAAACTCGACTCTCTTATCTTAATTTCATGAAGGAATAACGAAATTAAATTGCTTGTTTCTCTGACACGTGTTGTTTTCAGCCGGCGACTGCGTTTTAATGCGGCCTTCTGAACCGTCGAAGCCTTCCTACGTGGCGAAGATCGAGCGGATTGAATCCGACGCGCGTGGAGCCAACGTCAAGGTACAAGTGCGCTGGTTCTACCGCCCGGAGGAGTCGATCGGCGGCCGACGACAGTTCCATGGCTCCAAGGAGGTTTTCCTCTCCGATCACTTTGACCTTCAGAGCGCCGACACAATCGAAGGCAAGTGTACGGTCCACAGTTTCAAGAGCTACACCAAGCTCGACGCTGTCGGAAACGAGGATTTCTTCTGTCGTTTTGAGTACAACTCCTCAACCGGAGCTTTCATTCCTGATCGCGTCGCCGTGTATGTGGCCAATTTTTTATTTTTTAATACTTCGATGGTTGTATTAGTTTATGAATTGTGATTGCTTTTTGTTTTTCCCCCTAATATCTTGAATAATTTATAACGAAATTGACGTCATTTTCGTAATTAGTTGATGAAATTTTGTTTTACCACGTCGCTAGGTTGTATAAATTAAAATAAGTTTCTTTATTCTATTCTATTTTGTACCGGTAGAATAATTTTATTAGTTTAAACAAAAAAAGAATTCCAGCTGAACCGACTGTCTTGAGAATTTTGTATCCTTTTGTTTTTGAAAACTAAGAATTGTATCTACGTTTGATTTCCTCAATTGAAGCTTGTTGTTTTTGGTTAAAATTGTTTACTCATGGCAAGTTATAACTTTGTTGGCAGGTATTGCAAATGTGAAATGCCTTACAACCCTGATGATTTAATGGTTCAGTGTGAAGAATGCAGTGATTGGTAAGTCGGTTGCTTTAGTGAAATTATTTAATTCATTTTGACCCCTCTAATATGTTCTTTATCGATTATGGTGTATAAATTTTAGTACTACAGTATTGACATTCCAAAATGATCACTCTTGTGAATAATTGAAGATTCGGATTATTACAAATTGGATTTTTGCTTTCCCTGTTTTGTATTTTTTAAGTTTGTGTTGCATGATTTCATATGTATTAGTAACATGAACAGATTTTAGGAGGTTGATGGGAACTTACCACACGACAATCAGATTTTTGCTTTTTCCTGATTGAGTTCATTCTTATTTTGATTGTCCCTATATGTCACAGAAGTCTAGGAGTTGATTCCTCAACATCAGTTTTTTCATTGTCTTAAAGACTCGTTACAAATCAGCCTCATCGCATATTCACTCTTCTTTCTCTATAATTACTTTTAATTTGATTTTTGCTGGAACCGAGTTGTTGGAATGGACTATCTGTACAGCAATTGCAGGAAAACACCCCCACACACACACTTGTCCTTTCTTTGATGAGTATTTTTGTTTGGCTAGTCTTATTAAAATAAAATAAAAAAGATATGTAGCATTGCTTGACTAGCTAATTTAATTAGTTGCTGTGTAAATACTTTGCAGATGATAATATACTGAAGCCTGCCCATATCAATGTGGCAGGTCATATATGGATTGTTCAAGTGCAGTAACTATGGAGATTAATGATTGTATGGAAAGTGGGAAGGCTCTACATGTCCTTTTGAAGCTATATATAAAATAATTGAACTTTTTCTTTAACAAACTATAGCATCTATTACACTTGTAGCAACTTAGGAGCAAATTTAGGAGAAAGAATATGGAAATATGACCGTAGAGTAGAGTGGGATAATAAAATTGATTTATTTAACTTAGCTCTTTGGGATGAAGATATTTTTAGTCAAGATAGTCATGTGCAAATGTTAATTGGTAGTATTCTCTCTGGAAAACACCTTACTGGTTTTAGGTTTGGTAGGCCTGAACCGAGTATTTTGAAAGACTCCACAGACACACACACAAAAATACATATGGTTGACTGGTTTTGTAGCCGTAACTCCTCCTCTTCTTTTTCTCTTGTATTCCCTTATATGTTCATGAAGAAAAGTTCATGTTTACACACATTTGTGTTCGAGATTCAGGTTTTGCGCTCTGTCTGTTTAAATAGGATTACAGAGAAAACCAAGATCTGGCCTTGTCTTCTGTGAAGAAACTGCTGTTCTGAATGCCAAAAGATGTTGCAGAATTAAGAAATTAGAGTTTGTTAATTATTGATTTTTAAAAATAAAAAAATTGGTGGGGGGTTGGGGTGGATTAATGCTGAATGTTGTTTTTGGACATTTGTTTGAGCAGGGGTAAAAGAATTGGCAATGGTGAAATGGTCTAAAGGCTTCATTCTTAAATGTCTTACATGAAAGCGATACAAATTTAAGTCTAATTTATGGGGTTGTTGCTGTTACCCGATGGTATCATGCATTAGACATCCAATTTATAGAGAAAATATTATGAATTCTAGAGTGAACCAATAGAGTCTTCAGCATGCTACTCATGATTCAGGTTTCATCCTAATTGTATAAACATGACTGCTGAGGAAGCTAAGAGACTTGATCACTTCTTCTGTGAAAGTTGTTCTACCGAAGGTCAACAGAAGTTGCAGAATTCTCATTCCAGTAGCAGACACTCAGATGCAAAGGTATTCCCTTTTACTGAGATGTTGAAACTTGATTGACTTACATTGCTATGTGTGGACCTCTTGTTCCCCGGGTGATTTTTATTTCTGTCATCTCTTATTTACCTTTTCATCTTCTGGAAGTGTAAGCACTCAGCATAAATATTTTTCTATGATGAGATATTGATGGGTTTATAAATTGATACTTCGATTTCAGCTATCATCTTGACTCATTCCCCAATAGCATGGTCCGTCTTTCACATCCTTTGTTCATCAATATGGATTTTAAATTTATATCGTACTATGAAATGTACTATTTTCAGTTGGAATGACACTGGGAACATGTAGAAGGTAAAACAATAATGTAGACTTATTTTAAGTCTTCTTAACTTGTCTGTTCCATTCATGTTTTACATGATTTTAGAGCTCATATTAGACAAGGTTCATAAATATGGCATCAAGTCCATCAAATTTGAACTGTGTTGGATATGAAGTTATTTATCTCGCGGTATTGCTTACATTGTGTGTGTATATTGATGGTGTTTCAGGTGGATACAAAACAACGTCGGAGGTGATAGTAGGACTATAACGAGCAGAAATAGAACTATGATGAACTGGAACTGTGAGTCAGTGGGAGAGGCAAACCAAACCAGTCTGAAAATCTTTTTATATATTTGTTTGAGGGGCAGACTTGTCTTTCCTTAGAAGGCCGATGAACGTGGTCGCCTGTAATTATGTAATGTGCATTAGATCAACGTCCCCTCTCACCCTGTCTGGTTTCTTGTTTATGTATAACATAGGTTTGTGTATATTACCAACTATTTTAACTTCATTAAAGAGCAATGGATAAAAGAGGTCCTTTCATATGTATCCAATCCATCTTAATTTGTTAATTTCTGACTTTGCTAGCTACAGAAAAAAGTATTGATATTATAAGATATCTCCGTCTCTGCTTTGATGCCCATTATCTTCTTAAAGGAAAAAGTAACATTTACATTTTGTAATGAAGTTGAAGTTGTGCAGATATTTTGAGTGTTTTTTTTCTACCCAACCTATTTTTTAATGCACGTCTGCGCTTGATTTTCTGAGTTTTGGTGTAATCCTATAAAATTAAAAAATTAAATTTTCGTTGCCGGGACTTGAACCCGGATTAAAAAATAAATTTCCCCGCATAATCATATAAAATTATTAAAATAAAAATTTCCGTTGCCGGGACTTGAACCCGGGTCTCTCGGGTGAGAGCCGAGTATCCTAACCACCTAGACTACAACGGATGATCCAATGGAAGATTAAATGTTAAATTTATATAGTTTAACAAATGATCTCAGATAGATATTAAAACCTTTAAAATTGTACGAGTACAAAATTCGATAGAAACAATAATCATTTATACAAAATTCGATACAAACAATTATCATTTAGTTTCCTTATCAGTTTGATACAGTGAATCATGAAATACACATGCAGGTCTATACAAATGGATCAATCTGTTTCTGAAAAGAATGAAGGAATGAGGCAAACAAAGGTAAAATTCTTCCGCTGCTCCGTGAATGTATCTTGGAACCTTCTTTTCCCTATACTATACAAAGTTTTGATTTTAACTTGTCTTTGCTCTCTTCCATACAATAACAATCCCATAGAGATCAGATGATGCCAACAAGTTCTCTCCGTGGTTCCAAGCAACTCCAACAACTGGAAAACGGTGACCCTGCATTTACAAATTTTGGTCACCAAAACCAGATTGGTAAATAAAATCATAAAACTGAAAAGCTAAAATACACAAGTGAGATGGACCTGCAGCTTGTTCACACATGCATGCTTCGGCCGTGTCATATCATAGAAGTAGACATTTGAATCCTCACTTCCAGCAACTTCATGTTACAACATGTTACAATGTCAGCAAAGATGAAACAACTATCTATACCCCCTTCGGCAAAAGATAAGATTCTGTTCAGTTTTACACATGCATTCAGTCCTCGACAAAACCTTGCAATTTGTTTTTGCAGAAATTTCTGACTTATCTTCTCGCTACAGTTATTTGAATTGGTAAACTCCAATGAAGCTTTTTACTTCCAGTGCTTTGTTTAATGCAAAATGCATGCCTTTTTTTCTTTTTAAATTTGACAAAGTTTTAGGTGAATTTTGAAAAGGTCCACACTTGAAAAGAACCCTTAAAAAAAAGAGGCAAAATAGAAAAGATGAATGTATTATTGAATAGCATACTAACCTATGTATTCTCCTTTTTCAAGGGAAAGCAAAGGACAGAACGATGCTCGAATGCTGTGCACTCGTGGAGCTAATTTGAGTGAGCAACGTAGAGTAAGATAACCTTGTACTTCCAGAGCAACACTGTAACATAAACATACCAGCTTTCTGTCAGTGCTTTGAATTAAACCCAAAAACAGAAGGCATGTTCTTGCTTCCTGACCTGAAGAAAGACAAACTTCCATCTTGAGTACATGTCAGCAGCACAGGACCCTTTGCCAACAGAGAGAAACTCCGGTACTGCACAGTTGTGACTGGAGATTTGCGCTTCCCAGTAGATCGATGACGATGAGAACGAGATAATATGCCCGTCCGGGAGTCCATAGTAACTGAGTATATGCATCCCTACACGCATGTCCCCAGTTAACAATGCCCAAAGAGGATGAGTTCATCAAAACTAGAGATTATAAGCATATACTGATTATACCTGTCCATCTCCACAGAAAATGAGCTGACCAGTGTGATCATGATCCATAGAAGTAACTTCACTGTCAACAACCAATTTATTAATAACTCTCCCAGTACTGAAATTGAATACCTGGAATATTACCAATCAAATGATGGAATTAATTGAAGTTAACATTACCTGTGTGTCTAGAATCATTAGGAATCATTTTAAGTAACCAAGTATGAAATTCTAAATTCAGACTTCAGCATAAAAGGTGGCAGACATGCAACAAAAGCAGAAACACAAGGTCAAGTTCTTTTAAACTGCTATTATGAATACTTTTTATTGATTGAGTAGGAAGGTCTATTTCATTTCAGATTATTACACATGGAACTGAATTCATCTCATTAATTTTTACCGCAGAATACATAGACCTTTGAAGTAAAACTGATTTCCTTGTACAATATGTATTCAGTACCACATCCAGTTGATTTATGTCTATTCTAGTTAGTCATAGCAGGAGCTATATCTTAACAGTTCCAGAGCATATACATCCAGATTGAGTTAAACAGTTTTAGTTCAAATTTAGCAACGGATAAAGGTAGGAGAATACAGCAATGTCAGGACAACCAACTTGGAGAAACTATAATGCGCTTTCAAAAAGTAAAATAATTTTCTTTCTCAAAATGCAGCAAGCAAACATATGTGATGATTACAGTGATCTCTTTGTTCGAATTGCCAACTGAAAGGAAGTTGTTATTTACCTGCATAAAGAAGTGGAAAAAAGAGAAATTTTAATGGTCAATCAGGTCAAGAATTCTCAACAAAGAGAAATATGCACCATGTTTGCAATTGCACAACACCAACGCACCCACCCACACACACACACGCAAAGAGAGAGAGAGAGAGAGAGAGAGAGAGAGAGAGAGAGA
>JAXCLQ010000010.1:6526802-6538401 GCA_035584115.1 Cedrela odorata | reverse complement strand
GTATGCTTGTACGCCATCGTTGGCTAGTATGCTTGTACGCCATCGTTGGCTAGTAAGCTTGTACGCCATTGTTGGCTTCTATGCTTGTATGCCTTTGATGGCTTCTATACTTGTGCGTATTTATCAATAAAACGTTAGATTGTGTTGGATTACGATAATGGCTTGTTTCTTCTTATTTCCTACTATCGTTATATTTTTGTAGATAACTAATTCGCTTAAGTTCGTTAAGTACAAACCTCGTTTAGGCTGACTTGCTAGTTAGAATGTGCTAGTAAGTGTCGCACGGTCGTGAATCCCGACTAAGAGAAAGTCAGCCCGTGACAGTTGGTATCAGAGTTAAAGGTTATGGTGATATTGTCTACAAAACTACCTCCTTAGGAACAACTCGATTGATGGATCTCAAAAGAGAATGGGCGAGTTAGAGGAGCATCATTGAGCCTTAGAGGTGGCGTAGTAGAGAAAGAGCTCGTTTGACGCTGTAGACTTGAGACAAACTCTGACACTATTAGAGTCCTCGAGTTCTCGGGTGAGCATACGAGAAAGGAAAGCCATTGGCCTTAGCTTTGAGTCGTCTAATGGGGAACGTCTTGAAGAGTTAGAAAACACAATTTGCAGATATGCAAGCAATGATATTCGAGATTGTGGAGGAACACCTCAATGCAGTAAGGGTGTTACGGGAATGAGTTGAGGAAGTGAACTGATCTTACTTACTCGTATCCTTGCAACTTAATCGGGAGCCGCTCCAAACTTAGAATATATTTGGTTGAATGTATTGGAACTGAAATACTATGGAGGGACCCGAAATGCCGAAGTGTTAGAAAATGGTATTGTTTGATATCGAACAATATTTTCGGACTGTGAGGGCAGGTTTTGAAGACGTTAAAGTAAGCTTAATGTCTATATATTTGTGTGAGGATTCCAAGTTGTGTTGGAGGACCCCAAAATGAGAGTTAAAAAACTAACTCCTCTTTAAAAATATAGCGTAACTTGCTCGAAAATATCGGTTTGACATTGAACAATATGTTCAAAATGTGAGGGCATGATTCCAAAGACGTTGAGGTGACCCTGGTGTCTATGTACTTATTCGTGGATGGTAAGTTGTGGTGGAGGGCTTAAAATGAAGGCTAAAGTTTCTCCTTGAAAAGGTTGCATACCTTGCTCGAAAGCAATTACATGACTTGACTTGAAACTGTGACAGTTGCAAATATGTAAAGAAATCTTTGGATTTGATGTTAGATATCCGAGATGTGATTAAGCAAGACTAATTGTTTTACTTGATGGAAAGCCTTCAACCTTGACCACGAGATGAGTTACAATGACAAAGGGGTGCGAGATTTCCTATTCACACAAGCAGTCATTGGATGGTTGTTAGATTACTTAGGTGTTGACTCCCAACTGAAAGGTTGTTGGCTATCTCAAGAGAGAAAGACAGTGAGAATGGAAATCCCAGAGATTGAGGCTCTAATAAAGGTGGGAGAGCGACCCAGTGAGTAAGAACCGAACTTCCCGAGGAAGTCACTATCGTTAATGATGTGGAGAAGCCGAGAAAGAAACGTGATAGCATTGGTGATATAATGGCTGCATAGAGCCATTGAATGCCTCGAGGAAGCAAGGCTAAATGTTGTGGCAGTTAAGGATGAACTGCAAGAAGTACTTGAAAAGTAATCGAAAGACAAAAGATACGAGCCATATGGAGTAATCGAGAGACAAAAGATACGAGCCACATAGTGGCACCGTGAATGTTGGATGCTCTAACAGAGCTATCCGAAGGCAAAAAGGTCGCAAGAAAGAATCTTTGTAGAATGAATACTCTCACTTACTTGCGAATGCTCTTAAAAGGGAGATCTCAAGTTTGAGTAACGAGGGAGGTGAACTCTGCTAAAGTGTGCTAGCTTCGGGCTACACCTGCGAAGGTATGAACTCATGAAAGTCCGTGGGAATGTGCCAACTTCAGGTTGGACTTGCGGAGCGACAAAACCCTGAGAGACCTCAAAAGAGGGCCAAAAGGAAAAATTCTTGTCTAGTGGTTGTGAGGTACCCTAGACTACAATGGTTGTGACTTGGTAACTGGGGTGGACCTATGAGGTAGTGGGTTGTGAATGCACCTAGGATCGGGGTTATTGGCTGCAATGGTTGTGACTCGGTAGTTAGGGCGGGCCTACAAGATAGTAGGTTATGATCAGGCCTAAGATCGGGGCTATTGTGTTGTAATGGTTTTAACTCGGTAAGCCAAGGCGGGCCCGTAAAAAGAAAAAAAAGAAAAGAGAAAAAAAAAAGAAAAAGAAAAAGAAAAAGAAAAGAGAAAAAGGAAAAGGAAAGGAAAAAGGAAAAGAAAAAGAAAAGGTTCTTAACTGCACCTAGGGCCGAGGCCATTACATGGAAAGGATTATGGTGGATATATAGGCCACTCATAATGTTATCTGACTTTAAGAGTAAAGCATTTTTGGTTAAAGCTCGAGGAGGATATTGACCACATGAAGGTGGTCAACTCTAAAAGCCTTACTCAAGAGTAAGTTGATAGAACAAGTGCCGATGAAAATCGACACTTGTGAAGGTTAAATAAACCTTGTTGTTTTGCAGGTAGATGACTTTATTGCCGTTGCGGGAGATGACCTCCTGTTGGAGAAGAGAGCTATCCTATTTCATCTGTCGACAGCTTGTTGATTAAGGGAGAAAGGCTTAAAGTGATGCTGGCCAAAGTCAACCCACCGACAGAAGCAAAGCTTATCTGCGCTTCAACTCAAGAAGATGATTAAGAGGCGAGGACCTTATTTCATTGCAATTGCGGTCTCAGAGGAGAAGAAGAAAGAAGGGTCAACCCCAACAGAGATTGCGAATGTTTTGTTGAAGTTGCTGAGGGGATACTACAACAACTGCCTAAGAAATTACCAAAGGAGAGCAATTGGTCACTAGATGGATGATGTCTGAGGCGAGCACTGATTCGCTTAACTTTCAAAAAGACTCAACCAGAGCTAGCTGAACTTTGAAAGTGAGTAGATGAACTGTTAAAGACTAACTTCATTAAGCTGTCGAAAGTACAGTTCGGAGCTCGTGTGTTGTTCCAAAAGATGCAAGATGGGAGTAGATGGTGTACGCTGACTAGAAGGCTCTCAACAAGTTGACGACTGCACTATCTATCTTGTTTCGCTAGTAATGAAGATGGTTTGATCAATGGGGTTTAGAAATATGCTTCACAGAGTTAGATATGTGGTTGGAATACCATCGGGTGAAGATTGTTGAAGAGAAAAATGACCAACTTGCGTCACCCACTTATTGTGGTCTGTCGCAATGATTGTGTGGTCTGCAGTACAACCTTGGAAGACGCCGACAAGTGTAAAAGTGTTACAATCCTTCCTTGGGTTGGCTGAATATTGCCAGCAGATCATCTAAGGGTACTCAAGAAGAGTTACACTTTTAATCGAGATGTTGAAAAAGTGATTAATGTGGAAGTGATTGGAATAGTGTAGAGGAGTTTCGACTACTTGAAAGAAGCCATGGTGAGAAAGTTGCTTATTTGCTTGTTAGAGATATGCAAGACATTGGAAGTGCAAATTGACGCATCTAACTTCGCAATTAGGGGGGAGTATTGTCGCGAGAAAGTTACCCCGTAGCTTATGAGAGTTGAAAAGTTGTCAGAAATGGGGTAGAGTTACAGTGATCGAGAGAAAGAACTTCCAATTGTGTCTCGTTAATTGCTGATTGATGAGCAAACTGAGAGTATTTGCACCACTTTGTCAATGCCAACTATAAAAATTGGGCGCAACTATTTGAAGTAGTGCAGTTTCACTTCAGTGCAAGGAAGAGTTCATCAACGAACTAAAGTCTTGTTGAGTTAGTAGTGAGACAAGAATTACTTCTACTCCACACAGTTATGAAGTATAGAGAGGAAAGGTTCCTCGGGCATGATGTGGAGAAAGATACTGCTAGAAGAAAGAAGTGGGCAGACAAGAATAGAAGACTGGCTGAGTTCAAGCCTGAAGACTTTGTGCAACCAAAGTAGATGCCAGAACAGATTCAAGGAGAGCTGAGATAAGAGACTAGTGCAGAAGTATGGAAGTCTAGTTTTAGTCATTGTTAGAGTAGAGAAAGCTACATTCAAGGTCGGAAGGCTAGTCTAGATGAAGACGCGCCTAGTTTTTCATGTTAGCAAGTTGAAGTCATTACTCACTGATACAGAAGATTTCATACGCAATCAACCTGCAAGAGAGAAGATCAAAGAGCAAGCGTGGAAGAAGACTACTGAAGAAGTGAAAAAGACTTTAGCAGAGAGTCAAGTAACCAAAGAGAAATTATGTCGTGAAGAGTTCATCGTGAAGTAGAAGAGCCTTGGTAAAGAAGAAATCAGCCGAGAGAGAGCTGAAGAAATGGAGTAGTTTCAACTGAAGATTGAAGACTTTAAGATAGCGTCATCGTCGAGGACACTGATAGATTAGGTGAAGGAAGATGTAAGAAGCCACCCGCGTTTGCTTGTTCAGAGCCAATTAGTAAGTTCATGGCCACAAATAAGGAGGCATTGTTAGGGCGGGTTACTATTTACTACAGGCACTATTTATGGGTGTGGCAAATGAGACATGGGGTATGTCTCATAGTGCCACCCGGGTAATGTCTCAAAACCTTCTTTAGGGAGGGATGACTTGGTGCCTCAGAAGGACCTTGTTCATCAGCACTCTAGGGGCATTGCTTTACTCCTTCGCCCTCGGGTAGATTGAAATGGGCTACTTGTATGAATTAGGCTAGCTCGTTGTATTGTCTCGACATGTAGAGACGTTTGCTTATTCAATGCTTATATGCCCTCATTGGCTTGTATGCTTGTACGCCCTAATTGGCTTGTATGCTTGTACACCATTGTTGGCTTCTATGCTTAATTCAACACAATCTGGTGTTTTATTGATAAATACGCGCAAGTGTACAAGCCATTAAAGGCATACAAGCATAGAAGCCAACAATGGCTTGTTTCCTCTTATTTCCTACAGTCGTTATATTTTTGTAAACAACTAATCTGCTTGAGTCGTTATGTATAAATCTCGTTTAGGCTGATTTACTAGTTAAAATGTGCTAGTAAGTGCCGCAAAGGCATGAACCCCGATTAAGAGAAAGTCAGCCCATGACACAAAGCCCCTGAAAGGTAAATGAAATGGATACTTGAAAATGAAGAGAAAATGTCAAAAATCTACCATGAACATTGTGTTTAATGCATAAATATTAAATATTTAGAATCTTAAAATTTATAATATTTTATATATATATATATATATATGTATATGATATTAGGTGCCAAGCACCCGGGAGAGGGACATATATGGCACGAGGATTAGTGTAAGAGTGGTAACCCTCCCTTTTTACTGTAAGTGGAACTAAACATGTTTTTACTTGTTTTCATGCTTTTAAAATACTTTATGAAACTTACTATTTTTATAAAATAAGAAATAGATTTATTGTTGTTAATTTGAAATGCACATGAATGGCTTGTTTATTGATTAATTTGAAATTTGAATGGCCAGGAGGCCAGGTTTGATATTGAAAGTGCATGGCTTACAATGATGTTGAAAATCAAATGATTATAAATGTTTATATAAATGAATTTGATTGTGGCTTTGTATTGGTGATATGGCTGGGAGAGCCAAGATTGTATATGTGACTGTAGCTACAGAGTAGTAGCCTAGGAATAGGACTATGAGAGGCTGTCTAAGTGAGTACGCCACAAGTGGGGCAGTTTCATAAGTAGATGTGATAATATGGAGTTGCCCACCTGTGGATTGTCGAGGTCAGTCATGGGTATTACCACTTGACTACTTGAGGAGAACGTTAGTGGTGGAGTAGTTTTTAAATAATTAACACGCATTATTGACATTAAAAAGAATTGTTTTATTAAATGAGCATTATTTTTCGTACATAAAGCCCAATGATGGTCTCAGGGTTACCATGGCCAAGGTAACCACCGGAAAAAGGAGCTAGCCCAGTGATTTTGTATAACAGGCCATATTTTATTAACATAGAAGTACTTTATGTGCATTAATAAATATTTTATTAAACTCTATTTTTATCCACTCACGGAGTATATCCCCATATACTCACCTTCCTCACCTCATAGTTTTCAAGAAATTGAGCAAAGCAAAGAACATTACCAAGTGGTGGTGATCATTCAGAGGTGTAAAGTCTCAAGTATTGATTTTGTTCTCGACTCACTAGTTAGCAAGATAGTTTACTGGGTTTGTTTGAAAAGCTTTTGTACATATTTATTTATGGATGTAAACTAATGAAAATTAGATATGTAACTTGTATGTATTTTATATTGAATATACTATTATTTTATGAGATGGTTTGAAAATGTCTCGGAGAGACAAGATTAAAAGAATGATTATACAGGGAATAGGTACTCAATTATGCTTACAGGCCAGAGGGACACATTCAAGGGTTAGAAATATGTCTCAATAGTCTGTAGCGATTGTCACGTGTAAACCCCACGGGCGAGAGTGTGATATAAATATATAATCAATTTTCATAATCAGGTTTCTCTGTGTAAACTTATTGTAATATGTACCATTAGTTTGCTATAAAGCAAAAGTTTTTATTTTAATTTTGGTTGTTTACAAAATGTTTCAAAGGGTAATTTTCGAAAGTTATCTCGATTTTTGGTCATTGCAAATGCTCTGCTTTATCATTCTATCTTGCCCATGTGATGATAAAATGTAAGAATTTTGGAGGAATGTGATTTTTATATCTTTTGAAAATTAAATTTCAGATGCTTTTGATTTAATTCATTGACTTTCTAACAGTGAAATAAAGCATACATAATATAGTATTTGGAAAATGCTCAAGTCGAAATCTTGCTTGTGAATTGTGATATTAGTTAATGTCTTTGGGTGCTCTTGAAATCCTAAGCAATGTTGATATTCTTTATTAGTTAATGATCAAGGGTAGCTAAGTTGAGCATGGTATATGTAGATGTAGTTCTTGGAGCTATATAAATTTACTTGCAATTTTGTATTATATCGAAAATCCTAAGCAATGTTGATATTTTGTTTGTCATTATTGTTGAACAATTGCTCAACTAGTTTTCTTATTTTGTATTTGTGCTTGTGAATAACATTTATCATTTTAAAATGGAGTTTTGATCTTTCTTTACTTATTGAAATTTTATTAGAGTAGTGATAAGAACTTAATTTAATTTTTTTTATATTGCAAAAAGATAATGAATTCAACTAAGACTAATACGATTAATACTTCTGTAAGTATTGGAGATGACAAGATAGATAATATAATTCAATTAGAATAGGAAACTAATCAAAGCAGTTCACAGCATGGTGGCAAATGCAAAAGAAGACTTACATAAGAAGTTTGGACATTATTTGAGGGATTGCCAATCAGCCAATTTTCATATGGAAAACAAAGATCAAAGTATAGAAAATGTGGCATTGTCTACATTTATCCTAACATGAGTGGTACAGGTAATATGAAAAAACACATAACTTGTTATCCTAAATTGATAATGCCACGTGATCCTAGGCAGATGCTTATAGATAATGTTTAAGGATTTATGTTAGCTCGTGTTCCCAAATTTGATCCTAATGTATATCGTAAATTGTTATCTAATACTTTGGTGATGCATGATTTACCTTTTCAATTTGTTGAGTATGAGGGTATTAGAAATTTTTTTTAATAGTTGGAAGAAAAAGTGCCAATAATATCTAGAAATACTGCAAAATTAGATGTGTTAAAGATGTATAAAAATGAAAAAGAAAATATCATTTGTACGTTGGAAGGAGTTCCTGGTAGAATATCTTTAATATCTAATTTATGGACTTCTTTAACCACGGATGGTTATTTGTGTTTGACGATACATTTTATTGACAAAGAATGGAAACTTCAAAAAAAGGTGTTAAATTTTTGTAATACGTTACCTCCAAATACTAGGATTTGTTTAACTGATAAGATATTATCATTATTATGTGATTGGGGTATTGAGAAAAAAATATTTTTATTTACTTTAGACAATGCTTCAAGTAATGATGTTTGTGTTCAAATTACCAGCAATGTCCTTCGGAAGATAAGTGAGAAAAGTATCTAAGATACGAAAATTTTTTACTATTTTTTATGAGATTACTTGTATTTTTCTGGAATCAAATATCTAATTTCAAATTTGTATTTTCCCAAAGTATTTGCGGTTTATGTGACTTTAAGGCAATTGATGGAATGTAAGGATGATTATATGAGAGATATAACAGAAAAAATGATGTCTAAGTTTTTGAAGTATTAGTCAGAATTTTCTACTATATTGGTAATTGCTCTCATCCTAGATTCTCAATACAAAATGTCATTTATTGAGTTTACGTATAATAAGATTTATGGTCCAAATTTAACACAGTTTAATTATGCTCAAGATAAATTATTTTCTTTGTTCAATGCATATATGATTAATTCACCTCAACCATCAGTCACCACTACCACTTCATCTACCATTTCTACCCAAGCTTGACATGCTAGTTTAAATATGGCAAGTGATCACCTTTCATTCAACAATACCACGGACATCCTAAAGGTAAATTTTATATTTATTTAATATTTATTATATTTAGAATATTTAATATTTACTTCTAATTTATATATAATTTGTATATAACTATGTCTTGTAGGAGTTTGATAACTTTCAGAGTATGGATTATAATAGTTGTAGTTAGAAAACTCAATTAGAGCCTTATTTGGATGAACCATTAGTAGATAGAAGTGTTAACTTATACATTTTAAGCTTTTAAAAAGGAAATGATTTTCGTTATCTTAACCTTGCTTTCATGGCTCATGATATTTTGAGTATTTCTATATCTACTATGGCATCTGAATCGGCTTTTAGCATTGGTGGTCGAGTACTTGATCAATTTCAAAGTTCACTTAAGAACTCAAGTTAAAGAATCAAGATACAATCTAAAAGTATTCATTCTTAAATCTTAGAAAATATGCTTATATGTGTGTAATTGTTGTAAATTTGTAAGCTCATTTAACTTTTGCAAAATATACTTTTAATGCTTGCAAAATACACCAAAAGATATACTTTTGAAATTTAGGATATGGACTTAATCGTATTTTTCAAAACCAAATAATGGTTAAACTGCAAGATTTTTAGGTACCAAATTGCAAGATTTTTCAAAAGTTGAAAACCAGGAGGAATCGATAGACTGATTCCTCAAACCTATCGACCGGTTGCTAGACGTTTTTGACTGTTACTCATTTTTTGCAAAACTAGCGTACCGATTTGAGAAAAAGATCGACCGTTTACGTTCAAAATTTGAATTTTTATGAGTCTTGTGATTAGTTTTCAAACCTCAACCATAAATACAAGTCATACAATCATTCATATGAGGTTTTTTGAGTTTTCTAAAGCTTCCTAAACAATTATAAACATTCTTTGTGTTTCAAAATCATCATTAAGCTTACAAATTGCTACAAATATTCAAACACCTAAATTCTTTCATTTTGTAATATTTCTCTTGTTTGAGAATCATTTGAGGTGTTTTGTTCTTATTAATTCATTTTCAAAATTAGTAAGGGAGTGAAAGAAATATTCTTTAACTTGGGTTTGTAAGGTTGAGTGATTTGAAAAGTGAATCACTTGTAAAGTTCAAAGGAGTACCAAAAATCTCTTTAGTTGTAATTAAAGTCTTGAGTTTTCAAGACTTTGTTATAGTGAAATTTTTAAAGAAGTGGAAGTAGATAAGGCTGTACCGAACCACTATAAATCTAAGGTATTCAATCTCTTTTCTCACTCTCTTTATTTTTTAAAACTTATATTTAATTGTGTGATTAAATTAAAGCAAAATCTAAAATTTTTAAATTAAGCTTAAAAATTCAATTCACCTCCTCTTGGGTTGTATATCCATATTTCAACTTAAACCATGTGATTATATCCACGCTGGAATGGTATAGATTTAAAATATAAGAAAGTCTAGAAAAGAAGTATATATACTTGCATGATATATTTAACTATATTATATATACTTGCATTTTATCTGAATTTTATTTTATAATATCCAATTATTTTGTTGTTATTTTCAAATCTTTTATTATAATTTTTAATTTATAAAAATATAATAAAAAATTAAGAATTGTAACAAAATGATTCTCTAAAATAGCGTAAGAGTTGAAAATTACAACAAAAGATTAAAATAAAGTAAAAAATAATCAATAAAACCTTACTCTTTAAAAAAAAGATTAAAAAAATTAATTCCACCCTTTTATATGGAACATGTATAAAAATATTGTTGTTATATTAATTATAAAATAATAAAAATACTATTACATAAATAAACAATAGCACAAAATCTGAATTTTAACTTTTTACACGTAATTTTGTCAATCTACAAACATCAATCTAAAAGATACTTTATCAATCTACAAACATAATTATTTAATTTTATGAAAAATCTATTTTAAGACATAAGTAGCTTCATTTTCTATGTACCAAGTAATTATCTCAAAATTTCTATCTTAAATCACATGTTATCTATGCATTGAAACAATGAATTTGGGTAATAAGTTTTTTTGTAAAAATATTTTAAAAATTCATTGCTCATAAATTAATATTCATTTAAAAATTTGTTAAAAAAATAATGTTTTTTTTAAATCATTAAATAATTACATATTTGAGTCACGAAGTATTTTTTTTTTTACTTTTTATAAATACTCTTAGTTAGAGTTAGAAATTGTAAGGAAGATATTTTGCAAATAAACTTACAGTGAATAAGTAATTTTATAGTCAAAGTGATTTTAAAATTTATATTTATATTTTGCAATTTAAATTATATAATTTAAGTATTTATTAAAGAGTCATCAAAATTATAAGTTTTATAATTAATAAAAATAGGACAACTCAAGGTAGATGAGTTTTGGATTTTACCCGCAAACCCATTAGTACTTGACGTTAATGGGATGGATTTGGAAAAGAAATAAAAATCCGTTGCAGATTTGTGATAGATACATGTATGAATAAATATTCGCGAATATTCGTTATATTTAATTTATTTTAAAAATACATATATATTTATGAAATTATCAAAACGACTTCATTAATTTATATATTATTATTCACTATTGTAGAAACAATGTTGGGTAAGCGCTAGTTACAATTAAAAAAATGAAAAAATAAATTTTGTAACTATTGTTTTGAATTTATAAGTTTATAACCTTTTATTTTGGATTTATAATATTTTATATACAAAATTTTAAAATAATTATGTTTTTTTATTTATGAAATTATTGTGATAAATTTTATTTTATGTTAAATGCACTTGATTTTTTATGTGAGTATTACATTTTATTTTGAATTACTATTAAAAATTTATAGTTTCAATTAGATAATTTATAAATTTTATATTTGATATTTAATAATAATATAAGTACACTTAAAAATACAAAAAATTTGTTAAAAACTTGCAAATATCTGTATTGATTTAGTAAATATTAAATATTAGTTTAAGTAAATTTAATAATTAAATATCAAATATATTAAATTATTTTAGCGAATATGACTATAAATTTGGAGGTATCCATCCCAAATTTGGTTTACCGTCATCCCTAATTTTTGGCGAAAACTTGTTAAAAATTATTT
>JAXCLQ010000010.1:6496892-6510141 GCA_035584115.1 Cedrela odorata | reverse complement strand
TTGTATTTGTATGGCTCGCCTATGTCAATAATCGCCCTTAATGATTGACATGCCACCCACTCTCGTTCACGTGGCTCGCATGAAATAAAATATTAAAATTTATTTAATTATAAATTAAATATAAAAAAATTAAAATTATTATATTCTTTTCAAATGAAAAAATTATATTTATTATGATTATTAAAATTATATTAATTTAATAATTAAAAAATTAGTGTAAAATTAAAAAAATTATTTACCCTAATTCATATATATATAAAATAAACTTAGTAAATAATTAATTGTGCTTTAAAAGAATATTATGGTTTAGAAAGCTTTTATTTTTATTTTTAAAGAAAAGTAGAGATTACGAAAAAAATTCCACGTGGAAAGTCAAAATGTTTTTGCTTCTCAACTTTTTCTGCCTTTTTCATTCAAAGATCTTGAAATGTGTGGCAAACGGTGTCGTATTTTTAAGAACGTGAGAAAGAGTGAAGATCTGATTGGACCAAAACCCCGCCATCACAAGTGGGCGTATCTTGACTAACTATATCCTTTTGTTCAATAATTTATTTACTTTTAGAAAAAAGAAGTCACGTGAGATGAAAGAAAGAAACGTGATCCATTCAATCCACCAACATCTAATTAAATAATTTATATTTAAAAAATTATTATTATTTTTGTATATTTTATGACATTGATATAGATTGCTTGTATGAACAGACAAAATCAAAGACTTGAAAATCACGGACTTCCAATTGGCCCGATTTCGCGGATAAACCGGAGAGAGGGACCGGATGAAATCAAGCAGTCCAAAAGGTCGAGATCAAACGGTTCAGAATAAATGGATTAGAGGTTGTGGAGATCCACCTCAACCCATCCCATCATAACAATATATATATATATATATATAATGAGAGAAAATAATATTAACGTTGAATTTGTCACTATTAATTTTATTTTACGGGGCTTGGTCCTGTAAATTTTTAAAATTTTTGGTGTTAACGGGGTTAAACACTAAAACGCTATGATAACATGTTGAATTTGTAATTTGACCTAAAAATTTAAATTTAAAAGTATTGACTCAGATAATTGTATTTGATAATTAAATATATAAATTCACATATTTTATATAATTTTTTTTTTATTCTCTTAATTAATTTATTTATTTTTATAATAATAATATAATATTATTACTTCAATTTTTATAGATAATTTTATAAAAAAAAAATTTAAATAAGACAACCTCGGTAGAATCATTCAATAAATACTTAACACATGTATTTTCAATGAACACATGAACAAATGTCCTGCCCAATGAAGTCTTTGGCCAAGAGTTATTACAAATTATTTGGTTTCCAAAACAAATGTATATTGGGACGGAAGTAAAGTCTCTTAAAATACATTTATTAGGTTGTACATTTTGAAGAATGGGGTGGACGTATGTTTCGTATTTATCCTAATTTTTTTTTTTTTAACTTTTCCTATCCTCACCCTATTTTCATTTAAAGAGTTACACCCACTTGGTTATCTTTGTTCTTTAAGAAAACGGGCGTATTAGGTAGTTAGTGGAGTGCTCATATCAGAATTAGAGAAGGTCTGGATCCGAAACTGATTTCAGTACCGGTTCTTTTCAGCGGTCTGAGAATTCTGATTTCTGACATCATTACCTCGTCAGTTTAGTATTGCTTTCCTCTATTATCCGTGTCCAAAATACAAAATCCACCTAAGGTTTGATTATAATAAATATTTATAATTTTAAGTTTTATGATCGAATTTTAAATTAAATTTTACATTAATTATTTTAAAATTTTTTATTTTTTTTAAAAAATATATAAATAAATCCATATATTAGTAAGAACTTGTAATTTATTAATTAAATTATTATTTAAATATGAACAAAACGTATGAATTTGTCTTAAAACACGAAGCTTTATCTGTTTCTGCTAGAAGAATATAAATAAAATAATAATAATAAAAAACAAAAGTGGGTTCCTAAAATAATCCAACAAAAAACTGAAGTCTGCAACTGCTGCAGGTCTCTCCTTAATCCCCTGTTTTCATGGACTCCCAAACCTACACGACATCTCCAATTATCCAATCACCGCCGTTCAATAACCCAACAAAGCAAGCTAACTAGTAACTACTCTTCAAATACCCAACTACTCCACCCTGACACGTGTCTTATTCTTATTTGTACATGCTCTCCCTCGAAGACCTGACTATTTTTTAATTAATTTAAAATTAAGCATCTTATTTAAAAAAATAAAAAAATAAAAAATATATATTCATGTGCTTGAACTCTCTTGCATTTCAGCCTTGTCTAAAAAACATGGAACGTAGAACATTGCTTCTGGTTCTCTTCTCTTTCCTTTTCGTCTCCGCCGTTTCAGCGGAGACTTTCGCCGACGATCAGCTGATCAGGGAAGTAACCGACCGCAGCGATGAGATCGTCAACCAGGATAGCTCCGACCTCTTGGGCGCAGAGCATCATTTCTCTCTCTTCAAGAAGAAGTTCGGCAAATCGTACGCTTCACAGGAGGAGCACAACTACAGGTTCAAGGTGTTCAAGGGGAACCTGAGACGCGCGGCGCGTCACCAGAAGCTCGACCCGAGCGCGAGTCATGGTGTGACTCAGTTTTCCGATTTGACTCCGACCGAGTTCCGAAGGACGTATCTCGGGCTGAGGAAGTTGAGGTTGCCTAAGGACGCGAACCAGGCCCCGATTTTGCCCACTAATGATTTGCCGGAGGATTTTGATTGGAGAGAGAAGGGAGCTGTCGCGCCTGTTAAAAATCAGGTCTTTATGACTATTCTTTTTTGGGTTAAAATTGTGTTTATTCATTACTATTATTGTTTTATATTATATGATTTGCTGAAATTTGTGTTTGTTTACTCAATTTTATGTTCTATATTATTTGATCTGGTAATTTATTAGGATTTGTATATGATTTTTGTTAAATCATTTCTGAGTTCAGGTCTGAAAGTTGTCTTCTTTATCAGGTTTTATGTACTGATTTTATGAGTATGATGTTTTATTTGATGCAAAATATGGAGTTTATCTTTGTATATTAGGGTTGACTTTGGTTTTTGCAATTCATGCTTTCATGGGAAATTAGTTTTGGCCTTTGATTTGTTTGTAGTCCTTATATTTGAATTTGGTTGTGAAGGAAATTTTGTTTGGTTTATTATTGACGATTGTTTTGGGGTTGATTAGGGTTCATGCGGATCATGCTGGAGTTTCAGTACCACAGGAGCCTTGGAAGGTGCTAACTTTCTGGCAACTGGAAACCTTGTTAGCCTTAGTGAGCAACAGCTTGTGGATTGCGATCACGAGGTTCGATCCTTTACCTCAATTTTTTTTAAGGCTATACTTGCACTTTGTGAAGAGTATTCAAAGTTAAATTGATTATGTTCTTCTCCTTGGTTCTCAAACAAATATAATATCACTGCATATATAACCATGTGTGAAAAAAATTCTGATTTTACCAAATTTTTTCTTTTCCGATATTTTGTGGGGCTGCCTAGTGGTAGTTTATGTGATGTTGCTTCCCTAAGGATTTTGCTTTTCTTTTAGTTCTCTGTTTAATTTTGGTGAAATTATTGTAGAAATTGCAATCAGATACACGTTTTTAGTCCCTTCTTGGAGCTAATCCCACTTGTGTTGCAAGGGAAGGACCGTTTATGCATGCATTTTTTTTTCTTTTATTCTCTCTGCTTTGATGGTAAATTATTACATTTAGATTGATTTATTTAATCTCCATTACACGTTCTGTATTGGAATTGTTTGAGGGGAAATGAATTCGCAATTGCTCAACATACATTGTATTTGATTTAGTATTGTGAAATTGGAACCAATGTAAAATTGGAACCACTGTAATTGTTATCTATATGTTGTCGATTAAGAGGTTGAGTAGGTTAGACTTAGACACTGCACAGCTAGCACTTTGCTTGCTGGCAGGATTGTGTCTTTTTTATGCTGTCAATATTGTGTTCTTTTGATGCTAATACTGGTTGACCTTTTGTGGTTCCAATGTGTTGTGGCAAGTATAGTTATGAAATCTTATGAAATGGAAGTCACTTGCTGTACTCCGATGCCCATTTTATATTTATATTTCTACTGCTTGTTGCATTTATCATCTTATTGTTCATATTCATGTTTTAATGCAAAATGCTTGTTTATCAACTTTTTATTTTCCCCATAAAATGATTGATTAAACTCGTGTATGTCTGCAGTGTGATCCAGAGCAACAAGGTGCTTGTGATGCTGGATGTAACGGCGGGCTTATGAATAGTGCCTTTGAGTACACACTTAAGGCCGGTGGGCTTATGCGAGAGGAAGACTATCCTTACACTGGTACTGATCGTAGCACCTGCAAGTTTGATAAAACAAAAATTGCTGCTTCTGTGGCCAACTTCAGTGTTGTCTCCCTTGATGAGGAACAAATTGCTGCTAATCTTGTGAAAAACGGTCCTCTTGCAGGTAAATGACTCTTGTTGCTTATTGTCTTATGTCGGAACAAGCTTCTCTTTATTGCCTTTTTTTTTCATGTCAAGGTTTGCAATGACATTTTATACCAAAATTCATTCTATCAATGACTCTAATTGACATAACTCTTCTGTTGTTTGAATGCAGTGGCCATCAATGCAGTGTTCATGCAAACATACATTGGGGGAGTTTCATGCCCGTACATATGCTCAAGGCGGTTGGATCATGGAGTGTTGCTCGTGGGATACGGTGCAGCAGGCTATGCTCCAGTCAGGATGAAGGAAAAGCCATACTGGATCATAAAGAATTCATGGGGAGAGAACTGGGGAGAGAACGGATACTACAAAATCTGCAGGGGTCGCAATATCTGTGGAGTCGACTCCATGGTTTCGACTGTCGCTGCTGCTGTTCGGTCCGACTCTGATTAGGTTATGGGCACTGCCGATGTTTAGTCCATTGACTGTTTTGTATATAAAGCATGCAACTTTTATGTCGAAACTCAATTAAAACTTGTAGCCAGTCGTATACCCTCAAAGCATAAGATTGAAATTTCGTATGCATTTGGGTTAAGTCAAAACAACTGAAATGTGTCATTTATGTCTTTGAATGCAATTTCGTCTTTGTTGTAAAAGAAGTCCATCTGATTTTACATTAGTCCATCAAACAAATGATGTCAAATTTGAGCAAGGTCTTAACTTTGCCTTCAAATAGATCCATATATATGTTCAAATAAGTTGTGATCATCACAGAGTCATATTATTGGATCAATTAGCATAATAAAGTTCAGAAATTAGAAATACAATTGTTTTGAAATAAAATAATTACGTATTTGGAAAAAGATCTAGGGCAATGGGCTCTCGAGTAAGTAATATTGAACTTAAATTAAAATCTTGTAAAAGATAGAGTTTGACTTAAATTCGAAGAATACTAATAAGAAGGTAATAAATATCTCAAGTAATCAGATATGGGTGTCATTTTCAAGACTTCTTTCACTTATGAAGGTTTTAGGTATAATTTGACAAGTGTTTAAAGTATATAACACAATATGAGCTCATCTAAGGTGATTGAAAAAATCTTTAATATGAGCTCATCTCAGGTGATTGAAAAAGTCTCAAATAAAGACTTTTGAGGTCTTTAATATGAGCTAATCTCAAGTGATTGAAGAAGTCTCAAATTGAGATTTCTTAGACAAAGGTCTCAAGTATATAATACAGTCTGAGCTCACATCATATGGATGAAAAATCTTAAGTAAATATTTCCGATACTTCTCAACAATTATGTATTAAGGGAGAATTCTTTTCTTTTCCAAATTTTTTCCAAATCATTTCATAAGGATTTTTAGTTTGATAGAAGTATTCAGCCAGAAGAACTTATTCTATAATAAGAATTCTTAACTTAGTAGATGTATTCTGCAAGTAAGATTCAAAATCCCACTAAATTTGAAAAGTCAATGCTTGTCAAATAGAAATTCCATTATTCTTAGAATCTAAATATGAATGTGATTATTATTTACAGATTTCACAGAATTCTATCAAATTTAAGAGACTTACACATATAAAAGAAAGTCAAGGACAACCTATTATTATCAAACAAGCTTATATTTTCTTGATCCTTCTCATTTCTCTCTCATAATATATAGTTCAGAGGGATTTCGCCGGACAATCGACTTTTACCCCCTTAGGTTTTTTTACCCCCTTAGGTTTCTGTTGTGATTGCAAAATTGAACATATTATCAAGTAAGGAAACGAATGTTGTTGTTGGTGCTTAAGAAATTACATATTACATATTTAATATTTAATTTTTTTGAAAAAATTAAGATGGGTGTACATTAAATTCTTTAGTTATTGTACTATAATTATAAAGGTTTCTATTTTGTTATGATTTATGTTGTTATCAAAATGTTAGGGGCATTAAGTTTCATGTTAAGCCCTCAACTCCAAAAAGTTCAATAGAGAAGGATGGCATGAGCAGCAAGAGAGTCGTATGCATGAATCATCAGATGTAGCGATTAATGGATTCTTGAAAAAACATCAAAAGAGGTTTTTCTCCTTAAATGGATGTGATCTACAACATTATTTACCTGCAACATCCAAATTGGCTGACAATTGCCATAGGAATTGTTTCCAATTGGCCTATAACAATTTTGTAATAGTTCGTCACTCTACAGTGAGGGTCAAAAACGGTTATAAATTTTGCAATATAATTTGAATACAATCTAATATTAAAATAGAAAATAATATCAAGCTAGTAATAGCTTAGAAAAATATTTTAAAACCCATTCCTAGGACGTTTTCATAAGCACATAATCACATTGTACATCATTGACTTTCATTTACAATCTTGATTTTTGGGGCTGCAATCAATTTGAAATTTTAAAATATGCACCAAAATGTAAACCAGACGTGCTTTATACACAAGCATGATCTTGTTTCACTAATCCCACAGGAGATTGGTACATACATAATCAATAAAACCACCATCACTGCACAAATTATATATGTGCACTGATAATCACAACAGCAACAACAGCATATGAAACCAAGTTGTGACCCTTTTGTCAATTTTTTATTATTATTTATATAAATAGAATAGCTGAATAAATCAAATAAGCAATTGTTACACATAACACTAGCTGCTAACACATACAATGTCACTGGCCTAGTGAGGAAGCTGCTGCTTATTCTTTTCCAATAAAATAAATAAACAACCACTGAAAGGGAGAGGGGCAATGCTCGCATGGGATAAAAGTCTCCAATTCCCTCTACAAGATAGATACATTCCAGTGGACCACTATGTCATAGTTCAAATGAAAAAATCAGCATAAATAGCTATGCACACACAACTGAATAATCTTCGACAGGAAAACTATTATTCGATTAAGTGCATCATTCATCTTCGTCACCAGGTAATGCAAATGAAAATGGATAGAATTTGTAACCATCTCCCTCGTAAAACTTGTTCTGAAATTCCACCCAGTGAAGACGCAAAGCATGCAAGAAAGCACTAAGAGTTTCCATCACTAGCAACACACCAACAGTTGCAAATACAAAGACGATGATGCCAACAATTAAGATAATTACATTGTTGAACCTGCATCACATAATTGACACAATGTTATCATCCATAATACATACAAGCTACCCACTTGGTTGTTCAGCTGGATCTATGAGGTATAAAAATGATACGAAAATTGAAGGTCTCGAGACGAATTTAAGAAAAACCATTATTTTCCTAGGCATATGCTTATTGCTATTTGGTCAGTTCTTTAAAATCCAAGAGTTATGAATTTATAAGAGTTATCCACAAACAGGCTAACATAAAAATTATTTATTTAGTTGCTATTATTATTCTTTTGATCATTCTCAAAGCAGTATCATAAAATGTATCGACTTACCCCCAAGCAAGGAGGAGGACCTTCTCATAGAACACACTTGACAGTTCTGAGTGCGCGAGACTGCAGAAAGTTTAATGAAAAAAAAAAAACACACAATTAGTCACCATTAACAAATTCAGTCCAATTATATATATATATATATATGTAATGAAAGGATAATTACTATAGTCACCAAAATATAACAAAGTGACCACAGTGTGTCAAGTGAAATATAAGGTAGGAATTAAGAATGCAATGCATGATCATATGCGAGGACAGATCCACGTACACATGAAAGTTTGAGCAAATTTCAACGATTCTCAAATCTTCCATTAAAATATGGAATTATTGTTTTAATTTAAAAAAGACAGTTGAGATTAATATCTCATTGCTATTTACCTTAGAGCCCATAAACGAAGGTAAGAAGCTGTGTTTGAAACCGCTCCAAGAACAAATTCGATTGTGTGTATGAGTTGATGTACAAAAACTTCACTGAACTCAAACTCCTCATGACCATGGGAATCATGAGTTGTATCCGGTTGAAGAGACTCCTCGGTGCTTTCAAGTAGTGCGTATGTTTGGCCTTGGTGCCTCTGAGAAAATGTAACTATCAGAAGTGAAGGAAAAGGGAAGGAAAGAACGCTCTAAAACAAATTAAGCAAGAAATCGGCAAATAAGAAAATTCCTGCTTACAGCTTGGTGTTGCTTCTTTAAAAGAAAAGGCTTTGGAAACAGCATCCATGGTACAGAAACAAGAGCCAGCAATAACAACACAAGCTGAAAATGAAACTCACAAGAAGAGTAAGTGTATGTGATGTAAATAAGCATGACAAATAAACTTTAAACCAAAAAAAAAAAAAGAACCAACCTGAACTGTTTTTTGCCCGGCAAAAAGTTGGTTTTCTCCCAATTCATCAGTAGGACTCAAGAACATATATATCATAACGTGATACAAATCAGCTTGTGAACCAGTGCACCACTTCACAATGATAAGGAGCGAAAGATAGCCAAACAGGCTGTTTAAAAATATGATCTGGGGAATAAATTGAAACCTGGAATAACACATTAGAATAAATTCTTTTAGCTGTATGCTACTAATCACCAATGGTAACTCTGGAGGAGCTTAGAAGCTGCTCAAGCAAGTTGAGATCCAGATTAGCAAGTCTAACTTACCAGATGTTCACGCCGTTTCGGAAGAATTGTGCATTGAAATAACTCAATATGATTCCAAGGTTCATTTGGGCCACCCCAAGAAGGATTGACATTTTCATTTTCAGAGAGTTGAGAAATGGCAGCTCGCTACGGGTACCGTGCCATGCAGGATCAACACCGAACGGGTAAGCGTCACGCACTTTAATTAAGCCTACTGTAGTAGCATCTCTACAAAAAGAAATGCCAGATACTTTCACTATCAACTGCAAAAGTATGTACTTTGGTGCAAAAAAGCTTACATAATGTATCAAAGGTGTAAGTGAAATACCTGCAAGAGAGGTCGCGGCATGCATATGCTGACGGGGCAAATAATTCAAATGGGACTGAGAAAAACTCGTTATAAATCAAGCCAGTGTAAATTGAAAAGAGTGCCATCATCAAAATAACATAGCGACCACCAAAGGTCATTTCTGTGATGTCTCCAAGCTTCTGCGGTTCATAAAAATTGTAATTAGACTGCAAACCACAACTACAAAAAGAAAATGTGAAGACTGACTGACAAGAAAACTAAGAGAAAATGATCAAGTTGAATATCAAAAGCGGGAAGAGAGCTAGTGACTTAATGTTGCAAGGATAACCACAAAATAGTATATTGCCCCAAAATCAATCCTAATACAGAGATCCATATTAAAAAGGTGACATTTAGATATCTTAACAAATCCAGGGGAAAAACTAACGAACAGCAAATGTCACAACTTAATCACAATCTATAGTGTTACGTCAATCGTCTAAGACATTCTTCTCTGCATGCTCTTGAATCAGAATTTGATGCAATCAAATAGTTATTGTTTATGCCAATATGCAACAGGATCAATTTGGGATACATTTATCACTTCGACTTAAAGCATAGCATAAAAAGTCAATGTCATACTGTTTCATAAAGATCCCGGTATAAGCACAATATTGAATAAAACAGACAAATGAACATAACTGCTAAGAGACCATTATTGTGTGTATACGGAGCTGAAGATAGCATTTAATATATGATATAGCAATGCTACAGAATTTGCAACAATCAACATAGAAACAAAATCCAGGAAAGGATGATATGATCTTGAATTATACTTATAAATAAAAATCAACCAGGTACAATTCACTGTCAAAACAGGATTACCTGGCCTGATAGTTTCTTTTCCCGGAATATAAAAACTAAGGCCGCAAGTAACAAACATATTCCATGCCCCCAATCACCAAACATGACAGCGAAAAGAAAAGGGAATGTGACGATAGTGAATACACCAGGGTTTGCTTCTTGATACTTAGCCACCCTGTAAGGACAAGTCATTGCAGCATTTACTCTCAGTTTGAACTCATTTGACAAATAAATATAGGAAGGAAAAAGTAACATATGAACTTAAAAAGATTGCATAAGTTCACAAAGGCACTTGTGCATGGAGCCTGCTGTTATCTTTGAACAGAGAGTAAGATAAGAATTGATACATTGTCGCACTAAATTATAAAATCATGCACTAAATATCGTCCCTTTAGACTTAAACATAAATCAGAAACTCAGTTTTTTTTTTTTTTTTCTTTTTTTGATAGGAAGCAAAGAAACTTTTAATAAAAAGAAGGCTTTTACAAAGAGTGAACAGGTCCACAAAAGCATAAATCAGAAACTCATTGTACTAGAAAATTTTAAAAATACTCTAAACAATCCTTTTATACTTCAATTTAAACCAGAAACAATATTCAGGATCTTACTGCCAATTTTTTGACTTTACTTCAGCTTAGCTTGGCTGATCTATTATATGTACTTCCAGGCAATATATATATTTGTACAACAAAATTGGCGCTTACACAGATCTCCTACTTTTCAGAATTGCTACATTGGTCAGAAAGGATGAGATGAAGAAACCATGTGGCCTTGGAATATTAAAGGATCTGAATCTAAGAACATTATTTATTTATTCTTTTTTGTCCTTTTTGGAAGTGCATGGCAGGGACAAGGTCTTAACTATTGATTATCTGATGAGTACAAGATGTTTATAAACAGATGTTATGACCACTTAAATTTTGAAAAACCTTGAGTCCGGACAAAACCCTATGCAGCATCATGTTAAATGCTCAACAAGGATATGCTGGACCTGATGCAAAGACCACCTTCTCATCCAGCAGTCAACTTTGGCTCTGTTTTCATATTCTAGCCTTTTTGACTTCATCAAAGGAAAATTTTCTCAATAAACAACTTACAGAAGGTCCAATCTGGGTTCCTTCTTTACGCAACTCCCTTTGCATTATTTGGTGTACTTACAAGAATAAAGGCATAATCATACATCAAAACTAATATTTCTACGCTGAATAAAATAAAGTTAATGCAGTTTTTTCTTGTACAGGTTGAGCTCCACACACAGTTTTCTTAGGATTCCACAGCCCAGAGATCGACTCCCCTTCACATATTCACTACTTTCTAGCTGACAGAACCATTTCCCTAGTGAGTTTTTCAGTTTAATCCATAAAACTGACACATAACAGTTGTTATCCATATACTAGAGTTCCACATAAAATAATAAACGGGTATCACCAATACCCAATAAAGGGTTTAATACCTCAGTTGTATGATAGGTATAAAGGAGATCGGAAGATGCTAGACTCAAATAAATAAATATGAATAAATTACCTAAATGGCATATACATGTACGGCACCACAAAACAAAATTCTAGATTTAATGCGGTGATTACAAACTGTCAGTTTAATGAAGCCAAATTTTAGAACCATAATTCTATTTATTTTTAAAAGTTAACCCACATGCAGTATAAGTGAGCATAAACTTAAAGTAAAACTCACCCATATGCATCAACAATCTCCTGGAAAGCAGAAGTAAATTTGTTTGTGCGAAAATTGGTAGGCGGAGGCTCTTTAGTATGCAAAACCTGGAAAATGGCTCCAACTTGAGAATTGGAGTCAAATGCAGCCCGTTGCAATGCATCCTGAATCTGCACAAATGAAGTCAAGTTTTGCTTGTGAGCAAGCCATCACAGTATTTCTCAAATAGACCAACATTATTATTTAAGCTGAAGATCAATGATTTCCATTAATCTTCACTGTATTTCTCATGACAAGTGGGTAAGAAATCACCTGCTTTGTGGCAAAAACAGGACTCCACCCTTCAGCCACAAGACACTTTTTGGTCACATCAAGGCTAAGCATGTTCAAAGTGTGATAGATGGACTTCTCCTTCCTCACCTTCATGAGTTCAAAATTTTAAGCAAATAAATAAATGACTGGGTGTAATATCTATCAAGCAGAGTTAGCATGTTTATGTACTAGATCAACTAATTTGACTGTGACAGAACAAAAAAATGCAACTCATGCAACAATTTTTTTTTTTTGGGTGATAAGGATGCAAGTCATGCTACATGGTTACAGATAAAAAAAAAAGAAAAAAAATCACAGTAATAAAATTTTTAACAGACCAAAAGGTTCCATTGCTCAAATTGGTCTGCAATAGTTAACAATAAATTGCTACGATGAAGCAGTCCAGTATCTATAGTAGTCTTCAGCTCTGAGAGTCTTCCTGAAACCTGAAATTTCAATACAAGAGTGAAAAGGTTTAGCTTTTTGATCGGGGCACACAGATGTAAGTCCATTCTGAAAACTGGTTCTTAAAGAGCTAAAATACTTAATACACACAGACAAGATGATTTTTCTTCTATAACAGAGATTCACATCCCAGTATGATTTTTATTCAAGTACAATAAAGAACACAAACTCGTTATGTCGAAAATTAGTGTCCCAACTTAAGCAACGGAAACACTGATAGGCAACCAATCAGCAGTCTTAATAAAGGGTTGGATAAAATGGAAGTAAATTTAAGCACAAAGAAAAATTCAACCTCACAATACAAAAACTTCAAACAAGAGTGTATGCGAGTAACGCATACCTCGACAATCCCCTGAGCTTGTTTGTTCAGGTCCTCAGTAAAAGGATAACGATTTGCTCCAAAAGCTTCGCAAATTTTCAGGATTTTGTTCTTTGCTCTTTCTCCAGAATAGAAAACCACAAATACATTTTTCTCAGTCTGCACATTGATATCCAGAAAGCAAGATGAAACACAAAGGGCAGTACAAGATAAAGAAAGTGAAAAGTTGATAAACTTTTTGTAGAATTCAGCAAACTCATAAAATTTCACTCATTAAGCGCTAGGGACAAGCATAATGCCAATGTTGCATACCCTCGTACTTAAACTAGAACACAA